>JADLZN010008736.1:241739-592322 GCA_018155175.1 Sinocyclocheilus anophthalmus
AATAATAGGCATAATCTGAATAGAAATGCTCTCCTTTTTCTTTCTGCTTTTCCCTTTTCTCCTTCATACCTCAGAGATTAAGCCTGTTGGGGAACCGTCAGCAAATTCTGAGTGATAATTTGACAATAATTTGACAGTAGTCTTAAGTCATCAATCAAAATCCTGTTTACGCCCTTTTCAGCAAAACATATGCTGACCCAAAACTATTTTAGCATTCACAATCTGTTTTGATCTCGCAGTAGTCTCTAGCCCTTACTCTCAACAAGAGTTTGCCAAAATGTTGCAGATGCTCAGAATAACTGCCCAGAATGCAGACCAAAGAAGACTGGCCAGGCGTTGTGAGGAACACCCCCTACCCAGGCCCGACGACCACCTACTGAGCCGAAAGCAACTGGACACAGAGAGAGAAGTGTACCTCAGACTCAGGACTCAAGCGAGAGTTATGGCTACAAAAAGCTCACCAAAGTCATCATCTTCCTGACCCACAACCTAATGGGATTGAAACAGGAGGAAATCGATAGACTTCAAGAGACTCTGATCCAGCAGCTGAACAACACTCAAGACAAGCTTGACATGCTCCGAAGAGAATTCAGGGACTCCTACAGGCGGCGAAAAGAGACGCAGTGGGAGAGACACCCTACTCCCGCATCCTCATTCAGCCGTGCAAACTCCCTCATATGCAACAAGCTACCAAGGGGAGAGCCAACACTTTCTGCTTAACAACTGACAGAACAGAACTGTAATACTTCCAAGCATCCCCGCAGCAGCGCATGATGTGACCCCCAGAAACTTTGACAAGCTAGCCAGAAAAATCCCAGCATTCACATTGGGGGGAAACAAGAGTTTCCTACTTTAGGCAGTACGAGCAGTAATTGAGAACGGTGTGGGAGTCGTGTTAAACATTGCTTGCAAGCAGACCCAGTAATCAATCTTATGTGTCTGTTTCATAAGTTAGTAACTTCTTCCCCATGCGCATACCAGTTCCTGATCAAAACCAGATAAAATTATAGTTTGAATGCGCCTTCCTACGAGCAGTAAGAAGTTTTCAGTGCTATAATGTGTTTAAATCGTACGATAAGAAACTAACCTGACTTTAGCGAAGAAATCCTAATTTCTGTCGTTAGTGAAGCATAGGTCTTTTTCTGATGACGTAATCTCAGATTAGCAGCTCATATAAATGGTACCAGAATAAATCGGTCTGATCTTGGGCGAAGAAATCCCCTTCTTCAGTACTGTGTAGGTGATCTGAGCGATGCTCCTCATTTCACTGATTTAAGGCCTTATTATGTGTTATGTATCATTGTATTCATATCGACCCACTCATGTGAAACATTTACGTAACTCTTATACATGCGCGCACCAGGTTCTGAATATAATCAGATAAAACTATAGCTTGAATGTGCCTTCCTACAGGTATTAGAAAGTTTCAGTGCTATAATGTTTTTAAATCGTACGATAAGAAAATAACCTGATTTTAGCGAAGAAATCCTAAACTCTGTTGTTAGTGGAGCATAAGTCTATTTTCTGAAGACGCAATCTCAGATTAGCAGCTCATAAAAATGGTACCAGAATAAATCGGTCTGAACTTGGGCGAAGAAATCCCCTTTTTCAGCACTGTGTAGGTGATCTGTGCGATGCTCCTCATTTCACTGATTTAAGGCTTTATTATGTGTTACGTATCATTGTATTTAATTTTGATTCGTTCATGTGAAACATTTATGTAAAATGAATGGTGTTATTCTAGCGTAGCTAACTACGAATCCACCATTGCCTGTGAAGTGAATGTGCTGTTTTGATTAATGAATGAATTTGTATGGGACATGCATGGAGTTTCCCATGCATGCTCACAGCAGTGCAGCTGAATCCACCTGCCACACTGTTGTGAGCTTGCATTGGTCTCATAGCAACACGCTGAACCCGGAAGTGATGAGCAGACTCTTCGGTTAAGCTGATCAACAGCCTCATTCACAGAACCTGTGTGTAAACAAGAATTGCGTGTAACTACGCTACCTCTTACGATAAGCCCTTTACTAAAAGCTAGCGTAGACTCTGGCTAACAGATTAGATAGGAGGTGTAAGTGTAATTTCTAAACCACACCTCTGTCTCTCTCTCTATCCCTGTCACTCCTGGTGTCACTTACTGTTGATGCCATCACAGGTCCCTGTAGTCCCTACCCACATACTGTAGTTTTAATTGTGTTATTGTTTATTTTTGTTTTGACTTTATTCTACCTCTTTTTAAATTTATTGCATTTATTTCCATTTGTTTAGCACAAATGTACCAATCCAGCTAAATTGATTTGTATTAAATTGAGATTTCAATTAAATCAAAAGTTGTATTAGTGTTATTCTATTACAGTTTTATTTTTATTATTTTTTTTTATTTTTTTTATTTACTTTCCCCTTTTAATTTCCTACAGCTCTTAGGACCCCTTTTTATTTTATTTATTTTTTTTGTTGTTGTGTTTTACTTTTACCTTATTAGTTATTTCACCATCACATTTTTTTTTCCGCGCTTTATGAGATGGATTACAGTGTCTAGAACTGTCGTTTCCTTAACGGAGTTATACAGGTTATTAGTGAGCATAATCCTGTTTCCTGCTTACGTCTCCTCACGCCTACGTGCCAGGCCTAAGCGTTGAAGGGCAGATACCATGCAACACAATGTAGGTCTAAACAGAAAAACTAGAAACAATTCCCACTGTTCTTTTCTTTTGAACGAGGGTATGTGTTTTTTTTTTTTTTTCTTTTTTTTTGTACTCGTCGTGGTCCCTGCTAGTTTAGCTAACAGCCTAACCATAGGGTTATGAAGTCTATTGCAGCATAACACACAAGTGAAACCTGCTTAGCCAAATCTCTTAGAAAAAAAACTAAAATAGGCAAAAATGTTCCTTTTTTTTTTTGAGTACATCTTATTTTATTTCAGTTTCGTCAAAGTGACCAAACCCGTGAACCATCAGTAATATAGCCCGGTCATCAGCTGACCCCTGCTTACGGCCCCTCAACAAAGTTACTCAAACTCTTCCTTTGTGTTCACGAACACAAAAACATAGCACCCTACCTCACTAGCTGCCTCCCACCAGCTAGTCATACCTTACACGCCTACACAGCCGTTCCCCTTAGAGATAGTTTAACACCTCTGTACGTACATGCATTTGCCTTGTCTCTCTCTCTATCTGGTGTTCCCACAAGTGTGCCAGTATGTCGCAGACATTCCACTGACATCCAGCCCTGGCAGCTCACCAGGGCCACCTGGACACTCAGTAGAGCACTGTAATGTACATCCTTCAGCTCAATGCAGCCAACGACCTGCAATGGCAAAGGAAGGAACAGCGAGACTGCGACATAAGCGAACACTTGACCAGCATCATCCTCTCCTCGGCCCACACCCTCAAGGGCCTCAGACAGGAGGTATACGAGCTGAAACTGCAAGTCACAGAATTCTACAGAGAACTGACACCTGCTCAACGAGAGAAAGAACAGAACGGATGCAAAGAACCTCACAAAATGGTGCGACAGAAGGAAATCACCAATCTTCACAGAGGCTCTAAAGGCTGCTAGACACCAAGCGCCACTGGCAAAAGCCATCAGACAGGACTTGAAAACAGAACTGTTTCAAACAAAGTCACTCTTAAAACAACATATATGGAACTAAATGAGAGAGACACCACAACTAAGGCCTTACAAGGCCAGCTGCATACAGCCAGAGCTGAGGTTCAAACCCTGACTAAGCAATTAAAGAGGAGCTTGACATGGATCAGAAAGAATTTAAACAGTCCTAACAACTGCGCATAGACCTAAGCAAAAGACAGCCGGCTGAACATCCGGTCGCAGCAGTGAAAGCCCTCACGCCTGTGCAAGCTACGAAAGGGGCGGAAAGGGCAGCAAAGCCTTCTGATTGACTACTTCACAAGGCAGCTCCGCTGAAGAACCGCTGCAGCTGCAAAAAAAAAAACAAAAAAGAAAAAACTTTCAGGCGAAACCGAAGCAACGCAACGAGGTGATTTCAGTGTCACAAATGAACTGAAATATGCTTGCAGACCACAAGGCGAACAGATAGGGAAAACACGAAACAGAACTTCCCCTGGCCAGCAGGCCCACCCCCTCAGCCAAGAGTTTGAACCTGCGAGGGGGGGGCGAGAGCCACTGTACACACGTCACCAACCAGCAGCCACAAGGGGAGGGGCAGGGACCTTTCCAGAGGATCACTGAAGACACACACACCGTGTGACCCCACAAACCCCAACGAGCTGGCCAGAGACAACACATCTGGCAACCTAATTACTCTCAGACCCAGAGTCTGAACACGGACGGATCGCTGCCCCAGACACCAAGCAGGGCCCCCCCCCCCCCCCCCCCCCGGCGTGAAACTCCCATGCTTACTACACAGACTTTGACAAACTTACTCCAAAGCTCACAATTACCCTGGGATGGCGGAGGACACCAGCTGCAAGAAGGCACCTAGGCATTAGGGCCTGCCGCACAATGCCTAATCAACAGCTGCGTAACCTGACACAGAAGGCCTTTAACAAGCACAAGGCCTCCACTAAGGTGTTTGTCAAACCCCACTGAGTCTGAACTTCACAACTCAGAATCCAAAGCGGGCACCAGAAGGCACCCAGCATTGCCACAATGCAAAACCCTTCTACAGAAAGCCCCTAGCCAGAAGAGGACAGAGCCATCACCATGGCAACAGACCCAGGTTCCAGACCAACCACTGGGAAAAGGCGTCCTCATCCTGCAAACACCACGGTATGTCCAACAGCAGTCCACCACAACATCCTCCTCCACACAACGGAGGCTACACAAGGACAGCTGGACACGCCTACCTCTGGGTTAAAGGAGCTGCTGACACTCGCAAAAGAGATCCTTGAACAAAACTCAACTAAGAAGTACTGAAAAGGACAAACCTCTGACTCCTTGCCTGCTGCAACACAGCATCAGGCCCCTCCAAGGGAGGAGCATCCCTTGAAACCGGTCGACACCCCCAGAAGCAGCCAGACAACGTTGGATTGAGCAACGGGCCCAAATGCCCAACAGCAAAAGCGCTACCAACACAACTCAGGCAAGCTCAAGTCGGTGCCGCCACAAGAGCCAAGCGACACCGCAAACATCAGATTTCTAGTGACGTTCGGGCAGAACAGAGAGCTAACAACCACCTGCTGCTCTCCTGCCATCATCACTAGGTCAGTCTGAAACACTCTGCACACTACAAAATCTCCATAAAAATTACCTGCAATCCCTGGAACCACCAGCACTCTCACCAGTGAGAGTCTAACCCGGCTGTCCCACATCACGGGTACCACAGATAGCCTACTGGCTAACAGCATCAACAAAAACATCCTACCCGGACTAACTCACTTCAGGATGACAGGTGACACAGCCTCGACACCTGCTGAATAAGCTCGAGGACCCACACCTTGCTACAGCCTACATCACCACAGCACACCACCACACAGCATCCAACACGGCACCAACAGCAAAAAACCACCACTGGCTCCCAGCCATGAGTGCCAGGTGTGTGTCCGATTGTTCTGCACCTTGACATCGCTAGTTGTTGTCTATTCTACGGACAACAAAGCTCGAAAGGGGGGGAAATATGTAGCGTCTCGACCAATCTGACACACTAATTTTTATTTGATTTAACAAATCAATTATTCATTAGATTAACAAATCGTCACAGTCCCCTCACTCAATTTACTGGATGCCAGGATGTCTGCTGAACACCAGGCGCTATGGTCACCATGAAAACTAATCATGATATCACTGGTTTTATTGCCTAAAAGGAATGCAGGGGATAAACTCCCTGCATTTTCCTCACAAGAAAGACACACAATGCCCAGAGAAAAGGACTGTTCTCTAATTAATTCATAGGAAAACCATTCTTTGATTGAATACCCATATCCTTCAGGTCATTGTGTATACTATTACTGTTCTTGTATATTGTCTGTTGTTGTGTATGCTGTTTTATTCATGTTATCATAGACCACTAGTTAATATAACCTCACCTATTTCATGTCGAGTATCTATGAATTCGCTTTTTTATGATCGAAACAAGCGTGTATATTAAATATTGGTACATAGGCAATATATATTATGGTCCTGAGAACCTGTAGTAATTTGGGCCTCAACACCTCAAGCCCAAAAAAATTACATTTGGAAATTACCATGCCTTCACACAAAGGGTCATAAAACTTCCCAGTATTTCCAACCTCCCGCTTGGTATTTCAGCCTTCCTCATTGGACGAACCCATCTTGAGAGGCGTGAATCTCTGCAGGCTTTAAAAGGCCACACTCCATGTGACCCGCCCCTGTCGGTGGTTCGGGCAGAAGCTAAGAAAATGTGAGAGAACGCTTCAGGATACCAAAGCATCTGTGCCAGGCATTTTCTTCGGCCTAGTCCTTTCCAGTTCAATCAAGACCGCATACCGATTCTCTGACTCAGAACGGGTTCTTTCTCATCAACTAACTTCAGCAGATCTTGGGGCTTAAGATGCATCAGGAATTCTTGTTCATACAGATCGCAAGTATAAAACTTAGTCTGTTAATTGATACAGTACGTAATCAGTACACCTTTTTACAAGGTGTGTGCTTGAACTAGCATCTGACGTTTTCCATTCAGGCGTAGATCGGCTGAATATGCAAAATGGTTACATAAATGTCATTCCTTATGTCTCTTCTCTGTACTGAGTTAAACTTTAACCCTTTCCTATACCAACTTTATGTGTGTGTGTGTGTGTGTATTTGCAGGTTAGACCAGTTCGTGTGTGTATGTGTATGTTAGACCAGTTATGTGTGTATGTAGTATGTTAGACTAGTTTAAGTGTTTATGTAGTTAATAAAACCTACTTGTATCACACTTGACGTGTTCAGTGTTTGCTCATAACCGGAGTCAATAATCATGCAGATTTAAGACCACGCTTACGAATGATACCCAAGGGTACAGTAAGAAGGTTATTTCCTTAACCAGGAAATTAACATTCATAGCATTAACAGACCGTTGACCCTGAGAGGTCAAGTAAATATCTACAATGGATCTAAAATATGAATAGTTAATTATAACTAATTATGGTTAATTATTAATATTTCCCATGAGTTGATTCGTTACATTCCATACGATAGCGATGTCCCACGAGCAGAGAGAGCAATAGCACACGAGTGCTGTTTTTGCACGAATAGCAAGAGTGCAAATGTGATTTTATACAACAGTTCAGTAAATAAGAAGTTGATATTGTGTTATATTTAAACACAATATTATGTTTGTTTTTTTTGCTGAATTTTGCAGAGAACTTACCTTTAAAGCAACAGCAGAATTGATGCGCGTCTGTGAGCAACACTGTGGTGTTTAGTTTCTGAATGAATCTGCATTTTGAACGAACGTGCTTAATCAAATGAACCTTTACATGAACATCAGAATCTATTATTTACTTTTAAATAAGCAAATATTATGATTATGGTGTTTAATGAGTGCTTTAGACCAGGGGCGGAATACCCATTAGCAAGGTAGGCCGAACTGCCTTAGGCCCCCTAAAATGCTTTTCATATAGGATATGCACGGACACGCGAACGTTTGCTGTTTACGGTGTTTATTTCCATGACAACCGTCCGAGTCTGTGGTGCCTGCAGGTGTACGGCTGTATGCACTGTGCGTACCACCATGAGCGCTCAGACTGACTTGAGATTTGCCCCGCAAACATTTCAGTAGTTATTATAGGCCTGTGTGTCCCGTTTTTCTGTCGACTGAACCCATGCCGTTAATTATGAATTTATCAGTCTTTTGCATGCCAAAGTCAATTTCTGCATAGAAATATTACATCAAATAGAAGCAGAAAATCGTGCTATACGCACTTACATGAGATCGGTTTTGCTTACAACAATGCATTTGTTGGCTATTTTACAAATGGAAAACGAATTCATGACAATGTTTACATTAAAGCTACCCGTAAAATGTATAGTGAAAAGTACTTTAAAAGCGTCTGGAATGCAATAAAGTAATTTTAAAAAGCTGTTTTTTAAAGCATTTGCTGCATAAATATAAATAATTAACATATCATACAAAATTGCGTTGCAGCAAATCCTTTAAATTTTAAGGTATTCAGAACGGAGCAACAAAAATCAGAAAAAGCAGCTATACAATTATAGGACAAAGTTTTACATATATGCCATTATAATTAGTGTTTTATTTTTTAACTGTACGAAATTATAAAATAAAACGCAAATTATAATCGGACCTTCATAGTGATGAAATAATGACTCTCCATCTCCTAATTGAATGTGCCTTTAGAGAGAAATACACGGATTACACAATGAAATAGTGTATTTTATTAGGAGTCTATTTTCGATTTAAATTATTTCATTTTAAAGTAGTAATTTAAAGCTTTCTATATATTTTGTTCATGTCTGGGGGGGGGGGGGTTAGGTTCGCTCATTGTGAAGCGCTCCTGTTCAAGCCAGAGACGGCAGAAATTGTTCTTTATTTTATAAAAGCACAACGTTCTGTTGATATTGTGAGTGCACACAAATAAAAAAAGACCCTTTACAGTTCCGAACGATGTATTATTCTTACCTTTATGAGCAAAAATGACTGCGTATTTTAAGTTGTTTCAACTGTTAGAAAAAAATGCAAGTGATCACACTGGCATCTCCATGTCCTGCAAAGCGCGCTTCAACTTCCACTCTCCGCACAAACGATTGAAGGGTCTAACAGCGCCATTATAATAGGTTTAAACATTTAAACGAACATTGTGAGAGTACTTGAACTGTTGTTATATAGGTTTCAGTCCTGTGATTTGAGAAGGTTAAATGATACAGAAACATAGGCTATGGCTATGATCAATTCACTGTCTGCCGCTGGCCTTTACTTAAAAAAGAAAAAAAAAAAACTGACATTTAACGAAAGGTCTAATAACACGTTTTAGCCAGTAAGCATACAAAAACGGAAAAGTTTAATACTGAACACAGTGTATAAGCGTTTGTTGGGAAAAGGGGAAAAAGACCGTGCAGGGCTCTTAATCCCTTCATCCAACGCTGTTTCCTCTGTGAGCATGATCTTGATACCTATGTTAGTTAGGTTGTGTAAATGTAAGTAATTGGCGCTTTCATGATTGGTTTGCGTTTTCATTTAAATTTGTAGTTAAAACCAATGAAAAATAAATGTATTTCAAAGGTAGAATTAGGACAGGCCTTTGCCCAACAGGCTTACGTGAAAACAACAAAGGGAACTCAAGTTGCTCTAGGAAAAGTGTGCAAATGTATAGCGGCCCCATTCCTTATTTTGCACTGGGGCCCCCATATTCACTAAATCCGCCCTGTTAGAATATTTCTTTCATGTTCCCATTTTACATGTTATAGTACATAGTTCAATTAATGGCACACGTCATTACGCCCCCACATGACGCCCTCCAACATCCCCTCCGGAATTTCACATATAAACATAATTCGTCTTCGTGATGATGCCATGTACAGTTTTAGGTGTTTCATTTTTCATTTTATGAAAGCTTCAAGTGCAGTTAATTATTTGAACGTGCATACTGTTGAATAGGGCTGCCGCTAACGACAATTTTTATTTCGATTAATCTATCGAATAATTTTTCGATTAAGCTAAACAATTAATTTCCCACAAAAAAATCAACAATTTTACTTAAGAATTTTTATTAAACTATATTTTATTAAACCAAATGAAATCCAAAAGTAAAGTGCAACATAAAGTGCAAGAACCAAGTGTCCATCTCTTAGTACAATAACTGAAATCAAAGTTCAGTAGTATAGTGTAAGAATGACAACATATCCAAGTGTTCTAGTCTACTAATAATACAATTACAATCAAAAAACACTTTTTAAAGGAGTATTTACCAAAAATATTATTTACCAGAATTTATTTAGGAGAAAAATGTAAATGCGCAGTATTCAAAAAAGTTAATTCTATGTTTAGGCCGACATGGTAGATTCTTAATCAGAATATTGTCTTAATCGTGTTAAAATCGGATTATCGGTGTCCATGTAATGAATGAATGAAATCAAGCCGTTTGAATCGAATCGAATGAAGATATTTGCCGCCACCTGCTGGCAGATTTAGTTACTTATTTAGAGTATAATTTCATAAAAAAAAAATAAATAAATAAAAAAAAATAATCCCCAAATAACATTTTAAAGGGATAGGGCCTAGTTCATCCAAAAAATTTACAATTCTGTCATAATTTTCTCACCCTCCGCCTCATGTCGTTTCAAACAATTCTTGTGGATCATAAAAGAGGTATTTGAAGGAAGGGTACAAAGCTGTTTTGGTTAATGGACTTTCATTGTAATAAGCTGGTTGGGTCTCAAATTCTCATTCTTTGATATTCCATAGTGTATGTAGGCTGTTATACTTAAGTTATGTGTATATACAGTGGGGACAAAAAGTATTTAGTCAGCCACCAATGTGCAAGTTCTCCCACTTAAAAAGAAGAAAGAGGCCTGTAATTTTCATCATAAGTATACCTAAACTATGAGAGACAAAATAAGAAAAAAAAAAATCCAGAAAATCACACTGTAGGACTTTTAAAGAAGGATTTGCAAATTATGGTGGAAAATAAGTATTTTGTCAATTACAAAATTTCATCTCAATAATTTGTTATATACACTTTGTTGGCAATGACAGAGGTCGAACGTTTTCTGTAAGTCTTCACAAGTTTTTCACACACGGTTGCTGGTATTTTGGCACATTCCTCCATGCAGATCTACTCTAGAGCAGCAATGTTTTGGGGCTGTCGCTGGGCAAAACGGATTTTCAACTCCCTCCAAAGATATTCTATGGGGTTGAGATCTGGAGACTAACTAGGCCACTCCAGGACCTTGAAATACTTCTTAAGAAGCCACTCCTTCGTTGACCGGGCGGTGTGTTTGGAATCATTGTCATGCTGAAAGACCCAGCCACGTTTCATCTCAATGCCCTTGCTGATGGAAGGAGGTTTTCACTCAAAATTTCACGATACATGGCCCCATTCATTCTTCGTTTACACGGATCAGTCGTCCTGTCCCTTTGCAGAAAAACAGCCCCAAAGCATGATTTTTCCACCCCCATGCTTCACAGTAGGTATGGTGTTCTTTGGAGCAACTCAGCATTCTTTCTCCTCCAAAAACGACAAGTTGAGTTTTTACCAAAAAGTTCTATTTTGGTTTCATATGACCATATGACATTCTCCCAATACTCTTCTGGATCATCCAAATGCTCTCAAGCAAACTTCAGACAGGCCTGGACATGTACAGGCTTAAGCAGGGGACACGTCTGGCACTGCAAGATTTCAGTCCCTGGCGGCGCAGTGTCTTACTGATGGTAGCCTTTGTTACTTTAGTCCCAGCATTCTGCAGGTCATTCCCTAGGTCCCCCCGTGTGGTTCTGGGAATTTTGCTCACAGTTCTTGTGATCATTATGACCCCACGGGGTGAGATCTTGCGTAAAGCCCAGATCGAGGGAGATTATCAGTGGACTTGTATGTCATCCATTTTCTAATAATTGCTCCCACAGATGATTTCTTCACACCAAGCTGCTTACCTATTGCAGATTCAGTCTTCCAGCCTGGTGCAGGTCTACAATTTTGTTTTTGGTGTCCTTTGACAGCTCTTTGGTCTTGGCAATGGTGGAGTTTGGAGTGTGACTGTTGGAGGTTGTGGACAGGTGTCTTTTATACTGATAACGAGTTCTAACAGATGCCATTAATACAGGTAACCAATGGAGGACAGAGGAGCCTCTTAAAGAAAAAGTTACAGGTCTGTGAGAGCCAGAAAATCTTGCTTGTTTGTAGGTGACCAAATATTATTACGAGGAAATTTACCAAGTAATTATTTAAAAAATCATACAATGTGATTTTCTGGAAATTTTTTTCTCATTTTGTCTCTCATGAGTTGAGGTATACCTATGATGAAAAGTACAGGCCACTCTCATCTTTTTAAGTGAGAGAACTTCCACAATTGGTGGCTGACTAAATACTATTTTTCCCCACTGTATATTTTGTGTTGAATCAAATACAATTTTTCTTTCCAAAGCTACATTTGTAATTTCTACTTGGATACTTTCTCAGTTAGCACAAATACGCTAAAATTTGTGGGTTTGATTTTGCAATTATTAGAGTAATTAATCGACACATGTTAATGAATTAGATACAAATGTAAGTGAAGAGAAATCAGGCCACTAATGTTGAACTGATTTGACTGGGGGCCTGTACACATGATGGATAGATGAACAGGAAAAGTTATATGAGTTACAGGGGATTAGTTTCACAAACCAACCAGTCCAATCCGGCTTTGTTGGTGCCATGATGCTGATCATCAACTTTCTTTGTCAACTCAGGCTTTGATCCTGAGTTTGTGAAGCACGTGCACATGCATGTGTGACATCAGTGGCGAACAACCAATCACAACAATGAGCAAGTGTGATTCACTTCTCGTGAGAGAGCCAGCGAAATTCAAAACTCTTATGCTAAAGGTTAAGAGACTGAAGATTATGAGGAATTTACACGCGTTTACACTGAAGAAAGTACTTGTCATGAAGAGGCACGATACATATAGTAGTCGAGAGATTATAACTGCTGTTCTTCCCTATGAGCAGTATTCCTAATACTTTCGGTATACTCAGGAAGCGAGACCTAGATAACCTATTGTCTTGCGACAACTCAGGAGTTGGGCCTCTTACTATGCCACTCACCCCCCCCTCGATGTTGACAGCAACTTCCGCGCAATACGGGCCGAATCCCCCCCCCACGTTCCCCCGCATCGAATACCGTTTCGAAAGAAAAATGACGGTAGGCGGACCCTAAAGGGATACTTTAATAACGAGATGCTGGGAGGGAAATATATATTTTCAAATATTTTTCATTGCAGTTATATAATTTGGTAAGTATAATAATATTATATTGCGGGCATCAGGGAGCTCTATTTACCTGGCATTGAAACTGGCAGGTGTGCTTTTGCATCGCACGATCGCTTTTAGTTTCACTTCACTTCGAGATCGCAATGAACGTACTCTGTTTATACTACTGGAGCGGCAGTACTTACCTCACATTTGACAAGATTATATGTTTGTCAGTGGTACTGAGGATCTGCAAATCATTCGCCATCGTACTCCGTCATCTCTCCTTACTCTGGTAAGTGAAATTTTATGTACTGTAGGATGTAACGGGCAACCGTTACACCCGTCTACACTGGATGTGAAAGTTGTTGTCATGCCGCGCCGCATCAGCTAAAGTCTGTCTACACTGGACGCGAAAAAGTGACTGTTGAAAATCATTTGAAATTTGTCAGCACGTCATAAATATAATGCGCCAGCAGTTTACTGTCGGGGATTTGTCGTGTCGCGTCGCATCCAGTGTAGACAGCATCACTGATTATAATGAGTTATATAGACTGATCTATATACTATATACTTTTTCATTGTAAATGCATTTAAATTCATCATATTCTTCAATCTCTTAACCTTTAGCAAAACCTTTAACATTTAACCAAGGCTCGTGATTGGCTGTTCGCCAGTGATGTCACTCATTCAAGTGCACGTGCTCCACAAACTCAGGATCAAAGTTCACAAAGTGACAAAGAAAGTTCATGATCAGTATCATGGTACCAACAAAGCCGGATTGGAGTGGTTTGGTTTGGTTTGGTTTTGTCAAATCAAAACTAATCCTGTATCTCTGAATTTGTTCATCTACCATCACGGGACAGGCCCCAGGTTAGCTGTGCAGTGTAAGTTACTATGGCAACAAACGCAGCTAAAAGCCAAACCTCTTTCATGGTACCTAAAACCCAAAATTGGTGCAAACTAAACTGAAACTTACCTGGCTAGCCAGCTAATCCGACTTCATGGTACAGGCCCCTGATGCCAGATGCCAGACTATTTTTCTGCATTTTATTTGTAGTCTGATCACTTTAGTATATTTTTAAGTAATTAGTTAAATGAGATAAATTAGATTTGTTTCCAGTTTTCTCATCTTTTACTTTGCATCTGGATGGTTATTAGTTCATCTTTTGCACTTGTTAGTTGCAACCTCACATACTGTGTTTCTCTAGTGGCCTCACAGCCGTCAGCAAAACATTCGTTTGCTGTTTCGTTTTGTTTTTTCCTCTCTGATGTCTTTGTTCAAAGGATACCTGGAGCTGTTCTTTGATGGGTAAAAAATAACCCGCTGTATTCTTGAAGGCGGCATTCCAAAGGTGCTGGAATGCAGCTCATTAGCTGTAGCTAGAGAGACGTTTGAAACTATGATTGCTGTTGATTACTGTGGTGGGCTGTGTAGAGTGATATTAAGATGTGAGAGAGGATCTGAAAATCATTTCATGTGGAATATATTCATAATGGAGCACTCGGATATGCAGCCAGTCCACAACATCTCATTGCCTGCTCATCAAATTCAGTATTGTTGGGACAATGTCTTGTTATAGCTCTCAGAGAGCCGTATACATCAGGATTTAGTCGAGTGCCTTATTTCAGTTGCCTTTTCTCTCTGCAGTGTTTATTCTTGTACGGTTATTGCAAATAAGCTTAAGGAACTGCAAGCTCAGCCTGTGCTTCTATTAGAAATGATGAAGATATTTCTCAGGAGAGGTTTGGAGAGAACATAGATCAGTGCTTATTGGTCCGTACATGGTTTTCGACAAAAGACAAGCCCCCATTGTGGCATCAATAATCCCACACCATACAGTGGGACGTACTTAGTTTAAAATAAAATCTAAATTAGGAAATCCCAGCAGCAATACTAGAAATGATTCACTCATGGCCTGTTTGTATACTCTCTGTTGAGCTCTAAAATCACTCACATATTTTATCTTTCCCACCAGATGGTGAGATTTCCAATTATTTATTTAAAAAAATATTTTTTTTTAACAGTTTTCTCATCTTTTTGCTTTGCAGTTGAATAGTGTAGCTTCATAATGTGTGTATATGTATGCACAGGTATTATAAGAGCTTTCATTTCATGTTTACCTTAGTATGCATGAGTTGTTTGCTTTGGTTTCATCTAATTTCAAATTGTATTTTATCATTTTGCGTGATTTGTAGTCCGTTTCAGTAAAACTGTGATTTTTAACAGTAAAACTGTAAAATACCAATTATGGATCAACCCTCAACAGTAAACTGACCTTATTGTTTATGTTTGGCTGTAGCTCTGAGATTGATGCATAAATATTACGGTGATGCCAATCTATAAAGATTGATTTGGTTGGTGTGGGTCTCGGGGAAGGCAAAGTTATACATTCAAGGGAGCATTTGGGAAGCCCGCATTTAAATGCATGACTTTTCAGACAATTTTTTTTATGGGAAATGAAATGGATTTCCTTCCAAACTTTTATTGGGTCATATTGAGACTCTGCTTAAACGCCTCACGCAAATAAATAGAAGGCGACAAAGATTTCTCCCTCTTGCAAATGGTATTTACGGGACGTGGTGTTAAACAATTTGCAAAGTCGTTCAAAGGTAACGTATATTTGATTGATTTTTGTCTGTCCTTGGATAGAGATGTGCGATTAGCACCAGGAATAACAAGTATCCTCTAGTTGAATTTGATCTCTGAGTGATTTTAATCAGGAAATGCAATGTTGTTAGGTTTACGTAGAGATTAAAAGTGGAGGCTTGGATAGAAATAGGCAAGCGCAGCCTTTCTTCAGGTGTGCTGACAACCAGGTGCAAGTGGTAAGTCTCCTTTGCCAGCATGACTCCTCAGACAAGACAAGTCAAGGAAAAACAGCACCCACGTATAACCAAGCCATGTTTTTCCGACACCTTAACTCATTCACGTAGGAGTGAGGGAGCGCCTGGTAGACGCACTTTGTTTAGCAACATCCTGCGCAAGCCTTGCTTATCTCGCAATTCTGTATTTTTATCCTTTTTCAAAGAGTTGCATACGTTCATGATATGTCATGATAAATAACAAGCTCCTATAGATTTGAGCCATAAACTTGTTTTCTGTTGTCCTAGGAATAAAAGTGGTATGATTGTCGCAGTAACTTGTCGCAGTATGGCTGTGCTGCAGGATGCCGGTTTCTGAGTCAGAGAACAAAATAAGTTCCCCTGGGTGACTTGTATTCTCCCAAACAGGAAGAGCCTCTTCCACAGAATAATGAAAAGGAGCGTGACGGTTTCGAAAGCCGACCAAAAGTTTATTTTTGAATGGTCTGATTTAGTAGTTCTCAGAATAACTACCATTTTCTCAGAATAACCAGTCAGAAGTTACTTGCTGTTAGTGCTAGCATGAAGAGATTCCTACACTCTTAAAAATAAAGTTCTTTATTGGCATCTATGGTTCCATGAAGAACTGTTAACATTCCATTGCACAAAAGGTTCTTTATAGTGGTAAAAGGTTCTTCAGATTATTAAAATGTTCTTCACACTAAGAAAAAATGGGTTCTTTTAAGAACTGTTCACTGAAAGGTTCTTTGGGTAACCCAAAATAGTTGTTCCAAGGCATCACTGTGAAACCCCCCTTTTGGAGCCTTTTTTTAAAAAGTGGCATTGCTTACTGGTTCTACCAGTCATTAAAGAGAGAGTTCACCCAAAAATGAAAATTTGTCATTTAGCCTACTCATCCTTATGTTTTTTCAAACTTGTATGACTTACTTTCTTCAGTGGAACACAATTTATTAGTTGTTTATTTTTTTGCCAATTACAGTTTTTGGGTGATCTATTTCTTCTATCCAACCATCTAATTTTCTGTTTTTCTTTTAGCTGCACCAGTTTGCTTGGAGATATTTGAAAATGGTAATAGATGATTTTGGAATATGATTTTGAAATAGATATTTTCAACAAAGCCTCTACAGTCAGTGTAAACAAAAGCTCCTCAGGGCAAGACAATGCAATAGTGAAGACACCAATTTGTTTCTCAGCATAAGGAGAAACACTTGTTAGTCTTGAAAAAGTCATGAAATATTGGAATATTTTCACAGCTGATCTGGCTAATACTAATACTACTTTTTGTTTAATTAAGAATAATAAATCAGAGTTGGTCCCTCAACTTTTTATCACAGTTTTGTGATGCAGTCAGTCACTTGGAGGACATAGCATACCTTGCCGTAGGCACGCAGAAACAGGCATGCTGTCAATAATCAATTAGCCTGCCAGCACCTCCGCATGAGCGCCTGAAGGAGTCAGCTCGAAGTGTTCACCTTCTCTCTCATTCACGAGTCGGTAATTTCAGCCTTGCTGTTTTCTTTTATTAGATAAAGGCCATAGGCTGTTGTGCTCTGTGTTTAATCTAAGAGAAAAGTTGGTGGAAAATTGTGCCATTCTGAGTTTTACTGCAAGACCAATAAGGATAAAAGGAATAATGTGAAATAAAGTATATGGGACCTTTAAGTAATATTCATGTTTTAAACAATCTCTATTAACAGCATCCATGGCACTCCATTTGCTTCATATTCTTCCATTGTAAGTGCATTTGTCAACTTGTTTGTTTTTACAAACTGAGGTATTTTACAAGTGTTGACATTTTTATAGCCAACTGACTGTCACAGCTGCTGTTGATAGAGCTTAAAGGTGATGTGTGTTATTTTCTGCATTATTATAATCACCAGATGGAGACCGCAAACTTGTTCCGAAACACTGGACCTTAATAAACCCCCTTAATAAACAGACAGCCACGCCCCAAACTAATACCATTGGTTGAGTCAATGTTGCTGTTGGACAGGTCAGAATGACGTTTGGTAGCACCAAAAATCAGCCGTTTTTACACTTCTCTGTCAATATACAAATGACTTAAAGTTGTTTTTGCTTTTAAATTTGAATGGCAACATATTTTATTATTTTTTTCTTATCCAAGTATTTTATCCATATTTGATGTGCTCCATGTATGTGCGTTGATCAATGTAGGGTATCAGAGCGAATCGGACACTTTAAGATTTGATCAGATTGGTGTTGAACAACCCAAAGAGCCAAATTCCACAAAGGGGCCCAGGATGTTCGTAAATGAGATCCTAGCACCAACCAGTCTGAAGCAAGCCTAACTAACCAACTCTTTCACAGAACAGCTTTCAACATTAACACAAAAGAACACATTGATCATAACAACTCAGGAAGGAGATTATCAATTGTTCCACCTAGAGGACAAGAACCAGACTGAGATTCCTTAGGAGACCTTTTAACCTCTCTGGTCTTCACAGAACATATCCTTACGTCCACAGAATGGCACAGAAACTGCCTTTCCATGTATATATGCACCTAAATGACGCTAAAAGGACTTATGAGCAACTAATCATTTCTATGCATAACTCCATATTATGTATGTAACCCATACATTTGACTATCATGTTCTAATCACTTATTGTGTGTGTATTTTTAATAACTATTGAATAGCTAAAAGGGTCATATTCATATTTGGTATGTGTGAGTTTGAGAATTCATACTTGAAACGTTTATTCCAATCAATACTTTGTCAAATGTATCATATTCTTGTTATAGAAATTATGTCTCTGCAAGAGCGGGAAAATTCAGACCATGTGACTGATAAGATAACATTTGATTTATGAATTGGGAGGAGAAATATAGCAACACCCCGAGCTAAGACAGTGTCTAATTGGTCAAAACACCAGTTGGGATGTGTCCAACAGCCGTGTTAAATACTCAGGACACCATCAAATTATGCTTCAAGTCATCACTTTTAGCCATGCGGCTTTTAGGTTTTTTATCCTTGCCTTTTTGCTACGGTTATTTTGACGCTGCTTTAGCTTCTTTGAGCGTGCTCTGGCTACACGCCAGCAGCTCCTCTAAACCATGAGGAGAAAACCGCTCGAGTCTTGACTTACTTCTATTCCTCTACTTAATTTATTTTCTTTTCCGTTGAGAGTTTCGTGTTCTGAGTTAAGTTTTGCAGCAACAACGTGTCTCTGAGGTCACCCTCGAGTCTGTGACTGCCTCAAAACTTCAAACGCCCAACCATTGGCTTCCCAAGACATCACTTCAACGACCACTGAACTTCCAGCCAATCAGCAATCTCGGGAAACCCCCTTTCTTTAAAGAGACAACAAAGGGAATCCCCCTACACTCTTAAAAATAAAGGTGCATAAAAGATTCTTCACATCAGCGGTGCCATAGAAGAACCCTTTTTGGTTCAACAAAGAACTATTCAGTCAAAGGTTCTTTAAATAACATCTCTTTCTTACCTTTTTGTAATCTGAAGAAAACCTTCGTCCACAAAGAAGCTTTTGTGAAACAGAGAGGTTCTTCAGATGTTAAAAGTTTTTTATAGAACCATTTAGACAAAAAGGTTCTTCTATGGCATCGTGAAGCACCTTTTTTTTTTTTAGAGTGTACACAGGCAATACAAGTACCTCCAGACTCTAGCTGAACTGGTGCATTTAAAATTTATTTTAACCTCACTGAGGAACTCAATGCAAGGTTTAATTAAGTGATTGATGGTTGTTCAGGTCTATGCAATTGCACATATTGCTGTAAACTTTCTTTCTGCAACCTGTGTGAATGCGTGTGTTAGATTAGTTTATATGTCTTAAATGTATATAATAAAGTCTTATTTATATTGAAAAGAGAAGTATCTTGTGTTTTGTGCTCACAAAATGTCTTAAACTGCCGATCTTGTTAACATGCTAATAAATAATGTTTTCATTATATTTTGGATATTAATATCCATTGCAGAGTTGATGTTATACGGCTTGTTCAATGAATCGCTGGCCGACTCAGTGATCAGCCGTAAAACAGTGACTCTGTCCAAATTCCCTATAAAATCATAAATTATTCCCTTTGAGCTAAATTGACCTGTTTCCCGTACATCAATGTTTGCGTGTGAATAACAGCCTAAATTAAGTCTGTGGTGTAAGACTTGGCTCGATTTCTTTTATGATCTCTTTTTGAACATTTTGAAGCACTTTTGGGTGAATGGATTTTCAATGGAGGGGCGGAAATGTTGGTTTCAATAAAAACGCCTTTGACCGTGATTTTGAAGATGAAATGAAGTCTTTGGTTTTGGAATGACATGAGGGTGAGAAACTGATGACAAAATGTGATTTTAGGTGAACTAACCCTTTATTAAAGTAAAGTTTCATTGAAAGTAGGTAATGGGCAGGAATTAATAAAGAAACAGGACTCTGAAAAGAGAGAGTTGAACTCTCAATGTGTAGGAGCAGGTGTGCTATCCAATATGTCACAACTCTGACATGGCCTTAAAGTTTTCTGTCAACGTCTTTCTTTACAGTTTAGAAGCAATCGTCTTCCTGCAATGTTTGGACTGCACCTCAGTGTTTGGAGTAGCAGTGTCATATTGTCCTCTGGGGTAAGGTGAGTGTAGGGATTTCATATACAGGACACGGAGATGCCACTGGATCACCATCATGAGGCTTTGAATTAATCTAATCAAGAGATACCACAGAGACCTTTTGTACCAGAGCTGAAAAGCCTTTTCACGACATATGGATGCCTCGTGATCGTGGATGCATAGAATTAGTATATCCAGCCGGAAAAGGATGAGTAAATTAACTGATGACCTCAGGCCCGCAAACACGGGATTTATACCGCATGACCAAAACCTTACTGTCCTTTTGTCACAGACAAAGAAACAAGAGTGTACACAGACAATCATTGAAAATCATTGGAAGTCTCGGAGCAACTATATTCACAAATAATATGTTTTATGTCTTAAATATGTGTGATGTGTTATTGAAACCATGATATCTTAATCGTTGTTTTATAACTTTTCTTTTTAGTTATTATGATTACTGTGTATGCAAAATACTTGTTGTTTGAGTTTGAATGAGAGCTTGTTGTATATACAGAACATTGGTGTAAGTGTATAATTGATATTCAGCATCATTTTCCGGTGATGTTAGTTTTATAAGAAGTTCTCAAAAACTTGCAGAAATACTCGCCACAAACAGCATGTGATTCATACATGATAAAGGAACCACACAGGGCGTGGCCAAACCCCGCGGCCACTGTCTGATTGGAACAGCGACCTGTGGGATGGACTTACACCGCGGATCAAAACTCCACTGCAACACGGGCTCGTTGGCTTGCTTGTTTTACCCGATCAAGACGTTTGGCTTGCACCTTGGTGAGCGCGAACAAGCGCCACGCCGTAACACCGCCAGAGCAAGAACATCTAAGAACTCAGACATTTCAGTGACACTTCGCGATCTTCAGAGAACTTGAAAGTCTTTCAAACTCAGACTTTTAGCAGGACTGCTGAAGCCTCTTCCGTAAACCGGCAACCAACTACTCCAAGAGGGCTTCCCCAAAAGAACGTCATTCAAACGTCATTCCGACGTCAAAGCAACAGCCAATCAGCGAAGGAATTTCCCTCAACAGACATCCAGGAAGCCCGCGTCTGCGACCGCAACGGAATCACCTCTGCTTTCAGCTGTCAAGCCAAAGAACGCAAGTAACGAACAAAATCTTCAACTCAGCTGAACTGGTGTAGAATTAATTTAAGCAGTAAAATTAAGACCGATTCTCTGCTTGGTTTTTCTCCTAGGTCGAATTTAAAACCACTCGTTAAACGAGTTAGGACTTTGAAAACTTCATGCAACTCCGTCAACTAATTTCCTTGAATCTGTGTGTGTATGTGTATTTTTTAGTTAGGTTTTTATGTAATCTATAAATGTTTCATTTATAAACGAGAAGTTTCTTGGCTCATATAATTTTAAGGTTAAACCTATGCCAAAAAGATCCTTGCTTGCTACTTATCTCGTAGCTTACTTATAATAATTACCTCTGTTAAGAACGTACAAATAATCTTGATTGTGTTGACTGTGGCCAGGAAAACACATATTAAATTTGTTAAAAGATACCAAGAATCACTGGCTCGCTGGACGACCTTGATTTGAAGTAAAACTAACAAATTTGGAATGGTTTGATCAGGTGGATTTGGGACATTCAGACCCGAGTTCTAGCAAAACCTGAATGTGGTAATAATCATTAATTCCCTATAATTACAAATTAATAATGAATAAATAAATGATAATGTCATTACATGAGTTTATTTTAGAAGTTCAGGACAATGCCTGCAAGGATAGAAAGGTCATGGAAAAGACTAAATGCCCTTAACTTGTTTAAAGTATTTTGTGCTTTAGCTGGTCACACAAGGTTCTTCATACATGTGTATATACAAAATAAGTACATTCATAATGCATGTTGTGCAGTTTTGCTACAGTATGTCAAAAATAACTTCATTTCTGAAATGTTGCCTATCAGTGACGTTGCTGTAAATAGCATAGAGAAAAATTAGCTGACTATGAATGCATGAGACATTAGCTGTCCACAATTTTTGCTATACTGACAAAAGACAGAAATAGAAACAGCCCTGTTGATGTCTGTCTGCATTGCAAAATGTCCCTCTTGCGTTTGTTTGGAAGGCCATTTCTATAAAGCAGCTTGCCGCCTTTGTATATTGTCCCTTTCCAGTGCAAAGGATAAACCAAAAGGAATTTGGAGGGCTTACGGCACGGGTGGACGCTCATTAACATTCCTCCGGCATAATATTGAGAGCAGTTTCACCATTCTTGTGTAATAGAGAGTCGTTATCTCGCACTGGGGTTTATTTGGCCATCCGTTCACAAATTAGCTGCCAAACACATTGTAAACTTCATATCAATCTAGATGGCCGTTAGAGAATGAATGACCATCGGGTTATAGGTGAGGCAATAATTCACCCTAAAGACTCTACACCTGATCCTGAATACAAATCAGCAGGCTTTTGATTTGTGATAGGGAGATCGTAAGAAAAAGGTTAGTTACACTTTTTTTGTAGGGCATTGCATGGTCCTGGTGGACACAGATTCACTGTAAATTAACTTCCGGTTATGACAAGCTCCAAGTATGTCAGGGAAAACTTGTGAATTTGAGAAAGTGTATTCCGTCAACACAGTTTGGTGATGAACTGATGGAGTTTTGACTCTGAGATGATGAGGTGGAGGGGCTCAAAGTGTGATGGTTTTTCCACTGGACAGGGCTGAAACCGTTTTTACAGCTTGTTTGAATAAATTTAGACTTAACGCAAGCTTCCTGCCCGTAAACAGGTCCTTAGGGTTCTTTAGGTTTAGAATGATTCAACAGTTCGTCAAAACTGTTGAATAAAAGACTCCTTTAGCAATCAAATTAATGTCCAGAGATTTGTTAGCTTTTCTATGCAAAGGGGAACTCATGTACACTGACAAGTGAACTAAAAATGGATACAGCACTATGTATTATTCTTCATACAGAAAGAAGGAAATAAGTTGAATTCATAAGAGATTTGCAAGCAACTATGAACCAGACTTGCAGTTAATTTTGTTTATTGTTTAAGCTGAAAGAGAAGAAAAATGATTTGATAAATTCTTCCACCAGCCTTAAGATTGGAAGAATTTGAGTCCTGAACTTGACATGTTTGCAGTTTAAGCTTTTAAAAAAATTCCCATGTGCATTTTTATTTATTCTTACATTACTTTATATATCTCCATCCATCTGTCCGTCCGTCCGTCCGTAATATTTAAATTTCACTTTCATCTCACGTCCCACGTCTCAGTTGCATCTCAATTGCTATGGGAATGCTAACGATTCTCCAGTTATTATAGGCCTAGACCTCCTTGGTGGAATCCATTACTATTGAAGTCATGTTAAAGCTTGAAATTCTCTATTCTTGTGGTTTATGAAAGCCAGGACAGTCACTTCAAAAACAATTAGCCTCTAATTGCTTTGACAGCTTGTGCACATTACGCTGTGATTTACAGGAGATGTGGCTCTGCAGCATCACCTGTAGTATAACAATTACAATTCAGCCTAAACATCAAGAGCCACTCGGTCACGGGCCCTGACTTATAATCATTGAGCAATTTTCCTTGCCTTTAATTGATGAACGAGTCACATTTAACCTTGTCCTCGGTTTTCAGACGAATGCCATAAAGACATAGCGATGTGTTAATTAAGCCGTAGTGAATTGTTGGTTTGCCCTTCGATCAGCTCATTAAGTAAACTATTTAGTCTCGACATCCACTTGACTGGATTTTGTGTTGCCATGTCACAATTTAGAGAGATGATCATTAATTAACAAGAAGAAACCTCACAGTTCCAGTATAGCTGCTTGAATTTCCTCATATTCAGGCATCCAGCAAGCAGGACATGTGAGACAGACTGCAGGATAATCACTCATTCTGACAGTTGAGGATTCATGTGCCGTGAGAGATTAAAGGGCGCCGGCCAGATCCCCCCCCCCCCCCCCCTCCCCCCCTCCCCCACACCTCTTCCCGCTCACCCTACAATTAGTGTTGCAATGGTGAGTGGATTTTGTCTGCGCGGGAGATGGCAGAGTTACTCTGGTTAGGAGACTGTATCTAATTGAGCTTTTTCTTGAAGAATTCATCTTGTCCTCTTCACTCTAATCGCTCCTCAAAAGATATTTGGTGCACTTTCATGAGACTCTCTAAAACATGCATCAGACCTTTGAAACTTGTTTACAGGTGCATCTCATTAAATTAGAATGTTGTGGAAAAGTTCCTTTATTTCAGTAATTCAACTCAAATTGTTAAACTCGTGTATTAAAGAAATTCAATGCACACAGACTGAAGTAGTTTAAGTCTTTGGTTCTTTTAATTGTGATGATTTTGGCTCACATTTAACAAAAACCCACCAATTCACTATCTCAACAAATTAGAATACTTCATAAGACCAATAAAAAAAAAAACATTTTTAGTGAATTGTTGGCCTTCTGGGAAAGTATGTTCATTTACTGTACATAAACTCAATACTTGGTAGGGGCTCCTTTTCTTTAATTACTTTACGTGGCCCCCCCGTGCAATTCAGCGTGGCATGGAGGTTGATCAGTTTGTGGCACTGCTGAGGTTGGTATGGAAGCCCAGGTTTCTTTGAAGTGGCCTTTAGCTCATCTGCATTTTTTGGTCTCTTTTTTCTCATTTTCCTCTTGACAATACCCCATAGATTCTCTATGGGGTTCAGGTCTGGTGAGTTTGCTGGCCAGTCAAGCACACCAACACCATGGTCATTTAACCAACTTTTGGTGCTTTTGGCAATGTGGACCGGTGCCAAATCCTGCTGGAAAATGAAAACAGCATCTTCAAAAAGCTGGTCAGCAGAGGGAGGCAGGAGTGCTCCAAAATTTTCTTGGTAAACGGGTGCAGTGACATTTTTTTTCAAAAAACACAATGGACCAACATTAGCAGATGACATTGCACCCCAAATCAGCACAGACTGTGGAAACTTAACACTGGACACTGGGCTATGAGCTTCTCCACCCTTCCTCCAGACTCTAGGACATTGGTTTCCAAATGAAATACAAAACTTGCTCTCATCTGAAAAGAGGACTTTGAACCACTGGGCAACAGTCCAGTTCTTCTTCTCCTTAGCCCAGGTAAGACGCCTCTGATGTTGTCTGTGGTTCAGGAGTGGCTTAACAAGAGGAATATGACAACTGTAGTCAAATTCCTTGACATGTCTGTGTGTGATGGCTCTTGATGCCGCAGCCTCAGTCCATTCCTTGTGAATTCACTCAAATTCTTGAATCGATTTTGCTTGACAATCCTCATAAGGCTGCGGTTCTCTCGGTTGGTTGTGCATCTTTTTCTTCCACACTTTTTCCTTCCACTCAACTTTCTGTTAAAATGCTTGGATACAGCACTCTGTGAACAGCCAACTTCTTTGGCAATGAATGTTTGTGGCTTACCCTCCTTGTGAAGGGTGTTAATGATTGTCTTCTGGACAACTGTCAGATCAGCAGTCTTCCCCATGATTGTGTAGCCTAGTGAACCAAATTGAGAGACCATTTTGAAGGCTCAGGAAACCTTTGTAGGTGTTTTGAGTTGATTAGCTGATTGGCATGTAACCATATTCTAATTTGTTGAGATAGTGAATTGGTGGTTTTTTGTTAAATGTGAGCTAAAATCATCACAATTAACAGAACCAAAGACTTAAACTACTTCAAATTCCCCCCTGTGTGGGGGTTTTGTGGCAAAAATTTTTGAATTTATTTAATACACGAGTTTCACAATTTGAGTTGAATTACTGAAATAAACTTTTCCACGAAATTCTAATTTATTGAGATGCACCTGTATACAGTGACTGTGAGTAATGCAAAAGCCACAGGGATAAAAATATGTATATGCATTAGTTATTCACATGGCATAAAGCACATTTCCAGCCCACTATACTGTGATTAGTTTATTCTGAGTATACAGACACAATGTAATCGCTGTGATTATGTCTCTTCGGCCTTTTATTCATAAAGCATCAACTGCTGAGAGTAATGGCTTTACATAAGCTGCCTCTTTACTGGCTCGTATGTGACCTTTGGATGTTGACATTTCGATGACGATGCTATCTCTCAACACACAGTCATCTGAAAGTATAACAAATGTAATTTGCTGCTCCTCTCTGCTGGATTTATGGAAAATGTTGCATGTAGGCCTATCCAATGTAAGGATGTACTAAACTAAACATCATATTTAAAAAGAAAAACAAACTATTTGATCCATATTTATTATAATATGTATGTTTACACAGACAATTTGAGCTGTATTTATATGTAAATGCAACACATAGATAGATGGATAGATAGATAGATAGATAGATAGAGATATATAATAGAGATAAAGTATATATACATATGTGTGTAATTTAGTAATTTTAGTACTTAATTTATTGAATTTATTTCAGTTAATTTTCATAAAAAAATTTATTTTCATTTAATGTTTTTTATCAGATATTTATATTTTATTTTATTTCAGCTTGTTACAATTACCAATAAAGAAAAGAAAAAAAATTAAGTATTAGTTAACAATAACAACACTTTTATGTATGTACTAAAAAAATTAATTAAGTAATTGTCAATGTAAATATGCATAACCCATATTACCAATGTAAGCTTACCTCAACTTGCCCATTTTTTTCCTGCTTGTATGAGGGCACTCCAGGGGAGTGTTATGCATGTATATGTGTATATGTGTGTGTGAGGCATTGAGACCAGAAAACACTGCTGTGAGGAGGTGACTGCATTACTGCGATAACAGGTGTATTGCTGATGGCAAAGCTGATCTAGAAATACAGTGGAGATATGACAGCCTACGTGAGTGTGTGTGGTGGAATAGATGCTTGATATTTGAGAGCAACAGCAGGGATTCTGAATTTCAATACATGAGCATTGACTTTCCCTCAAGACCCCAGGTGTAGAGTAAAATGATTCCAAGCTGGCATTAGATTAATATTCAGCAGCGACTCTTTGTTTGTGCAATAAATGTTTGCATGGCATCAAACAAAGAAAACGCATTAAATAGAAGTAAACAACAGAATAGCTATCGTCATTGATACTGCTTTGACACGCATTCATAGTGTCACGTTTTTGTGCTCTACTGAGCTGCAGTATATGAAAAGCAAGAGAAGTTTGGGTTTCTGTTGTCCTCAGGAGACTTTTATATTGACATTCTCATCTCACATTAATAACAGCTGAATACACTTACAAGTACATTAGAAGTAACTCACAGCATTTTGAAACCGTATAGACTTCAGGGCTTGACGCTAGGTTTTCTTAGATGAAAAATTTAGGAGTGCATTAAAAAAACTTTAGTTTACTTTAGTTAAACTATAATTTATTAAAATACAGAACACTAGGTGTTGAAATTTTTTGCTTCAAACCTGCTTATATGCTGATACTAGTAAAATCTATATGAAGACTTCAGATGCAAAAACCTGTCCGTCTGAGATTAATTTTTTCTTTTAAATGAACATGTTTATCTTCTTCTATGTTTAGGTCAGTTTTTGAATGCCTTATTTTCAAAAATGTCCAATGATGTTTCATAGGAGCCTAATTAAAAAAGCCCCTTTGAAAGAAAAATGTCAGACAGACTTTAAGTTGCATCTAAAAGAGATATTTCACCCAAAAATGAAAATTCTGTCATTAATTACTCACCCTCATGTCGTTCCAAACCCATAAGATCTCCATTCATCTTCGGAACACATACTAAGATATTTTTTGATGAAATCCTAGAGCTTTCTGACGCTGCTTAGACAGCAACGCAACTACCACATTCAAGACCCAGAAAGAGAGTTAAGTACATTGTTAAAATAGTCCATCAAATAGACATCAATGGTTCAACTGTAATTTTATGAAGCTATAAGAAAACTTTTTGCGAGCAAAGAAAACAAAAATAATGACTTTATTCAATAATTTCCTCTCTTCCGTGTCAGTCGACACATGTTCACAAGAGTACAACATCGTAGTGTTGTCAAAAGACCCAGTACTTCGGTACCAAGTCGGTACAAAAAAAATGACGGTAGCGGTCCGATTATTGCACTAAATGCCTGAGTTTCTGAGCCGAGCGCTGCTTTGTGTAAAGCCTTTAGTGGGGAAACCTCTATCTCTCCTGCTTTACAAGCGCCTCCTGCTGGCAGAGAATGAGTTTGCATATATATGCCGCCACAAATAGAGTGCAAGTCTGGGGGAAACGCCGCTTCTGTTATGAATATTATTCAATATTTTAATTTGAATGTCGGATTGAAATAAACATAGCTGTTATTAGAGTAGTTAATCGTTAGCATAAGCGCGGCTAACGCTAATATAATACATTTTCTTGATTAACTATTTAATGCTCCTATAACGTTTATTAGGGTAAAAAAAACATGGACATTATGATATTTACTATTTTTACACACCAGAAGCTTTTAAATGAATTGTGAATCTAAAATATGCGTGTTGGAGAATGTACAAATGGTTAACATTGTTTGTGTCATATCAGTCAGATTCTGGGCTTTTTTTTTAAGCTAACTTAGTTGTTATTCTTGGCTAGAATAACTCTCGAATAACTCTAGGTTTTCAAAAGCTCTTTAAAATTAAACATGTACACAGTTTGGATTAAATGAAAGTATAGTCAATTTTTTTAATTAGCATGTTTTTGTGTTTTGCTTTGGTACCGAAATTGGTACCGAGAACTGTGGATTTTCACTGGTATTGGTACCGAATACTGAAATTTTGGTACCGTGATAACACTACAACATCGCATGTGAGGGATGCTGCTGATGCAGGAGAAAACACATATTGCAGGACTTTTAATTATAAACATCTGAAATACACCAAGACTCTTGTTTTGAAATGCCTTTACAATTGCGGGTTGTTCATGCAAATAGAAAAAGGAGATACAATATGCACTCTTGCAGCAGTCTACAACAATATATTACAATATAAAAATAAATACTATCATAATTCATTAAAAGTAAATTGTAAACGATCGCTTGGCATAAATGTGCAGTATTCATTGGATTCATTGTAGTGCTCACATTTATTTCACGAAATCATAGCCTTTTGAAGTTTAATAATAACATTAGGCTAATTGTTTTGCAGTTCCTTTTTTATTACCAAATATAAGAACTCTTAAAGTAATTAAATTGTTGTTATACAATATAATATACTTTAAATTCCATAACACATATTCGCACACATCCTCCTGAATACATTTTGCTGTTAACACACACCTATTTTTAGGGGCAAATGCGACTCGTCTCTGTCAAGTCCTGGACTTGAAGAGACTTGGTATACCCTAGACTAGCTGAAGAATAAGTTGAAGAAAATAAGCCTCATCAACATGCACAGATGCATCAAATGGATGAGAAGAATTTTGTCATTCACTCGTCCTCATGTTGTTCCAGACCTGTTCGACTTTCTTTCTTTAGTGGAAATCAATAGGAGAAATTCTGAAAACCTGTTTTTTCCATGCAGTTACATTTAATGGAGACCGAAGCCTTCTGTTTTCAAAAGGATTGTAAGAGCACCATATGTCTCGTGTGCTATAGTCTTCTGAAGCCAGTAACTTTGTGTGAGAAACAGACTGAAGTTCAGTCATTGATATTTGTTATTTTTTAACACTGTTAAACGTTTTGGGACACTTTGTGTGGAGGCGAGAGTCTGTAAGGGTTTATTTTTGTTTAATATATAATATTTAGACGGCTTACCGAGACAGAGACTGATGGAATCAGTTCCCTGGAGACTTTGTCTCTGCTGTTTTCATATTCTTCAGGAGCAGACAGGTAAAATGAAGACAAGAACATCCTCTGTGAGTTCAGCTCAAGAAATACATCTTGTCTGAATATATTCCCCTGTCTGACCTCAGAGGTCCACTGACAGAAAACATATTTTTGCTATCTATCTTGCCCTCAAACCCAATAAAAGGAAAAAAGTTGTGGTACCAAACTTAGCATGCTTTTAAACTTTGATTAAGTGCTAAGATATGTCATGTAAGGTGACCAATTATCTGGAGATAAAAGAAATTTTCAAGGTTAAATACAACTTAAGTTCTGTTAACAGCATCTGTTAGTTGCCACAGAAAATCATTTTCACTCAGTTTTAAAATGTGTGAAGTAAAACTCTAGCAGTGGAAATCATTGATGCTATCATACAGTACCACAATTAATGTGATACAATATACAATTCATTAAGTGCTTTAACAAAAACACAAGCTCCATATTTTTGCTTTTAAACCTCTTGGAATATCTTATGCCATAGACTTCCATTGCAAGTGTGTTACTGTAAATCTGTGTATTTTCGGTGGCAATCGACAACATGTCAATAAAGCTCAAGTTGTATTTAACATGGAGTATGCGTTTAATATATGCAAGCAAAATATTTGCAGGTTTTCCTCAGACAGAATGTCAACTAATTCACATTTTTCATATGCTCACATTATCCTTGTTATACTGTATATTCTATATATCAAAGCATAAATGTTCATGTAATCAGCTTTACCCCATGCAAGATTAGATTTCTTCATCTTGAGAATGTGATGTGTTGGCCATCAGGAGAGTTCTCCAGTTTAATGACTAGAATAGTTCTAAGATCTTGAGGTTACTGCAACTTAATTGGCTTACTTCTTTGTGCAGCGTAGATCGGATATCATCATGTAGGAGAGTAACTAGAGATGCTTGTACTCCTTTGACACAGCAGATACTGAACTAATTCACTCAGTTGTTGAGGATGAGCTGTAATATTCTCTAAAGGCTTGAAAGATGGTTCTCCATTTTTCTCACCTAATGAAAGATACAAAATTCCTCTCAGGATCAGCAGGACCCCTGTGGAGCGAGTATGTGGTTCATATATCAGAAGACTTTTCATGGACATTTCACACAAACCACTTAATCAAGAAGGGCATGACACCACATAGATTGTATACAGTAATGTTCAGAAGGTTGGGGTCGGGAAGATTTTTAGGTTCCAGTTTATATAAGGTGTCTTTAACTACATATGTACTTAAGTCAAACAAATTATGTACTATTTGTGTTCATGTTGAATTAAGGTGGGATATGTTAAAGGGATAGTTCGCCCAAAAATGACAATTCCGTCGTTAATTACACACCCTCATGTCATTCCAAACCCGTAAGACCTTTGCTTATCTTCTACATTATATGTACATAATGTACATTTTAAATAGGTTTTTGACAATATTTCTATAATATAATATATATATAATATATATCATATATATCTATAATATATTCTATAATTATCCCCCAACAATAATTTAAAGCAAACCGAATCTTTTCCCAGTCTATTTCTTTAATAAACCATGAAAAAGGCAATGTGGTGACCTCTTTGGCTATTTTTAATTGAGGATGCAAACAAATTCCGTCATTTAGAAGCAATTAACAATACATGCTGTGACTCATTTGCTCATTCCACCTATGGCACTTTTGACTCTTGGCTTTGAAACTGGAGTACCGTGAAATCTCTTGAGGAAAAACTGATCAGAGCTTTGACTGAAATCTTTTACTTGCAACTGAAGTGAGATAATAATAATATAGCTCATTGATATTATTTGTGCCTTTTCACGTGCTCAGTTCATGTGTTCAGACAACAGAGAATAGTAGATAGCTGTTTGGTTGCTTTTTCATAAGACAATTCTTTGATCATTATGATTTTGGTAACCCTCAGCGGCTCATTGCTGTTTAAACTAGCCGTATTGGGGATTTGTTGGATTTGAAAGTAGTGATTGTAGACAGAGAAAAAGCAGCGTTAAATTCCTCTCCTCTGTTATGAGCTGCACACCTGGCCCTTTGAAGAATGTCCTAAATACATTTTTGTGTGCATCTGTGAGGGAATGAATTTGTAGGGTATTGTTTCGGTTGCTGTATGGGGAAATTGAGAGGTTGAGGATGGGCTGTAGGTTTGTGGTTCCACTCCCTCAGAGAAAGGAGAAGGGTTGGTGATTACCTGGCTCCATGCTGTTGCACATGGCTGTGCCTAGATCAGCCTGGCCAAGGGGCTTCTTGCTGCTAAACTGGAAATCAGTATTCTGCTCTGCTACGTTGTGGCGTTCACCTTCCCAACTGTGTTTCAGCACATGCGACAGACAGGGAACCAACGCCAACCAATTCATTCTTTCTTACAGACTATGATCCCTGTTAGAATGTCTGAAGGTTAAGCTGTTTAAAAATGAGCCCACATTCAACAACACCTTCAGATCATTGCAAGGATGTTTTGGTTGTTCTTTTGGATTTTATGGTTTGTTTTTAGATTAGAATCCATCAAAGCTATCAGTTTTCTTAAATCCAGCCTACAAATAAATGTTCATTTGCAGACTTTTAATGCTATCGGGATTTATTTCTAAGGGGTTGTTAAATAGCAGCTGTAAATATTGGACTATATTTTTCTTTAAAACGGAGAAATTATGTAATGAAATATAATTACAAATATAAAATCTTATATTTGTCTGCATTATTATAATATTATACATTTTAGTATAATTACAAATATACAAAGACGCAGAGAAACTAATAAATAATAATAAATATAACGATATATTTTATTTGCCATATTAATATACACACTATATACTACCATTAAAAAACAAACAAAAAAACAAATTTCAAACAAAAAACAATGTTTCAAATAAATGCTTGTCTTTTAAACTTTATTCATCAAAGAATCCTGAAAAATGAATCACAGTTTCCACAAAAATATAAAATTTTTTCAACAGTGAAAATAAGAAATGTTTCCTGAGCATATTAGAGTGATTTCTGAAGGACCATGTGACTCTGTTGACTGGAGTAATGATGCTGAAAATTATGCTTTGACATCACAGGAATAAATGACGTGTTAAAATTAGTGGAATGCAGTTATTTTATATTGAAATAACATTTCACGATATTACTATTTTACTGTATTATTGATCAACCAAATCTAGACTTGGTGAGCATAAGAGACTTCTTTCAAAACCAAAAATCATACACTGACTTTTGAAAGGTACTGTGTATATAATATAAAATGTTATACTAATATATAGTAAATGTTTAGACTAAGCTCACTGTGCACAAAGTAAGGGTTAACATATTTAGTTCTGCTTTCAAATTATGCATCTTGATTTCAATGTGATTATTATTCTGTGCTCAATAGGATGCCAATTTGTTGCTGAAACTTTGCTCTGACTTCATTGCCTTAGCTTAATGTTTTCTTTTTCATAATTAGAGTAGCTTAATGCTTTCTTTTTCAGTATGCAGAAACAATTATAAAGCCTCTCGGCAGCCTTGATTGTTTCCTGTCACCCCTGGCTCGTCATGCTAATTTTTACACAGAACTTGATGAACTCCCAGTATTCACAAAGGGTGAGAGCCCCCACTTATCATGCATTTCCAAATCATCAGGAGTTCAGTTGTATGTATAATGGATGTCCTCTTTCCTGCTGAGTTCAGGTTGGCATCAGCGACAGTGATTTTACCAAGAACTCCACTCGTTGCTTTGAGTGTCTCATTTCCTGGACTCGTTGCAAGTTGTTCTGGGAGTAAAGTGCGTCATGCGGTGAGTAGCTGCCAGGGTTTTTCTAAATGAGTTTTCATTTGGCTGCTGTCTTGGATTTCGCATGGTGTCACTTATGGTAAAGTTTGTTTATCTGGTTTTTGTTTTTTGTTGTTTTGTTTAGTTTTTTGGTTTGGTTTAGTGTTTTGGTTTGGTTACACTATCCACTGTGCCATATGTTGTGTGTACTGTTTGAGACCAAATTCAAGGAAAAAACGAAGCCTTTAAAAAAAAAAACAAGTACAACAAAATCTCTGAGTAACCATATTATCATCAAGGTTGAGGCCACGTTGCAACCTTGTTTAAGGTGTTTGCTTGTGCTCGCATTCGAGAAAATATGGCCTCGTCAAACTCTCAACTAGGAGAGTAAGAGACCATCACTGAAAGCTCTGCTATCAAAGCTGAACAATAGGCTTTTAAAGCTATTTCAGATTTCTAAAGTAAGTGAACTGTTGAGGTGATGTACATTTTACACTCAATGTCTAAAATGTAATGAGGAATGAAGGTTAGCTACTGTGGTAATTTAACATCACATGCATATTATGTAGATGTAACTGCTGGTTAAATTCTTTGTATTAAAAAGCCTTATAAAATTGACTTGAAATGGCCTTTTTCACTGCTTATGGAACTATTTTACATATAAAAGAACGGAACGGTTCACTTGGCAAATGTCAGAAATTTCTCTTACAGAAACCTCTCTAATTTGTGTATTCTGTGTCATTTTTTGTTTCTCCTGTGGAAATGTACGGCCATTTGCTCTTTTATTCGACAGCAGTGATTTAGCACAAGGACAACAGCTGTTTTAATGACCTAATGTTTAAAGGCATTAAAAAAATGCACACAAGCATTCAAAAACCATTCTGGTCTAATTTGGAATCAAGAATACTAGAAAAATACTGAACCATTTAATGAAATGTTAAATGTTGGTTTTAATTCAGTTAAAACCCCAAAATGTTTTCTTTTGTATATACACTAGTGTTCAAAAGTAAAAAGGGGGTAATAACGGGGTAAATAATAGAATCATTAAAGAAAAATGTATCTGTTTCCACAAAAAATTTAAGCAGCACAACTGTTTTCAACATCAATAATAAGAAGAAATGTTTATTGAGCAGCAAATCAGCATAATAGAATGGTTTCTGAAGGATCATGTGACTAAAGGCCCGTTCACACCAAGCACGATGACTATAAAGATAACGATAAAGATATAGTTCTAAAAATCGTTCTCAATATTAAGACTCGCAGAGTTCACACCACACTATAACGCTAATGATACAGAGGAACATATCGTTGTGAAATCACTTTCTAACTATTTTTTTTTCCAGCTTAGAACGATAAAACACTGACGCCACAAATCCATCCTGCTGTAACGACTAAAATTTAAAGCTGCGAACGAGCGGCCTTAGAATACCGCGGATAATCGTTCGTTTGTTGTGACGCAATATAGTTTACCTTTGTAGTTATCTTTATGTTATCGTTCTTGGTGTTAACGGGGCTTAAAGACTGAAGAATACGGCTGAAATTCAGCTTTGCAAAACAAGAATACATTGCAATTTTAAAATAATAGTAATAGATAGGTTATATTTAAAATGTAATATTTTTACAATATTACTGTAGTTATGTACAGTGGGTACGGAAAGTATTCAGACCCCCTTAACATTTTTCACTCTTTTTATATTGCAGCCATTTGCTAAAATCATTTAAGGTAATTTTTTTCCTCATTAATGTACACACACAGCACCCCATATTGACAGAAAACACAGAATTGTTGACATTTTTGTAGATTTATTAAAAAAGAAAAACTGAATATCACATGTCCTAAAGTATTCAGACCCTTTGCTCAGTATTTTGTAGAAGCACCCTTTTGATCTAATACAGCTATGAGTCTTTTTGGGAAAGATGCAACTAGTTTTTCACACCTGGATTTGGGGATCCTCTGCATTCCTCCTTGCAGATCCTCTCCAGTTCTGTAGTTCTGTCAGGTTGGATGGTAAACTTTGGTGGTCAGCCATTTTTAGGTCTCTCCAGAGAGGCTCAATTGGGTTTAAGTCAGGGCTCAAGAACAGTCACAGAGTTGTTGTGAACCCACTCCTTCGTTATTTTAGCGTGTGCTTAGGGTCATTGTCTTGTTGGAAGGTGAACCTTCGGCCCAGTCTGAGGTCCGGAGCACTCTGGAGAAGGTTTTCGTCCAGAATATCCCTGTACTTGGCTTGTATTCATCTTTCCCTCGATTGCAACAAGCCGTCCTGTCCCTGCAGCTGAAAAACACCCCACAGCATGATGCTGGCCACCACCATGCTTCACTGTTTGGGACTGTATTGGACAGGTGATGAGCATTGCCTGGTTTTCTCCACACATACCGCTTAGAATTAATGCCAAAAAGTTCTATCTTGGTCTCATCAGACCGGAGAATCTTATTTCTCACCATCTTGGAATCCTTCAGGTGGTTTTTAGCAAACTCCATGCTGCTTTCATGTGTCTTTGCACTAGGAGAGGCGTCCGTCGGGCCACGCTGCCATAAAGCCCCGACTGGTGGATGGCTGCCGTGATGGTTGACTTTCTACAACTTTCCCCCATCTCCCGACTGCATCTCTGGAGCTCAGCCACAGTGATCTTTGGTTCTTCTTTACCTCTCTCACCAAGGCTCTTCTCCCCTGATAGCTCAGTTTGGCCGGAAGGCCAGCTCTAGGATGGGTTCTGGTCGTCCCAAACGTCTTCATTTTAAGGATTATGGAGGCCACTGTGCTCTTAGGAACCTTAAGTTGCAGCAGAAATTTTTTTGTAACCTTTGCCAAATCTGTGCCTTGCCACAATTCTTTCTCTGAGCTCTTCAGGCAGTTCCTTTGACCACATGATTCTCATTTGCTCTGACAAGCACTGTGAGCTGTAAGGTCTTATATAGACAGGTGTGTGGCTTTCCTAATCAAGTCCAATCTGTATAATCAAATACAGCTGGACTCAAATGAAGGTGTAGGACCATCTCAAGGATGATTAGAAGAAATGGAAAGCACCTGAGTTAATATATGAGTGTCACATCAAATGGTCTGAATACTTATGACCATGTGATATTTCATTTTTTCTTTTTTAATAATCTGCAAAAATGTCAACAATTCTGTGTTTTTCTGTCAATCTGGGGTGCGTGTGTACATTGAGGAAAAAAATTTACTTAAAATATTTGAGCAAATGGCTGCAATATAACAAAAAGTGAAAAATTTAAGGGGGGCTGAATACTTTCCGGACACACCTTGTATGTTGTGATCAAATAAAGGCAGACTTGGTGAGCACAAGAGACTTCTTTCACAAACAAACTTTTAAAAGGTAGTGTACCGGTGCATCTCAATAAATTAGAATGTCGTGGACAAGTTCATTTATTTCAGTAATTCAACTCATTTTGTGAAACTTGTGTATTAAATAAATTCCATGCACACAGACTGAAGTAGTTTAAGGTCTTTGGTTCTTTTAATTGTGATGATTTGGGCTCATATTTAACAAAAACCCACCAATCACTATCTCAACAAATTAGAATTATTCATAAGACCAATAAAAAAAACATTTTTGTGAATTGTTGGCTTTCTGGAAAGTATGTTAATTTACTGTACTTGTACTCAATACTTGGTAGGGCTCCTTTTGCTTTAATTACTGCCACTGCCTCAATTCGGCGTGGCATGGAGGTGATCTGTTTGTGGCACTGCTGAGGTGGTATGGAGCCCAGGTTTCTTTGACAGTGGCCTTGAACTCATCTGCATTTTTTGGTCTCTTGTTGCTCATTTTCCTCTTGACAATACCCCATAGATTCTCTATGGGGTTCAGGTCTGTGAGTTTGCTGGCCAGTCAAGCACACCAACAACACCATGGTCATTTAACCAACTTTGGTGCTTTTGGCAGTGTGGGGCAGGTGCCAAATCCTGCTGGAAAATTAATTCAGCATCTTCAAAAAGCTGGTCAGCAGTAGGAAGCATGAAGTGCTCCAAAATTTTCTTGGTAAACGGGTGCAGTGACAAAAAACACAATGGACCAACACCAGCAGATAACATTGCAACCCAAATCATCAAAGACTGTGGAAACTTAACACTGGACTTCAAGCAATTTTGGCTATGAGCTTCTCCACCCTTCCTCAGACTCTAGGACCTTGTTTCCAAATGAAATACAAAACTTGCTCTCATCTGGAAAGAGGACTTTGGACCACTGGCAACAGTCCAGTTCTTCTTCTCCTTAGCCCAGTTAAGACGCCTCTGAAGTTGTTTGTGGTTCAGGAGTGGCTTAACAAGATGAATATGACAACTGTAGCCAAATTCCATGACATGTCTGTGTGTGTGGCTCTTGATGCCTTGACCCCAGCCTCAGTCCATTCTTTGTGAAGTTCACTCAAATTCTTGAATCGATTTTGCTTGACAATCCTCATAAGGCTGCGGTTCTCTCGTTGGTTGTGCATCTTTTTCTTCCACACTTTTCCTTCCACTCAACTTTCTGTTAAATGCTTGGATACAGCACTCTGTGAACAGCCAGCTTTCTTTGGCAATGAATGTTTGTGGCTTAGCCTCCTTGTGAAGGGGGTCAATGATTTGATTGTCTTCTGGACAACTGTCAGATCAGCCGTCTTCCCCATGATTGTTTAGCCTAGTGAACCAAACTGAGAGAAATTTTTGAAGGCTCAGGAAACCTTTGCAGGTTTTTGAGTTGATTAGCTGATTGGCATGTCACCATATTCTAATTTGTTGAGATAGTGAATTGGTGGGTTTTTGTTAAATGTGAGCCAAAATCATCACAATTAAAAGAACCAAAGACTTAAACTACTTCAGTCTGTGTGCATTGAATTTATTTAATACACGAGTTTCACAATTTGAGTTGAATTACTGAAATAAATGAACTTTTCCACGACATTCTAATTTATTGAGATGCACCTGTATACTTGTAAATGTTATGATATATTCTATAAAAAAGTACTAAAGTACATTTAACATTTTTTGGGAATGCACAATATTGAAATTCTGGCTGATACGATAAGCTGTGAACCAAAAGATTCTCAGGCCTTGAGTCGGAGCATTAAATGTGCTCTTATTCACTCTTTCTCTTTTTAATTTGTAAAATGTAGTGAAAAACATCAGTCCAGCTCCTGTGGTTTGACCCTTCTCTGCCTTTTCCCAGTTACTATGCCCAATAACAGCACTCTCTTATTCTCTCCACTTCTCAACTCTCTCTCTCCTCCAATCTGCAGTTGAATTTCGTCTCCGTCCAGGATTGCTCCGTATTTGGGGAGCTCTCGTGAAGAAGGTCTAATTTTCTCACTAAGACAGCTCTCATCTCAGCGCAGTGAAAGGTGCTGTTCTTTAAAGCGCACAGCCTCCATGGTAGGACCAGGCCTGCCTCCTCTAAGAGCCTGTTATTAATGTAAAGGTCAGTGCAGGAAAGGGGATGGGCGGTGTAGAGGACAAACCGTGTGCTCGCTATACTTCATATTACCGAAAGATAAAGTCAGAGATGAAAGTCTGGCTTTCTCCCTTAATCCTCAGATCGCTCAACCTGAGCTCACTTTATAGAATGATTTTTCCAAGACATCTAAAAGATAGCCTGTTGGGCATTACGGATACCAGCCACGTTCTTATAACTTTCTTTTAGTCTGCTCTGAGATGCCGCAGCAGACCCAGTTTGTACATGTTATCTGGAAACTCCTTATTTGCATAATGCCTTCCGAACTTATGATAAGTAAGGGACATTTTTGTCTGTTTTCATTTAATGTTTTTCTTTTCTTTTTTTTGCCCTAAATCTGTTGTTCTTTTCAATAAAAGATTAAAGCATGAATGTCTTTTTATTGTTCACAGGATCAAAGTATTAGGAAAATCCCTCCGAGGATGTGATGTTAGTGAATGAATAGCTGGACTATATGTCCGTTTTATTTGTTTTGGAGAGAAAAAGCCTACCGTCGGTTATATCTTCATATCAGTATCAAATTATGTTTTTCACATCATACCCTTTTGTGCATTTGACTTTAGATGCAAATTTACTGCAATTTAGCATCAGTTTTTTCAGTCTGAAACTTAAAACAAGGTTAACTTTTAACAAGGTCATGTAAAATGCTTCCATTGTCACCATGTCTCTCATGTACACTTGCTCACAAACAGCAAATTATGACTCTTCAGCTGTAGTTTGGCATGTAGGGTCAATTTAACCCAACAACAGCTATGCTCAGGGACGCGGGAAGTAGGGGTGCTGAGGGGGCTGCAGCACCCCCTGTTTTCACATGGTTGCAAATGCAACGCCAAGTTTGTTCATTTAAATTTATTCAGTTTTAGCATTTAATAATTTATTTGTAATGATCTCTGAAATGTAAATTGTAAGTGGGCTATAATAAACCCATGTTTATCTTTATAAACATGATTAATTTTACTTGTGATGTTTTCTATATGGGATGATTAGCCTAATCCTCATGAACACGTGACGCTAGCGCGTGGTATCAGACATGAACTGTACAGAATGCGAACAAGATTCACTTTAATACAAGGAGATAATGGCGCAAAAGTGAATTTCAGATTTTTTTAAATGCCCATCTCAGCAAAAACTTTCCAAAATCGGCATCCAAACAACACCAGCCCCAGCACGAGCACCGACGTAAGTGAACCAGCCCCCCCCCCCTTCACCCAACACAGAAACACACAGCACACCCAACCGAAAACATCTTCCCGCGCCCCTGGCTATGCTAGATATCCACTATATGCTTATTTTAACTAATATAGTTCACCCAAAAATGACAAATTTGGCATCAATTACTTACCCTCTTCTTGTTCCAAATCTTTATGACTTTGTGTCTTGTGTGGAGAACATACACACAAAAAAATATTATAGGCCTATATATAAATATATATATATATACTGCAGAAAGTGGTCCATATGCATTTTTTGAGTAAACTAAAGTCACAGACGGACATTTGTTATTCTGTATGATATGAAAATATGCCTTAGCTGCCCTTAGTGCATTTATGAATGTTCACAAAATAAGTAACAATGACTATTTTGATACTGACAGGCTTTAATCAAATTATTCATTGAAAAGAGACTCAAAAGGATGGTTTGTTCTTGTACAATATATGGTCATATGAACTACTTTAATGGTTCTTGTATGTCAGTTTTGAAGCTACAAGGACATAGTTATTTTATGTTTCACAGAAGAAAGAAAATCAGGTTTGGAATGACATTAGGGTGAGTAAATGGTGATCTTTTTTCATTTTTGGTTGGCACATGCCAGGCAACAAAATATTTCTAAGCACGTCTATGTGCACTTTCTCAATTTGAATCAAAGTATTTATAAAGCCCATAATTATGCGCTCACCTTCATACAAATCATTTTCCTTTTAACCTTTTCATGTGTGTCTCTTTCCTGTGATAGGTTCTCTCAAAAGCCACACGTAGTCCCTGAAAAGTCAAGTGTTATTTAAAGAACACAGAGGGAGACGTTAGATCAGTTTGGCAGACAGACTTTGATCAGGGGAGTTTGCGCTAATGGTTGCTGAGGTTACGACATGCTTGATGACAACGTAATGTCAGTCTCCACAGCATTAGAGGCAAGGTGTCTAAATCACGCTGAGCTCCCTTGACTACCTACGCATCTCGATGCAATCTAATTTTTCTGCTTCTGAGGATCTAAAACTGTGAATTAGTGTTGGATGGTGTTTTTGAAAATCGTTTTTTCATTGAAAACATATGCTTAGGCTGTATTTACAATAATAATAACTGCTGTACTCTATTTATGTGACTCATAAAGTCTGGGCACAGCGTGCCATGGTAGTAATCCTTTTAGTAATGCAGATTAGATCACACTACTGTATACACAGAAAGCCTTAATTTAGTCAACTGTTCCCTCCTCTTTTGATAGAAACTGGCCCACGTTCAGCTTCAGTCAAAAAGCTGCTGTTTTTTTGTTTTTCTTTGAACTGTTCATGTTTTCTCACACAGTTTGAATGCACTGTGAGTAAATGTGGAACAGTGCTATCCGTGGCTTGATAAAATATTGTCGTGTTGTGGAGAAACGTTTCGCATGTTGGCACTGCATTGAGTAGACAAGTTTTAATTACTACATTTAAATTCATGGATTACCCAAAAAGTTTCTGAGAATTTACTCACCCTTCTGCCACCGAAAATGACTTTGTTTCTTCACGTGAAAAGATTTGAAGAAATTTAGCATTACATCTCTTGCTCATCAATAGATCCTCTGCAGTGAATGGGTGCCGTCAGAATGAGAGTCCAAACAGCTGTTAAAAACATCACAATAATCCTCATGACTCCAGTAACATCTTGTGAGGTGAAAAGCTGCGTGTTTGTAAACAAATCAATCATTAAGGTGTTTTTAACTTTACACCATTGTTTCCGGCTAAAAAAGGCTCCAGTGAAAAATCCTTCTCGTCTGAATCAGGGGAGAAATATGCACGGTTTAAACACTGTTTACCAGTGAAAACAGTCCAAAACAGTTGTAAACATGTCGGTGGATTTTGATCTGAGAGGACAACAGGGGAGGGATTTTTTTTTCACTGGAGGAAGCATTATTATGGATTATGGACTCGTACCTTGGCCAGAAGTGATGTTTTAACCCTTGTGCGGTCTTCGATCATTTCTGACCGGAGAATTTTACATTTTGAATTTTTTAAAATCAAGTATCATACCATTCTGGTGAAGCTACGGTGACTTTATGGCACTTGGTATGTGAACACAAAAAAAGAAAATTGAGGGCATGATTCGAAAAAGCTAAGTGGGGTAAAACAAAATAGTCACACTCATGGTCTTGGCAAAAAATGAACCGCCCATAGGAAATGAAACTACAGACCTTTGTATGTGTACAATCTACAAATCCCCCACAATGCAAAAAAAATTGCACAGCAATGAAGGGGTGAAACTCTAAAACATCTAGAGTGCAAAATCAACACACCAACTCACACACGCGCGGACACACACTTCACACTTGTACACACACACACACACACCTATGAACTGGTGTGACTGTAACACTGCAACTATGTAAAATAAAACCAATAATTCGACTACAATGTTGTAAAAAAGTGGACAGCAAGGAAGGGGTTACACTGATACATCCACTCACTCACACACACTTACTTACACACACTCCCAGACACACACACATACAGAGTATACATACTCAAAGATGGTTTATGGGCTATCGCCAAAATCAGTCAGAAGACTGACAAAGAGAAAGTTGAAATCAGATCAGACCCAGAAGGATTAAGCTCTGATAAAGCATTCCTGTTAATTTTTGTTATATTTTTATAGAATTTTAATGTTTTGTGTAACAAATTGCTTTCTGTGTTCAGGTTTGAATGTAATAATAATGCAAAAACCTACACTTCAAATCAACATTTAAAACAACAAAAAATATAAACCTTGACAAAAAGTAGTCTTTGAGAATGCCTTAATATACATTTAAATCCACAACATAATAAAAGTAAACAATTATGTATAAAAACAACTAAGTAATTCACAAGCCTCTCTATAGAGTCCAATACAGGAATCAAGTGGTTACACCATGAAATTACAGGTTTTTCTTTTTTTGCTCTCACCAGAAGGTGCTATTCTGCCTTAAAAAATTTATTTAAAGGCCTAGTCTCTGTTTTAATCTGAAATACTGCATTAATTGGAATTAAAATTTGAAAAAAATGTTTGTACTATTTTCAATGGGAAAAATGTATCATAATTATTGCATAAATATTAATTAGTACCATAAAATTCTCTCAAAATACAAAAAAACCTAGAAAAAATATTATTGAACAAAAATATATTAGATTGATTTTACTGAAAATAAAAAAAAGTTACATTTCAGGTGTCCAGTCACTTTTGACTGCGAAGACCATGAGTGTGACTCCCAAATGAAGAGCGCACAAGGTTAAAGTTAACACGCCTTAATGCTGGATTTGTTTTTTAAAAAACACTCAGCTTTTATTTTCCCAAAACGTTAATTGATGGACTGGAGTCGTGTGGAATACTTGTGAATTATTGTGATGTTTTTATCAGCCATTTGGACTCTTATTCTGATGGCACCCATTCACTGAAGAGGATCCATTGGTGAGCAAGTGATGTAATGCTACATTTCTACAAATCTCTTCTGATGAAGAAACAAACTCATCTACTGTACATCTTGGATGGCTTGAAGAGTGGTACATTTTCAGCAAATTGTAATCTTTGGGCAAATTATTCTTTTAAGTACATGCTTATTCAAAACAACCACTTTGGAAAATGTACCAATTTTCTGTTTCATTTGTCATTTCATAACCTTTCTTTTTTTAATGTTATAACTATTATTTTTCTTTTAGTGCAGTTTGTGTTGTATTTTTCTGTTAGTGCAGCTGCAATGTTTGTACAGGCTTTTTCCCACAAATGAATCCCCATTGTGATAGGAACAGTCATTGTCAACGCGATTAGCACATACTTAATTAAATCCCTACCAGTTATAGCAGTTTTTGGCACTATTTTCCCTAAGAATGTATGTAATTATTTCAGGGATTCTCATTAGCTACAATCTACAACAATGTCAAAATGTTTAAAGGATTACCTACAAATCAACTCTTATATCAAATCAATCTTTTATCATTGTGATTATCTTATGAATTAACATGAAATGATTTGTGTTGCTATTTAGTATTTTGGGAACTTTATCTCCCCTGAAAATATTTCTTCTAAACCGAATCGGTAAAATATCATATTGCTGAATAGTCTCAAATCACCAGGCCGCATAAGATCATAGAGCTTTGTTCCCTTTCAGTCGGTCACTCTCGAAGTCAAGTCGGAGAACGACGAATTGGGATCTCGCTTAGAGGGACCAATCTACTTCGAGTGTAAACTAAACGAGCCAATGCACATTGGCATGAGATTATTGCATCCAGCTGCCGCTGATAACAGCGTTAGTATAAGTAGGCAGCAGATGAAGCGCATATTCAGCTTTTCGCTTCGGAGCCGAGCGATCAAATCGTTCTGCTCTTGACTACTCTACTGAAAGAAGAAGACTGCGGTTCATGAAGGGTCAGAGCGCTCTGAAGAGCTCTTGTGTTGGTGACGGCGTTCCAGCGGTGGTGTTATCCTGTGTCGATGTGGGTGGCACAATCAGGCGGCACTACCTGTTGTGGTGAGATGATATCTCCCTGTGAGCTCAGCACGCACAAAGAGCTTTCCCTTCCCCTAAAGGTAAGTTCGGGTGCGTATTTTAAGAAGAGGTGCTATGGCAAACTCGACGTTACGTCTTTGTATAGACGATGTGGGTCTTGCTATAGACAACGTATCACCTGGGCGTTTCTGGATGCGGCCGTTACCTGGCGCTGGGTGATGGTCACGATCGCTGCCTCTCGTGCCTGGGCATGAAGCACGCTGAGGTGGCTTTCGTGGATGACTCATGCTCCCATTGCAGGGGTATGACCATCTCGGAGTTGCGGACCAGACTCCGTTACCTGCAAGAGGGCAGAGTGCCCGTGCCACTGCCTAGATCTAGGGTTCCCTCTGGCAGCAGCCGGGGGCATCCTTTTTCTAGAAGTGGGCGGACTGGTCTTACGGTCACAATGAGGAATTCCCTACAAAGAGAGAATGGGGATGCCAAGCCACACGGCACTTCGAAACAGCGGAGCCTTCAGGAAGAGCGGGACTGGACCCTTCGGGGGGTACAACTGTTTTCTTCCGAGGCTCCCCCCCCGACGATCGGATGTCGATTGCTGCATCGGAGGGTGAGCTGGAGCTTTCTGGAGAGGAAGATTTGGCTTCGCTGCTCTCCTCCGGGACCGTAGCAGTGCCTGGATTGGATCCAGAAATAATGGCTATGCTTTGTCGGGCCGCCGTAGGGGTAGGGCTCGATTGAAGACTTTCACCGTGTCCCGAGCCTTCAAGGTTGCACGATTGGTTCGCGGGGTGGTCCGCGCTGGTTACTCAGCGCCCCCCTCGGTGCCTTTCTTCCCGGAGGTGCTCAACAGGTCGTGGACGGCACCTTCTTACTGCCGGAAACTGATTTGCTGGATCCTCCTCCCTCACCACCCTCGATGGTGGGGCAGCTAGGGGGTTACAAGGGTCCCCCCGGTGGAGCGGTCGGTTGCGATGCAGTTGTGTCCTAATACCGTGAGCAGCAGTGGGCGGATCGGGAGGACGAACCAACGGACTACTCACGCACCCTCTGCTCGAACGCAGGTAAGTGTTACACACACCAGACCCCGCCTCGGACCGGCTCCGAGACGCCCGGGACGGGGTCCTTGCATTCTTCATCGCTGCCCCACTGCGGGTACGCCTGTAATTCCATTGATGCCATTAGCGCGGTGTCTGGGAGCCTGGCTTAAGCTACCCAGCCCGTCTCGATGGCTCATTCGAACCGTCAGGCTCGGCTATGCGAATCAGTCGCCCGGCGTCCCCCCAAGTTCAGTGACATCCGCTTCACAACAGTGAAGGCTGCCAATGGTCCTGTCTTGCGGGCGGATGTCGCAGTCCTACTGGCGAAGGATGCAACAGAGCCGGTCCCTCCAGCCGATATGAAAACGGGGTTTTACAGCTCCTACTTCATTGTATCCAAGAAAGGCGGTGGGTTACGACAAATCCTGGACCTGCGCATACTGAATCGGGCCCTTCACCTTTACCGTTCAAGATGTTACGCCAGGGAACGCATCTCGGGTGCATCCTACAGGGTTGGTTTGCAGCGGCGACCTGAAGGCGCGTACCTCATTGTGTCGACCCTCCGCACCACAGACCTTGCTGTGAGTCGCCCGTTACAGAAGGACGAGCACATCAGTACGAGGGCTGCCTCCGGGCTGTCCCTGTTGGCCCCGTGTTCTTACGTAAGCTAGGCGGTACCCCGTTGGTTAGCAAGGGTTACACTGCATACCCCACACTCACTCACACACACTTACTTACACACACTCACAGACACACACACATACAGAATTATACATACTCAAATGAATTGGTATGGCTATAACATATAGCCAAAATGAGCCAGAAGACTGAAATAAGAGGTTAAAATCAGATCAGGCCCAGAAGGATTAAGCTCTGATAAAGTATGCGGTTAATTTGTTAAATTTTTATAGAATTTTTATGTTTTGTGTAACAAAATGCTTTCTGTGTTTTGTTTTGAATGTAGTAATAATAATGCAAAAACCTACGCTTCAAATCAACATTTAAAACAACAAAAAAATATAAACCTTGACAAAAAGTGGTCTTTGAGAATGCCTTAATATACATTTAAATCTACAACCTAATAAAAGTAAACAATTATTTATAAAAAACAACTGGGGAATTCAAAAGCCTCTCTATAGAGTTCTATACAGGCATCTAGTGGTTACACCATTAAATTACATGTTTTTCTTTCTTTGCTCTCACCAGGAGGTGCTAATCTGCCTTAAAAAATGTATTTTAAAGGCCTAGTCTCTATTTTAATCTGAAATACTGCAGTAATTGAATTAAAAATTTGAAAAAAAAATGTTGTACTATTTTCAATGGGAAAAATGTATAATAATTATTGCATAAATACTAATTATTAGTACCATGAAAAAACTCTCAAAATACAAAAGAAAAAAGAAAAAAATATTATCAAACAAAAATATATTACATTGATTTCACTGAAGAAGAAAAAAGTTACATTTCAGGTGTCCGGTCACCTTTGACCGCGAAGACCATGAGTGTGACTCCCAAATGAAGAGCGCACAGGTTAAGTAACGCTTAATGTGGATTGTTTTTTAAAAAACACTCAGCTTTTCTTTTCCCAAAACGTTAAATGATGGACTGGAGTCGTGGGGACTACTTGTGAATTCTTGTGCGTTTTTTATCGCTGTTTAAATCATTCGACGGCACCATTTCACTGTAAAAGGAACCTGGTGAGCCCCGTGATGTATGTAATTTCTACAAATCTCTTCTGATGAAGAAACAAACTCATCTACTGTACATCTTGGATGGCTTGAAGAGTGGTACATTTTCAGCAAATTGTAATCTTTGGGCAAATTATTCTTTTAAGTACATGCTTATTCAAAACAACCACTTTGGAAAATGTACCAATTTTCTGTTTCATTTGTCATTTCATAACCTTTCTTTTTTTTATGTTATAACTATTATTTTTCTTTTAGTGCAGTTTGTGTTGTATTTTTCTGTTAGTGCAGCTGCAATGTTTGTACAGGCTTTTTCCCACAAATGAATCCCCATTGTGATAGGAACAGTCATTGTCAACGCGATTAGCACATACTTAATTAAATCCCTACCAGTTATAGCAGTTTTTGGCACTATTTTGCCTAAGAATGTATGTAATTATTTCAGGGATTCTCATTAGCTACAATCTACAACAATGTCAAAATGTTTAAAGGATTACCTACAAAAAAGACGAGCACATCAGTACGAGGTCCTGCCCTCCGGGCTGTCCCTGTTGCCCCGTGTCTTCACGTAAGCTGCGGAGGTACCCCTTGTTCCCTGAGAGAACAGAGCATTCGCATTCCCAAACTACCTCCATGAAGCAGTCTCGGGATCAGTTGTGCGAACACAGAGATTTGGTACTTTCACACCTCAGCCTGTTGGGCCTTCGGGTCAACTGGGAAAAGAGCAACCTCTCCCCGACGCAGAGGATCTCTTTAATCGGTATGGAGTTGGACTCGGTAGGAGCAGGATGGGCGTACCCACTGAAAAGTTTTCGAGGTTCCTGGGGCATATGGCAAGCTACGGCGGCAGGTCACGCCGCTGGGGCTGCTTCATATGAGACCGCTTTAGCACTGGCTTCATGGCTGAGTCCTGAGGTGGGCGTGGCAACGCAGCACCTTTCGGGTCCAAGTTACACCGGCCTGCCGACAAACCTTCACCTCGTGGTCAGACCTTGCGTTCCTCCAGTCAGGAATGCCCCTGGAGCAGGTCTCCATTATTCTGTGGTTTGCACGGATGCCTCAACCTCCGGCTGGGGGGCCACGTACAACGGGTTTGCAGTGTCAGGGGTTTGGACGGGGCTCCAACTGCACTGGCTGCCTCGAGTTGATGGCAGTGCACCTTGCCCGGGGCCGTCACAAAGGACGCTTACGAGGCAAGCATGTACTAGTCAGCACGGACAACACAGCGACCGTTGCGTACATCAACCGACAAGGTGGTCTGCGCTCCTGTCGCATGTCGTAACTCGCCCGCCATCTCCTCCTCTGGGGTCAGAAGCATCTGAGGTCGCTTTGTGTGTTCACATTCCTGGGCTGCTCAACAGGGCAGCCAACGAGCTGTCTCGAGCTTAGCTCCCGGGAGAATGGCGACTCCATCACCAGACAGTCCAGCTGATTTGGAGGGACGTTTCAGAGGCCGCTCAGGCTAGAACTGAGTCGCCTCTCCTGAAACCTCATCACTGCCCAGTTGGTCTTCGCCCTGGACCCGGAGGGCAACACTCGGCGCCGGACGCAGCACACAGCTGGCCGCTTGAGGCCTTCGCAAGTATGCAATTTCCCCCAGTGAGCCCTGGCACAGTTGCTGTGCAAGAGTCAGGGACGACGAGGAGGAGCAGGTACCGCTGGTGGCCTATTGGCCTTCCAGGGTGATGGGTTCCCAGAACTAATGCTCCTGCGCAGACCCTATCTTGGATGATCCTCTGAGGAAAGGATTTATGGATCAGAGGACGTGCACCCCTTGGCAACACGTCCAGACCTCGAAACTCCCATGTCCCGTGCCTGGACGGGACGAGAGCTGTCTCTCGAGTGGGATACCCAAGAGGCTAGTTGCCACCCATCACTTCAGCGAGAGCGTACGTGAAGGGGAACCTGTTCGTTGAGTGGTGTTCTTCTCGCCGAGAAGAACCCCGAAGATGCCCGATCGTAGTTGTACTGTCCTTTTTTGCACCAAGGGCTGGAGCGAAGGCTGTCTCCATCCACCCTTAAAATTTATGTCGCTGCAATCACTGCTAACCACAACACCGTAGAAGGAGGTCGTTGATGAAGCATGACCTGGTCGTCAGGTTCCATAAGGGGGCGAGAAGGTTAAATCCTCCAAGGCCCCCCTCTATTCCCTCGTGGGACATGAATCTGGTGTCACGGCATACAGCAGGGCCCATCTGAGCCTCTTGCCGGCTGGTTGAGCTACAGTCCTTTCAATGAAGCGGGGGGGGGGGGGTGGGGGACTTTGCTCCTGATAGCATTGGCCTCCATCAAGAGGGTAGGGTACCTGCAAGCATTTTCGGTCAACGATTTGTGCCTAAAGTTCGGGCCGGCTGATTCCCAGGTAAACCTGATGCCCCGGCCCGGCTACATGCCCAAGGTTACCGCTACTCCCTTCAGGGATCAGGTGGTGAATCAAGTGCAGCTCCTCGGAGGAGCAGACCCAGCCCTAGTTTTCGCGTTGTCCGTCCGAAGCCTAATGTGCTAAGTAGACAGACGCACAAGCTTCAGGCCCTCAGACCAGCTCTTTGTCTGTTACGGAGGTCAGCAGAAGGGGAAGGCTGTCTCCAAGCAGTGGTTGGCCCACTGGATAGTGGATGCCGTTACCCTGGCTTATCAGGCACAGGGTGTCTCCTGCCTGCTCAGGTTGCGAGCTCACTTAATTAGAGGTGTTGCATCCTCCTGGGCGTTGGCTCGTGGTGCCTCGTTGACAGATATTTGTAGGGCTGCGGGCTGTGCGACCCCTAACACATTCGCTAGATTATATAGCCTTCGTGTGAAGCCAGTATCCTCCTGTGTTCTCACCTCAAAATGGGTAGAAGCACTGAGAGGCCCAGGCTTCGGGTCGGCTTGCAAAACCACTCCAGAGAGTCCATACAGTAGCCCCTGTTGAGTGCCTCCGTCCCCCTCGGCAGCCAGACGTGGCGGAGCGTCCGGCGCAAAGGCCTTCACTCATTGAATCCTCGAGAACAGGTAGAAGGCTGGGTTCCATATGTAAAACCAAAGTGGATCTCATATGTGTAAATCCACGGTATAGCCTTGAGCCCGTGTCTCCCCGGCAGACTTCTGCCATTCCAAAGAGGGTTCAATCACCTCCATTCTTCCTTATGCACCTAAGGAATGTTCATATGTGTATTGTTTCTGAAACCTCCTTCGGGAAGATTGGAGCTTTCCGTAACGTCCCTGTTCCAAGTAGGAAGGGTACGTTTTCCCAGTGTTATCCTGTCTTACTCATTGGGTAGTGCCATTGTAGCAGTAGCTGGTCCTCTTGTGAAGCCCTGGTCTACGCCAAAAAATAGGGGCGCAGGTAGCTTCCACAGGACACTGGAAGGGGCAATAGCTGTGGCCCTTTGGTAGGATCCCAATGTCGTCGGTCATCCGATGTGGTGGCGTCGAGAGTGACTGACTGAAAGGGAACGTATCTGTTACTTGTGTAACCCTCGTTCCCTGCAGGAGGGAACGGAGACGTCACGTCCCGTCGCCACAGCTCATGTACCACCGCTGAGCGGCCGGGTCAACTGCTCGGCTCCTCAGCGAAAACCTAAATATGCGCTGCACCTGCAGCCTACTTATACTCACGCTGTGATCAGCAGCAGCTGGATGCAATAATCGCATGCCATGTGCATTGGCTTGTTTAGTTTACACTCGAAGTAGATTGGTCCCTCTTAGCGAGATCCCAATTTCGTCGGTCCTCCGACGTGACGTCTCCGTTCCCTCCTTCAGGGAACGAGGGGGTTCGTAGTAACGAGTTGTCTATCATTTACCATTAGTAATGGGACGCTTATAGCACGGCCTCCTCATTAATCCTTCACAACCCTGGAAATGTTAATTTCATTTAGTGGCATCCCTGCAGTGTCCCCCAGAAGGAGCCATTGCTCATGTGGGAGTAACCATCCATGGACCGTACATAGTGCAGTTGTTGAAACAACGGCTGCTGTTGGCAGACATGGGAAGCTACGACTGCCAAGTAAACAAAATAATTCTGGGTTAATTGTCATGCACGGTGTCACTTTGGGCTGTTGCTATGAGATTATTTGTGTGAGAGAGCAAGAGCGACAGACACTGCATCATTGCTGTGCTGGATTGAGTACTCCTCCATGTTTACCAGTTAAGCTTTTTTGAATGGACTAGAAAAATAAGATGTTTTTCAAGATAAGTCAGTTGAAAAAGGAGTGGAGCTTGTTGTTAGGTACCGATTCAATGTTTCTTATTTTATAGTGCTTTTACTGAAATTATATTATATTAAACAGTCTTGTCATATGTAAACATACTTAAACATGTCAGAATAGAATAGAATAGAATGTAAATGGCATTTTGAAATATAAAACTGTATTAAAATAGCCTTTTCATGTTATATTATGTTGTGTTGTGTTATCTTATGTTATGCGATGTTATGTTATGTTAGTAAGAATGTTTTTGAACGTTAAAGCTACATAAACAATCTTGTCATACTTAGAATAGAATAGAATGTAAAGGGCCTTTTTGAACTATAAAACTGTATCAAAATAGCCTTTTCATATTATATTATATTATGTTACGTTACATTACGTTACGTTACGTTATAGCAAAAATTGCTGTCAGCTGTTTTATTTTTATTTTTTATCTAGTGTGTTCCATAGATATTTTTATTCAGTGTACAAAAGGTTGTGGATAAGTACTGTTTAAATGAATCGGACACACCATGTATGTCAATGTTAGAATAAAACTTATATGCTTGATAGGTAATTTGCAAAACCTTGATACTTCTATGCTCTTCATGCATCGCAATAAATCTTAATGTTTAAAATGTCCACTGTTTGGACAGTCCTGAGCACACAAAGCCTTTTAAGTGACATTTTATTTTCCACGGTGTCTCTCTGAGGAGTATGAATTACTTGCAGGTTTATAAAGACATTGGTGAACTGACTATGCTGTGGCAGCTGCTGCGCTATCAGCACAAAATGGTTCAGCTTGATTGAGAGTCCTGATCACCCATTTTATTGGGGATGGTGCATGCAGACATTTGATGGACAATGGCCTTGTTTCCCCTCCTCTAAATGAAAGCCGCAATTGTTGATATTGGTTTTTGCCCTCAATTCATTCGTTCATTAATTATTCATCTATGTACAGTAAATCAACCAAGCTCTTTTCAGAACACATTAACAGGGACTCTCTGCAGAGCCCAGCAACAGAGAAAAAGCATGATGATTTGCAGAAATACTTATTACGGGGTAGAACTAATGGCAGGGGTTGGCAACCTTTTTGACACAAAGTACCATTTAGAATTTTTCTTGTTAATCACTGTGGCACATGATCTCTTCTCTTAATGATGAGATTTTGAGTCTCTGTCGTTGAGTTTTGAAGGTTGAATTTTTCATTTTGAGAGTCAATGAAAAGACTAAAGTAAGTTCTAGTAATTTATTAAAATATCAGGACGGTACAACTGTAATGATATTATAATGAGGGAATAAACATTTTACTATTAAATTAATAATGTAACGAAATAATATAAGTACGGCTTTAAAAGATTTGTATTTTAAAAAAAATTCTATTAATATAATAATTAATAATAATATGACTTAACTAAATATGAATAATTAGCAAATTAATATTGTTGTCTGTGATGTGTTGTTGTAAGATATTTCTAAACAATGTCCTTAGTGAGGAATATGATTGTTACTCTTTTTCTCAAGGCTTAACATTTAATAAACCTATAAGAGTGAATAATAATAATAATGTTTTTTTATTAAACTATCTTTTTTATAAAATATATTTTTAAATAAATATTTTTTGCTGAATGCGTACACAATTACATTTTTAGAATCAATTTTCATGAGTTTCATCAGTTGGCATTTCTAATTTATACTTGCATAATATATTTTTTAATTCATTTTGTACATTCTTTTTTGTCATTGACCATTAAAGCATTGTCAGAGATAACGTCTCCAAATTTGTACAAAGTATTAATCTGAGTGTGACAGAAAAATCTGCGCAAACTTTATCACTGCCATGTGCTCAAGTGCACCAAGTGACATTTTCCCCAATTGGCTGCATGTATGGTTTATCCATGCTGTGAAATTCACTTGAATTGTTTGCCTCCTCATAATGCTCATAACTACATAAACGGTCTGCGTGAGGTTGAGGAAGGATTGCCGTGAAAGGTAATTTGGCATGCAGGCATAAGGAACATCAACGTTTCGAAAATAAACACCTAAATAAAACAAATGCATTTAGGATGTCGCTCTGATCACTTGTGCGCCGATCTATAGGAATGGTAAGATTAAAAGCATACTTCCACTTTCTTTGCCTAATCTATTCATTTCCATCTTAGCAATTGGCTCCACATCCTGATCCCTTCGGTACATGTAACCCAAGCCCAGAGGCCCATTTGCGTCAAGATGTTTATTCGAAGGATGCTATACCAAAAACGGAGGATGTTATCTAAAAGACAGGAGAAAAGCCTAGAGGCAGGAGTGCTTATTTCTGCCAAATTACCATGCAGAATGAGCCAAACTGGGCTGTGGGCTGAGTCACGGCAAAATTATATTAGCTTATTACGCAGATGCATCGAGTCTGACAGTCTAAATGGGAGAGCGCCTCGGATGTCTAGTGGTTCTGGGACAGAGTTAAGAATCAGCGACTGCCAATCAGGGGTCACAGAGGTGCGGAGAGGTGTCAGGAATGAAGCTGCGGGCGCATTAAGAGTGAGTAGTGAGCGAAGAGCTGCTTCCCAGTCAGGAAATCCATTTCGGGATAAGTGCTCTCTTGGGAAAAGCTTCGAAAAATCAGCCCGTACCTGGACCTGTAATCGAAACTAAGTTAACAGAAAGAGGTTGAGTTTGAGACTAAATCAGCTTGATTTTTTTGCTCTAGGAGTCAATGACATGATTTGCTTTTGTCATTTTTTGTTTGTGTCAGATTGATAAAAAAAATATCAGGACTGTCATGTTATTATAACAAAGAAGAAATGTACTTTTTAAAACTTATTTAGTATTTTGGCTTAATTCAATTTGTTTTTATTAATATTTTATTATTAAATAATAATAACAAATAAATTAATTTTTAATAATTATTAAAACAACAACAACAAAGTTCTTATTATTATTAAGGTTTGAAACTAAATCGAAAGTGGTAAGACATTTTTTGAGCAAACCTTTACGAGAATCACTGGATTATGTATCATTATGTATATGTTTCATCCCTTCATCTTTGGCCGTGCCCTCTGTATTCTTCGGTTTCGACTGAACGCAGGCAGAGGATCACCTGTTCGCTGAAGTGAGATAAAGCCGCTACACCGGGATGAGGTCTGCCCCTTGTTCTAGAACAGCCGTCACAGCTCCCTGTGTGTGTGAACCGACACTTCTCCGCTCTGCAGTTGACCTTGTGGAAATTGGTGTCCGGGCCCTCTGGAGACCTCTCGTCTTCGGTCACCCTCGCTGCATATCATCTCTCTCTGCTGATTCTGTCACTGGCTGCCTGTTCGCCACGGGCAATTTTTGTACTCTGGGCCCCGTCTCATGTGAATGAGCAGTCATCTCGTGTTGTCTCTATAGTCGCCTCAAACGTTGTGGCTTTCGACAGGAAGAAACCTGTGACCTTCTGAAATGACACATTCAGTGCTAGAAGTCTTTCTGTTGAGTATATATGCTGTTTGATATAAGATAAGAGGAATTATCGTAGAGTTTTGCCTAAGTTGTCGGGACCAGATGTCCCTACAAGGATAGTAAAACCTGTGATCGTTTAAAACTTAGCGAGCTGCCTGCAGCTTTTAAAGCATCATAGACATTCTCCTGACACAAAATTTTCCAGGTGGTGAGTAACTTAATTATGCTGCCTCCTCAGGTACTTCATTTTTAGCCAAATTCTAAGGCAACACACAACTTGGGTTGCTATCCTTTGTGTGTGGGGGACTTCTCCCTTAGGGTAAGCGTTTTTTATACTGTACAAACCGTATTTTCTATTGCCCTAACCTATCTAACCTACCCCTTACAGGAAACTTTCTGCATTTCTCGCTTTACAAGAATTAATCTGTGTTGATTAATATAGCTGTTTACCCGTGGGACTCAATTTAGGTCCCCTGAGTCTGTGTATCCCGGTTTCAGTCCCCACCAAGATAGAAAAACCCCGTTACACACTAGGGCTGTCAAAATGATGAAAAAGAAATTTGAATTTTTCACTTATATAATCAAAATTCGAATTATATTCGAATTTAAAGGGCATAATTTCAGTTAGGGGGGAAAAGTTTTTGTCTTCTCTCCTGAGGCCACAAGAGGTCGCATCGAGCAAAATATTATGGACGTTTCTTCAAAGCGTAATAAAATAGCACAACTATCTTTGAAAAAAGTGCATATTGTTTAAAATAATGTTTATAAACCATGCATAAATAATAAAGTTGCTTAAACAATTAGAAAAAAACAGAATCATGCATGTATGTATGTACAAAGGCCCCGAAAATCAATCCAAGGATGTAGGTATGTTCTTCATTTAAAAACATGAGATAGAGTGGGATGGGGAAAAACCGCCATAACGTCTTTATACATATTTTTAAAAAGTTGAACTTGCATTAATTTTACATGGCTTTATAAACATGCGTCTCTTTTGTGCGAGACGCGAGTGTAATGTTGATAGATGTCCCTCTAGAAAATGTGTTGAAATATGTGTTCTTTGTGAACGGCTTGTTTCAGTTTTGATGTAAACAACATCATCTCCACACTGATGCACTCGTTTTCCGCAATATATTGAATGAACAACATAGCAGCGCCGCATCTAGTGGGTTCAACTGGATAGGCTAACAAAAGCATTCAAATGCAATCAATAACACACACATCGTCATCGCATCTCGTGCACCAATGATCAGGCTGCCTGACGCAGACCTTAAATTCAAATGCAACGTTTTTGCATTTTTATTTTTAATTCGACGAATATTCAAAATTCAAATTGATTTTTTTTTGACAGCCCTAGTACACGTACACACACACACACACACAAACAGACACACAGACACAGAAGAGAGAGACAGTTGGCAGTGAAGGCAAAGCTCATTCCACGTGAAAACAAAATGTATTAAAACTTGCCTAAACTGTTGTGCTGGTCTCCAACCTGTCAGATCTGTTCTGTTTTAAACGCCTAAACCCAGCTGGCAGGTTAACGAATACATGTGATTTTAGTATCTATTTATGTTGATGAGGCTGCTAGGTTGATATTCAGTCTTTTACTTCCATGCACTTACACCCACTGGTCCTCCCCTGGCACAGTTAGTGCACTATTGAACAGGACCGCCTCCGGGCTGAGGTTAGTTATATTATATTGTTTGAAAAGCTGAGCTGCCGGTTTAACATCAATGCTTTCCTGTCCCGGGCAGAGTCCAGTCGGTCGATCATTTGGAGTTAGTCACAGTGAGCCAATTATGAAAACTACGTTTAGAACAGAGAAAGTGCCAATACTTTCTCCCATTAATGTTTTAGTTTTAATCTGCACAATAAAATAATATGGTTGATAATTATTAAATAAATTATTATGATTAAATAAATATGCAACAAATAAAAAATATAGCCCTAATATTAAAATTTAAAACATTTGATATACAAATGTCAAATTACAATACTAAATTTGACATCTCAATTTCTTAATTTAGTTTAGGGTTAACTTAAAGGTTCAAACAAACACCGTCTTAGCTTTTGAATTTGGGTGGTTGATGACAAATAAACGTTGTGTATCTGCATTCAGAGTGAAGTGTTTATTTGCACGCATACAGCTCATGATGTGGTGCTTCAGCATTTCAGAGTGGCTTGATTCACATTAAACCATATTGTGATGATTTTATTTGATATATTGTGAAGCCCTTGTATTTTTCTTAAAGTATTGATAGTTAGCAACTGCCAACATCCAGCTATATTTGCATTAACTGCGAATCAAGTCTCTTGTGTAGAGCGATTAGTTGTGTGTAGAAAGTTAAAAGTCACTTACAAGGTTCCAAGACAGTTATCATGACGACTTACAGTAAGTCACTTTTTCACTATTTCCGACGTATCGCCCTCTGGCGTCAGACACACAGAACTTTCGAAATGGTCACATTGGAAGCACCATTACCTTATTCTGATTCACCATGATAAAATGAATGAATAATACATTTATAAATATATTCACACAAAACAAATAACCCCCAATACCGCTGAAAGAAAAACATATGTTTTCTAGGGCTAATAAATATAAATACTGATTTAATGATTATAAAATAATTATTTTTGCCATAATTATTATTATGTCTAAAGTGTTTAAACATTTTTTTTTACATTTAGTATTTTTTTTTCTACTAAACATGAATATTCTCACCCCACACTCAAAGTTTTGATTAGAATACATCACATCCGGTCTAGCAACAGAGGTTCAGATATTTCAGTAGATCCAAAATGCCTGCATACTCGGCTCTCGAACTACTTTGCATTGGAAATGAATGACTTCCAGTCATTTGTCAGAGATGCCTATGTTGGCAGCTCACTAGGTTTTGGAATGGAGCTGTAAAATCAGCTGAATTGTGTGGTCTACCCAACAGTATCTAGAAGAATGGATAATTAATTTACCAAATAATGTCTAAATGCAATATTAAAAATGTAAGGGGTCTTTTAGGGGTAGGGTTAGAAAATATCAGAGTCTCTCACGGTGATTTAAACAAGTGTATGTGCAATACAAAACAAAGTCGTCCCATGTGTCGGGTAAGGAGATTAAGATCTCGTGTTTTATGAATTAGTGTGTCCGAAGTAAAGCTGAGAGCTGTTGGGAATATGGCCATGTACACTGATTATCATACTGAAATATAAATGAAGAGACAATGGCTGTTTGTTTGCCTATTCACCTAGTGTAATTAGAACAGCACAGAATGAAGGACTTGAGAGATGAAGAACCATTGTACTGTAATTCTCAAGGGTTCTGTTCATTGTTCTTTGGGGTTGATTAATTTGAGCCTCTATAACGAAGGAATTTGAGTCATTAACAAGCCATAATTAGGGACAACCATGAACATGCCATTTTAAAGATCAATACACTGTCATTTACTCACCCTCAAAGTTCTCTGGTCCATACGATGAAAATGAAAGTGGACAAATGCTGCAAGCTCCAAAAATGAAAAAACACCATAAAGTAGTCTTATGAATGACATGAGGGTGAGTAAATGATGACAGAGTTTTTATTTTTGTGTCAGCTATCCAAACATCAATGATAGAGCGTTCCGACGAACATCCCGGCAAATGCTTTGGGCAGTGGCGTCTGAATCTAATTATCATAAACTTGACATCTATTTTGTTGTCTTTCCTCGCCGCCTTTCAAATTTTCATCCAAACGCTTTTCTGTGAATTGATATTGATAGGTAAACCTTTAGCACAGATTTGACATAAAAGCTCAGCTGCATTCTGCCTCGGCTGCACGCTGGGCTCAGATCATGTAAAGAAACGTGGCACCGCAGGTAGGGAAAGCAATTTCAGATCTCACAAAAGTAGATTGTTTGGCGCATTGTATGAAAGCCATCATGCTGACTAACAGTAACCACTGAAAAATACATCAAGACAGAGGCTTTCTTTAACTGGGTGAATATGGCTAATTAGGAATTTAAATACAATTATTGTGCCATATCTTACGGATAGATAAATAGCTTTCTTTAACAGTTATACCAGTTATACTGCTGTTGTTAAACTGAAGATGACGCACACTTACTTTTCCAGTCTTTGTTCAGGTCAGGAACCATCTTTTTAGCTCAGCCTTGAGATATAAGAGTGTTTCGTAAGATTCTTTAAATGTATTTCTTATTTTCCTGGTAACATTATGATTGATTCTTACATGGAAATCCATGATTTTAAATTTAATTTGTTTTAAATATTTTAATTTAAAGCTCTGTGATGTCAGTGGTGATTTTACTGTTGTTAGTATTCGACCTAACATTACTATAAAAATCCTGACTTCCAATATATGGTTTTGAAGTAGAAAATACATGCATGTTTGGAGCTCTGAATCAGCAGTGTTTGTTGGTTAATGTTGATTGCCATAGGAAATCATTTTGATTTGTCCCTCAGTTCGGCATTATGCAACAAATTCTGTTGATGAAGATGAACTCAAACCTGGAGCATTCCTAAACAAAACAGGTTAAAAATCAGATGAACTTTGTTATTGTACATTTGTAACTGCATGGCCCCAGTGTTACTTTTTGCTGACATGAAATGTTGCTTGCTCACTGTAAACATCATCATCTCTGTGCTCTCTAGGGGTAAATTAGTAGGTCGAGCCTCTTTCTCTACCAGCTGCCCTCTGGGAAAAACAGTAACTAAGGCCCAATGAAAAAAGTGCAGCAGTAATGTTTACACATAGTGGGGTTAGTGAATAGTTAGTATGAATTACATTCCTTTGGCTTAGAATAAATATATATTTTTTCATTTGCAATCATTACAATTCTTATTATTTTTTGTTTTGCATTTGATTGCATTTTTTTTCATAAAATAATTAAGTCAATTAATTCAGCATTACAAAAGCCACACAAAATGTAACTTTTTTTAGTTGTGCAATCACATAACTTTTTACAGTGTGTCGCCGATCATTTTCTATGCCTCTTAGCATGACAGGAAAGTGAAGAATTGAGAAAAGTGGGTTATAACCCGAGCATGTCAGAGCGTGTGCTCTACCCACCAAGTCATGTCTCTGCTGACTTTTGCCTTTTTTTTAAATTTTTTTAGAAAGATGTTAAAGAAGTGACAAAAAAACCCTTTCAATCCTAAAGATTATGTCAGAATAAAATGGGACACAAGAGTTGTGTTTCTCTCAGATGTTTCACATCTCTCATGCTAACCATAAAACAACGATTCCAAACGGTGCTTCATTTTTGATCTTTACAGTGCATGTATACAATCTCTGAAGTGAGAAGACTGAAATACTTTGAGAGACTATTGTATCTTAACAAGGTGCGGAGACGCAAGGGAACAAAAGAAACCAGTGTACGTGCACGCCTCTGATATTTCATAATGCAAAATAATTTGTTATTGTCTGAAATCACTGCCTACATTATGAGATATAAAATTGCAAGTCTGCAGAATAATTGCAAAGCATGATGCAACTAGAAAAGTATGTGTCGTGTGATTGACCTCACAAAATAGTGTTTCAGACTGAAACGCAGACAATAAGAATGAATGCTTTTACCCAACCCATGACTCCCTTCCTTTCTGCTTATCTGTTCTCCTGAAAATAAAATGATACATCAGTGTCCTCCATGAAGTGTAATTATATCTGTGGGTAGAGAAACTTGGTGATAAACAGTCTCATTCCATATTGCACGGTCAGGTTGTGCTGTATTTTCAGCTCAGAGATTTGACATGAGCGTAATGCCGTATGGAACAATGGCATCATTGCGTTCGGCTTTGAACATGCTGTTCTCAACAAGACGCCTTGTGATGTACTTTGATGGATTCTGTCTGTAATGATCTTGCATGGTGCCATTCATTGCATCTCTGACAAAATGAAGCCGAGGTGTGCGTATTTCTGTACCTCTTGCAAAAATATACATTTATATATATATAAAAACATAAAAGTACATATCATTTTGATTATGGCCCATAAATGCTACATATGTTTTGGAAGAATCTGTCTAGAATTGCTCTGTCACAGTATAATCTCTATTTTTTTTTTTAGTCCAGAAGGATTTGTGATGACTCTTTTCTTCTCTTGACAGCACATCCCCATGAAGCGAAATTATGCTTGATGTTCCTTCAAAACGGAGTCTGCATTTGGTATTGACTGTGAAAAGAAAGGGATTCATGGAAAGAAGCGCTCTGAGGCGTTACTGCACCACGGGACACGACACACTTCTAAATAAATTTTCTTAGAGATGAGAATCTTGAATTCCTTGCTTCTGTGTTAGTCAGGGGTTCGTGAATGATTTTTCCCAGCTAAATGTGCATTGTCAATGCAGATTGCTAAATTGTGCTGGTGTTCCCTGTAGGTGTAATTAACCAGCGGCCTCTGGCAAATTGTTTGATTGGCTATGAAGCAGGCAATCGCTCCAGGTTCGTGTTCAATAAATTAATATTTCACAATCCAGTTGTATTGGAGGTTCTTCAGAATATTAAATAGCACAAACGTTTTCAACATTGATCCTAAAGCAATCTTTTGGTAAGCAAAAAACAAATTGTTTCAGCATATTAGAGTGATTTCCGAAGGGTCATGTGACACAGAAGACTGTTGAAGAATATATTAAAAATTTATTAAAATAGAAAACAGTTCTTTTAGATTGGAAACAAATAAAAAAGCATGTTTATATAGCGTTTTCCCCCTAAGTAAAAGAGACTTTAAAAAAAAAAAACATTTAAAAAAATCGTACAAACCCCAAACGTTTGAAAGGTGGTTTATGTATCACAGTTGGGATCATAAAACACAGCAACATTGATGATTAGAACTCTCCAAGCTTGTATTACTTGTGTCCTTTCTTTGTAGGTCCTTCTTGGTATTTCAGATGTGTACTGTCTTGGCTTTGGTTGATCTTTCTTTCAAAGTGCAATTTGCATTCAGCAAGGGTTTGTGAGATGAAGAACAATGCTTTGTAGAAGGTATCATAATAACACATCGCCTTTTCCTTTCTTTCAGTCCCAGTGGCTTTAGAAACGCGTGGTGGTGTATTAAATTCATGAATCATCATTAAAAGCTTGAGGGTTCTAAGCATCATTAATATTCGGTTTGTGAAGATGTATAGCCCATGATTCGCTCTGTCTTTCCTTTCCATCCTCCAAATGCGCTGTAAGGATCCGGTCTCTACTAGTGAAATGCATTTATTATATTCCGAAGCCCAGATGTAGTTCTCTGCCTTATCTGTATAAAATAGTCTATAAAGTGTTAAAGAAATAGTCAAGAAATGAAAAGTCTGACATTTACGCACCTTCATGTCACTAAACCTGTGTGAGTTAGATCACAAAAGCAGGATTGTGAATATTGGTCGTCACTCTTTTTATACAGACAGAATGAATGGGAACTGACGATTTCAAGCTTTAAAAAGGACAAAAGCACTATAAAAGTGGTTCATATAACTTGTGCACTTTATATACATCTTCTGAAGCTTTGGGTGAGGATGGAACAGACTGAAATATAAGCTGTTCACTAATAATCATCCACTTCAGCGTGCTATTAACCTGCTGTGTCATTTTAGAACCTTGACAGCCTCATTCACTGTCAGTATAACAGAAGAAATGGGCAATATATACGTACATAAACCCACTGTGTTCCACAGATGAGAGACATTCATACAGGTTTGGAACAACATGAGTGTTAACACCTGCTCAAGCTCCCTAGCTTACGAATCGCTGGTCTAGAGTAAGAAAAAAGAAAGTATTTGAACAGCATTTGAAAAAAAAGTCCATTCTAGTGCATATTCTCTTGCTCAGCTACAGTTAACCTCATTTTCCAGGTAGATGTGTTCGTCTTTGAGCACGTCAGTCATGGTTGTTTCAGTGTATTAAGCTTGACTCGAATATCTGCAAAAGGTCAACACCGATAGAGAGAGTGGTTCAGCTGGAATATGATGGCACTGACCTCAATCCTTCGGCCGGGCCATAGTGTGATTGGAGGATAGAAAAGGCTAAAGAATTGATTAATTTTCCATCAATGGAAGGAATCTTGGTTCTTCAAAAGTTCACAATACATTCCTTTTTCTAATATTGAAGAGAAGAAAGCATAAGCCTCAAAGTTTTTGTCGTAGTCATGTAGAATAATAATTCAGTGTGTTTTAGTGCAAGGACATGCATTAAGAGCTGTAACTATGCTGTAGTTAAATTCACCTGTGGAATCTGGTTTTATACGTTCATTGGATAGTTATTCGATTGTGTTATTTGAAGCAAGTATCACTCCTGTCTGTTCTTTCAGTTTTATGTCCTTCACTTCATTCATTATTTACAATGTTAATTTCTGTACTGTTTGTGTAGCTAATATTATGCTTGTCAATTCTTTGGCATGCTTGTCAAGCCACAGTGGAACACACTGTATGCTTTTTGATTTTCTATTTCAAAAGGCATGGGAGAAAGCCTGGTGCCGCTTTTGACTATGAAATAAAGGAGAACTGGTCTCATTTTTCAGCACTTTCATGCTTTGCTATTTTCTAATAATCCATTGGGGGAAAGCATACGTATCACCAAATCACTGAAGCAGGGACTGATTCCTTTACAAAAAATAAAAATACAAAAACCTGATCTCCTGTAGATAGTTCTGGTTGTCTGAGATATCAGATCAGGCAAGAATATATCACTTTTCGTGGAGACTTTCTAAGAAATAACACTTCACTTTAAAGATTTAAGTAGACATAGCCTTAGCAAATCTCAAGAACCACTCTACCCATTCTGTATTTTTGGAAATCAACTCTTAGAGTCTAGTTGATCACGGTGTCTAAAAAGGCTGGTTGATAATAAGTTCAGTGACTTTTTATTTGATTTTTTAGGGTACTTAACTGAAGTTCAAGATCTTCCTAAGTCAAGCCTTCCAAATGACATTTACCATGGCAAATCTCAAGAAATCTCCGCTCTCTCCATATGGTATTTTTGTAAACCAACTATTAGAATCTAGTTCATCAGTCTAAAAAGGCTTTTTAAAATTGATTTCATTTTTAACTCTGTTCGTCCGTTGGGATACAGAAGTCCAAGATCTTCCTAAGCAAAGTCAAGCTTTCCAAATAACATTTACAGTACCATGTCAAATCTCAAGAAGCGTTCTCCCCATAATGTATTTTTGGAAAACAACCTTTAGAGTCTAACAGCAAGTCTAGTTCCTTAGATTCTTACTATGCTGAAGCTCAAGATCCTCCTAAGCAAAGTCAAACTTTCCAAGGCACATGTTCCAAATGACCTTTGCAGTGGAAGATGTCAAGATCTGCTCCCATACTGTATTTTTGGAAACCAACCCTTAGAGTCTAGTCCTGGTAGGAACTGGTCTGGTGACTTTCTTTTGACTCGGTTTGCCTATTAGGATGCTGAAGTTTAAGATCTTCCTAAGCAAAGTCAAGCTTTCCAAATGACATCTGCCATGACAAATCTCAAGTACCGCTCTCCCCATAATGTATTTTTGGAAATAAACCCTTATAGCAGGGATCTCCAACCCTGCTTCTGGAGAGTTCCATCTTGCAGACTTCAGTTCAAACCCTGCTCCAACACACCTGCCTGTATTTATCAAGTTACCCTGCTACCCAGGTGTGTTTGATTGGAGTTGGAGCTGAAATCTGCAGGACAGTCACTCTCCAGGAGCAGGGTTGGACACCCCTGCCTTACAGAATAGTTCATCATGTTATCATCGGTCTAAAAAGGCTGGTCAGAGTTGGTTCGGTGACTTTCTTTTGACTCGATTTGCCTTTAGGATGCTGAAGTTCAAGATCTTTCTAAGCAAAATCAGACTTTTTATGTTACATGTTCCAAATGACATTTGCTATGAAAAATCTCAAGAACTGCTTTTCCCATACTATATTTTTGGAAACCAACCTAGAGTCTAGTTCATCAGAATCATCGGTCTAAAAAGGTTAGTCAGAATTAGTTTGACTTTTTCTGACTCGATTAGCCAATTAGGATGCTGAAGTTCAAGATCTTCCTAAGCAAAGTCAAGCTTTCCAAATGACATTTGCCATGGCAAATCTTAAGTACCACTCTCCCCATAATGTATTTTTGGAAACCAACCTTTAGAGTCTAGTTTATCACAGTGTCATTCATCTAAAAAGGCTGGTCAGAATTAATTTGGCTTTTTTAACTCTGTTTGAATATTAGGATGCTGAAGTTCAAGATCTTCCTAAGAAATGTCAAGCTTTCCAAATGACATGTTTACGTGAGGTTCAGTCAGAGGCCCTTAGGAAATGAATTTCATGTTTATTCCAGCAGCTGTCCATATTATTATGGCTTACTCTTCCCACTCAGACCCAATCGTTCATTAGAGCGAGCGGAGCGGGGCTTTCATAGCAAGCCCCACTAATGGCCCAGAAAGCAGCAGCCTGCCTGATTACCATTGATTCCCTGGCAAATTCCCTCACTTTGTTTGCTTTCATAGTTGCAGCGCCTGAAAACGCCTTGGAGATTGAAATTGCAGGTCCTATTGTGGGTGGCTTTGTGGGGGAGTACCGACAAGCTGATAATAAATAGACTGTCCTAGTCCTCACACACAGTTACCTGTGACTGCCCACATCGAGTGGAGAAGTACATTATTAAACTCAACACTTACAAACAAGTTAGAAAAAGCCAGGCTGTTTTTCTCATTCAGAGAGAAATGCCACTAAGGAGCTGTTTTCCTATATTGGATAATAGCTTTGCCTTGGAGGGGATTTGAGAGCTGTGCTGACATTTTGTGCCCTTTCATAAGAGGATGTCTGGTATGTATCACTAGATGGAATACCAAATTATAATGTAATGAATCAAAGCCGTGTTTGTTCGTTGTGTACAATAACACAGTCCAGTATGATTAATGTTCTGGGCATTTTATGGATTTGTTCACCAACACGTATTTCTGTAGGATACTCTTGTGTATGTTTGTGTATGAAAGTACATGACAGATGTATATCTGTCTTCTCTGTCTGTCTGTCAATCCATCTGTTCATCTGTCTGTCCATTGTTCTTCATTCTATCTGTGTCTGTCTGTCTGTCCTGTCCATTCATCCATCCATCCATCCATCCATATATCCATGCATCCATCCATTTTAAATCATTCTATTGTTGTATCTATTGATCTGTCATTCTATCATTCTATTGTTAATTATATCTGTCATTCTGTCTGTCTATCGTTCTGTCGTTCTATCTTTCATTCTATCATTCTAAGGCTGATGATACACGGGGCAACTTTTTTTTTAGCAATGTTGCCGGGGAACTTTTGTTAATGTTGCCATCAACGGGCAACCAGGTGAGACACATCTGTCTGTTGTTCTGTCCATCTATTGATCATTCTGTCATTCTTTTGTTAACAGGAAAATGAGGCTAATTTCGGTGGTTGCCAGGATGTTGCTATACAATTGATTGAGTGTTTTGGTTTGTTGCTTGGGTGTTGCTGTGGTGTACTTTGTGGTCACTGGGAATTACTAGGTGGTTAGGGTGTTTGCTGTGGTTGCAACAGAATTGTTTGGTGGCTTTAGGTAGTTATTATAGAACTGCTTGGTGGTTGCTAGGGTGTTGTATTTGACATTGTTCAGGGTGTTGTAGTTAGACAAGTTTTATCACTGACACACATTTCTCAAGCTTGTAGCATACTCACGGTTACATCCCTGGAGTGCTAATATTTTAAAGCTGGAATGGAGGTTGGCACATTGTCAGTGTGTGAAGCCTTCGACTTATAAAGCACACTGAACTCTCTTTAAGTTGTAAATAATTAAGAAGATGTCTCTGCCAAATCGCTTCAAAGTACTGTATTTTACTTTTTAACTTGAAGTCAATTATACATTTTAAAATCCCCCTGGAACGAACTCTGTGACTTGGTCCTTGATTTTCTGGGAATTCTGGAGTATCAAAAAATGTTCAAAGTTATCTTTTAAGTACAGCATCTAAGCCTCATTTTGAGGCGTCTAGATTGGAAAGCGAATAGCATGATACTCATAGATAATTGCATAATTTTCAGCAGTAACACTATAATTAGCATTATTAGACTGTAATTAGGCCACTCAACAGACACGCAATGCCAAAACAGCAATGAGATGAAACAGCTCATTGCTTTGAGACTTGAATATGAAACATAAAAAGGGCCTTTGAAACGTGCTGTCAGACTGTCAGAGATAGACAAGACTTTGGATTCCTTGAGGTTCATCTCATTATTTTTTTTCTCCACATACTAGTCTTATCTGTCTATCATCATCTTCACAAATCACTAGACTTTGCTGGATAAATGCAATGTGTCATGATCACCCGAATAATTTGCAGACCTCATTAACATCCTCTCAGAGATAACAGCCGGTTATAACAAGCTCCATCACAGGAATGATTAAATGTGTTTGCAAATATTTCCACCTCTGAGCAGTCACAAGTGTGTGTTAGTCATGGGATTTATCCAATCACAGACCTCATGTAAATTTAAGCATTTGGTTGTTCACTTGGATGGGAACAACAGCTTTTCTCGTGTCACATTGAAGCGGAATAATTGCTGAGTTGCGTTTGTGAATTCTATGCAAATAGAGATCTGTGGTTTTAGAAATACCAGCCGGCTGCATTCATAAAAATGTAATTCTGTCTCTGTGACCATTTAATTAAAAATTCCTTAAGTTTAGATGAGTCAACAACAACTCTTACAACAACTCTCATTTAACTGTTGGAATGAGAAATTTAAATAAAATAAGACTATCTTAAGTGGTGCTTGGTTGCTGGGGTGTTCCGACTTTATATTTTGGATATAGCATTAAGGGTGGTCTGTAGGCTGCTGTTAGAGCATTTCCATGGCAGTCTTTGTTGTTGCTATGGCATTGTTAAGTGGTTGCTTGGAGATTCGTGGTTGCAAGAGCATCGCTGAGTGGTTGCTAGAGTGTTTTGTGTAGTCGCTAGGTACTTTTAGGTGTTTTTAGCATTTGCTAGAGTATTGCTATGGCGGTCTTTGTTATTGCTAGGGCATTGTTAGGTGGTTGATACTGTATGGTGTTATTTGTGGATTGAAGAGCATCCCTCGGTTGATCATGTGTTTTAGGTGGTCGCTAGGGAATTGCTAAGTGCTTAGTAAAGTGTTTTAGCTGTTGCTACAGTGTTGCTATGGTGGGCTTTGTTATTGCTAGGGTGTTGTTAGGCAGTTGTTACTATAGCTTTGTTACCATTATCCTTCAAATTGTGCAAATTGAAAGTGCGAATTGAAAACACTTCCAAAATGGAAAGACGTTAATTTTGCAAAAAAGTTTTTACGCTCACAATTCGAAAAAGGAATATTTCGCAAAACTGCAACAGAAGCAGTTTTTTACACAATTACAGGTCACCTGGCTTACATAAAAATCACATGATCATTCTTTAATGTACTATAATCTCCAAGAAACACCTCATACGTGGCCACTCTCAAGTATAAAGGGGATTTCTTTGCCATTGATGCTTGGATAACCCCTTATTTACACTGCACACGTCTGTGGTGCATTAAGACTCCGATATGGCCGTTGGAGTTAATGCTTGTGTTTATAAAAGCTGCACAGTGGCACGTTTCAGAAGCGTCCCAGAAGCATCTCTCCGTGCTGCTTCACTTAAGATACATGCCTACGTCTACTTCAATTAAAAATAATGGCTAGTGCGGTGGCTGCGATATACGTGAACCTACCAACATCCGTCAGCGTGACTTATTGCAAGAGAGAAATAAATTGTGTTTTAGTCGCATAACATCGGTTAATGGAAACACTGTCATTATCGCAATAGTTTTTTCATTGACATTTATAAAATATTGCAAAAGTTTTTGCGCATATCTGTAATGGAAACGGAGCTTCTATGATGTTTTTTGTGGATTGAGTATCTGTTGGTTGCTTGAATGTTTTGGGTGGTTGCTAGTTGCTTAATAGGTTTTTTGAGAAATTGCTAAAGTGGTGCTAGTGTTCTTTGTGGATGCAAATATGAAATTTGGTGGTTATGGTGTTAAGGGTGGTCGCTAGTGCGTTGTTCGTCAGTTGCTAGAGTGTTGTTATGGTTCTTTGCTGTTAGGGTGTTATTTGGTGGCTGCTGTTGTAGTGGTAGCTTTGTAGTTGCTAGAGAAATTCTTAGTGGATGCCAGATTCTCTGTGGTTGCAATTGTGCCACTTGATGGTTGTTAGGGTGTTTTTTATGTTGCTATGGTGTTGCTAAATTGCTGCCTATTGAATGTCTTCCTCTCCACCAAGGGTGTCATGGTTGAGTTCTTCCTGAGTCAATAAGTAAAGTAACCCTAAACAAAGCTCTGGTTTCTTTCTCTAATCCAGTTTAGTGTGCACAGTGTGGAACTTTTGAGCTTCTGACTCTTGGCATGAGAACCGTAGGTCTTGTCAGAACCCACCCAGAGACGTATTTAAAGTTGTGCTTTCTCCTCAGAGTGACGCTGGAGCAATATCCTCCACCCTGCAGGAGAAGCTGGGGACTGTGATTGATGTTATTCTCCAGGACGGCAGATTTTGATGAGTTCCACAAGCTTAAATGAAAAGTTTGGGGTACAAAAAATATAAAAGGGAGAGGAAAACGAGTACTAAATTAAACAAAACCACAAAATGTCAAAGTGCAGAAGCGCTTCGGGTCTCTTGGGATTAAATTGAGTTCTCGGACTATGCTGGATCTACGGTTGTTATGGAGGAAAGGACCTGCTACCTAAATGCCACTTTGCACTGGGCATAAAGAACATTCTTTTATATGCAAATGAGTATGTAAAATACCGCATAGACCTACATAATATTAGTCGTAGGTCAAGTGTTTAAAAGGGTTTTACCCCATGTTTTACCCCATGTATAAACTTTTAGGACATTTATGCTTAATATTTCATTTAATATGCCTACTTTAAAAATGCATACTCAATAGCTACTCAAATCTGAAATGCTGAAAGCATGTTGTACCAAACTCACCTTTTACATCTGCATATATTGCAGTTCTCATATTTAATGCATATCACCCAATGGCACTAAAACAATTCTTAGTTAAGTAATTTTTGCTGCTTTTAGTCAACTTTCTCAGAGTTACTTAGAGAGGGAAAAAAAGTCATGTTCTTATACAGTGGTTGATTAATATTCCTGTCAGGTTCAAGCAGAGCATTGTGAATATGCATAGTTCAATCACTGTGTGAAATTTCATTTATACATGTAAGCTTTTTGGAAGTTATCTCCCTCAAACGTAATTAACCACCATTTGTCCTGTCCAAAATTTGGATAAAAATCTATAGATTGTCACTTTGAAATGTTAAATTTAATTCCATTGTCTACAATAAATTGCATTAACAGTCCTGCACGCCAATTATGATCCATGTGCAACCTACCACTCAACTTGAAAATGTTCTTTTCTCCGGCAGAAACATGTTTAATGCATCCTGATTGATTTACATTCACTTCAAGGCTCCAGTAATCCATAATTTTTTATTCTGAGCTCATCTCCATTTTCCTAATAGCATCCTGGGGTTTTTTTTTTTTTTTTTTTTTTTGGTCGATCATGGCGTGAGTGGCAGAATCTTTATGCAGCACATATATCTGCAGGCCACAATATGTTTTCATAATCACATGCCTGATTTTATAACTTTTCTGTATGAAACTTTCCAGCTTTGTCAAGATATGCTCCCTGGATGCAAAATTATTTATGGAGATATATTATATTGTATTCAGAGATTTGTTTCTTAACATAAATCCTTCCAGGAATCAGCAATCGCATTGGCTGTATTACAATGCTGTTGCATCATACTGAATAACAGGATGTGCTTTATGTTCACTCTTAATAATGAAATGGTTCTGCCAAACAAATATTAAAATAAACACAATAAATGAATGAGTGAGTGAACATGAAGATCCATGAACCGTTACAATAGGAAGTTGCAGTAGAGAAGTAGAGCTGCTCTTCCTGCATATTTTATGAGGAGAAGTTCCCTTGAGGAAGTCTAAACAGCACAGATGTTCACAAGTAATATAAGACGTGCGCTCGCTCATTTATCTTGCACAGACAAAATGGCAGTGTCCAACTGTTCACTTGCGATCACAGCTTAAGGGGCTGTTTGATTTCCTTGAGGTCTCGCAGTGGCATTTTTCAACAGGGTGTATGGGGACATGGTCTCAGAGTGCTCATTTATTCTCCTTCTCCCTTTGGATTGTGCAGGATGATGAACAACAGCCTTGCACCGACGTCCCCTCCAGCACAGGCCAGTTCTCCAACAGTTGTCCAGAACCACAAAACAAGATGCCATCCACTTAGGTGGGCTGTGCAATATATGTACATGATCTGGTGACATCTGAGGAAAAAGCAGAGAAGTAATGAATTTAGATTCAATTGGCAACTTGACGCTTTGTACAAATTATTCCCAACACTGCTGTAAATTGCTCTAAAGTGAGATAGATTATCCAGTGTACACATTACAGTTGATGTATAAGTGGGGTGAAAGAAGAAAAAGGCTGCAATCTGCATAAATATCAACAGCGTGTTTAATCCGTCATGGTCCCTGAAGGTTCACTAGGGGGTCTTTGGAGAAGATACATAAAACATGGATTTTTTAAATTTCTGTGGGTTTTCAACCAGGGGTTCACAGATCAGGAAATTACCTTCAGGGGGTCCATGGAGAAAATACAGAGAAAGCAAAGAAACTTTGTAAGTTATTGTTGAGCCTTAAGTACTGTAGTGATTTTAATGTTTTTAATGGAAGTTACTGTAGAAGTGTTATCAAGAAAATCTAGCAATACTTGGGTGATGATATATACATTATTGCTCAAACGTTTGGGTTTAGTAGTTTGGGATCTTTTTATTTAATTTTGTATTTTTATTTTTAATAATGTGACAGTGGTAGAGCATTGCGTTAGCAGCGCAAAAGGTCGTGGGTTCGATTCCCAGGGAACACACATACTGGTAAAAAAATGTATAACCTGAATGCACTGTAAGTCGCTTTGGATAAAATCATCTGCTAAATGCATAATTATTCATTATGAATTATTTTATTATTATATTTTCAAAATATTTATATTTTAAATAAAGCTAATAAATAGCTAAAAAACTGTAGGGTAGGTTTTGCCACAATTGTTTTTTTTCAGTTTACCCAATTTCATATATTTATATTATATTATATTATTCCCATACGAGATATAATAATATATATATATATATTATATATATATTATATTAATATAGTTAAACGTAGATATATATAATTTAAAATTTTGTACATTATAAACTGTAAAAGTTGTTGTATAGTCTTTTTTAATTTCTAATATATTATGTGGTGCCAGTGGAATGGTAGGTTAAAGTTCTACACTATTATCATGAAGGTTTCTGCCTTAAATCCCACTTGTGGTAACTTTCTGGAGTGGTGTTATGTCCTTAAGCACAATATTTAACCTCAGTCAGCTCCAGAGATCCTTGGACAGCCGCCCTGTGCTGTGCCCTTTCTCTCCATCTTCATTTTAAGTGTATGCCTTAAGCGTTCGGGACACCGAAAGCAAAGAATAATTAATAAGACTTAATAACACTTAAGCTTCGTTACAGTCATTTAATCTTTACTGACAGTCTTTACTGCTTATTGGATTCTTGTTTGATTTTCTTGCTTTTTGTGTACCCATTGGATAAGATGGCAGCATTGTAGCATTAGCGATCCATCTCATCAGGACAGTGTGACAGATTAATGGCCAATCATGGCCAGGTCTTACGGGGCGTTTTCTTGTTCAAATAAGAATGTATGGGGTGAAGAAGTGGGAATGAGCATCCCTCCTCCTGCTTGTCTGATAGATTGACTGCTTGACACCGTCCTGACCTTCTCTCTCTCTCTCTTTGATAGAGCTCATCCATTTCTCTACATCCCATCTCTAAACGCTGTGTCCACTGAACAGCGCTAACACGAGGAATATTTTCCGCTTTCCTATTAAACTGTGAAGAAAGAGCTCTACTCGACCTCAACCTGTTCTTGGTTTGAAGAGTGGCAGTGTGCTACTCATTGGGTCAGAATACATCAGTAGTAGCAGTAACTCTCTGACAGAATATAGTCACGCTTTAGCGCTCTGAATGCCCTCTGGTTTTCAACATTTTTTGTTGACTTTGATATAGATTTTTCATTGTTTCATTTTTGAGTGTTAAATTATTAACTGTCAAATTGCATTATGTATTTATTGGCCTACCATTGCTCATTCTTAACCTTAAGAGTAAAGTTTGTGCTATGGATATGAATGATAGCTCAAACTGTGCATTTTGTTGAGGTGAGGTGTACCAGTACCTTTTGAAGTGACAGACTTACAATTATCACCTTGTGGAAGAATAAAATAAAAAATCACATTCACTTATAGAAAGATGCACTCGAGCCATAGAGACCAGAATATCATGGAAAATTGAGGGTTAGACTTTTTTTATTTGGGCCAGTATTAAACCACCTTAACACCACATAGCAATACCCTGGCATTGAGAGTTACTCACCCTGTCACGGAGAGAGGCCCATGGGATAATTAATAATTACATTTATATTCAAAACACTTTTTTCTTTCTTTTTCTTTTTTTTGCTGTTCAGTGTTTTTCTTTAATTGTCAAGGACGTTTTGAAATGCTTCTTGTGTCTGAACGATTACAAACAAATCTGAAAAAAAATGTCACAGTCGTGTTTGTGCTTTAGTAAGTTATGAGGCTATACTGTTAGCTCTAAACTGCTGCATGATGCATGTTTGTTAAAATGGTAGGTGTGGGGTAATTTGAGCCAAAAGCCCTGGGGTAAGTTGAGCCAGTGACTCACCATTTTTATGATTATAAAGTATTATTTTACTGTATTTCGTTGTTATATTTCATTAATTTTAGACCAAACGTTTTTTATTTTATTCTTTGTTTTGATCTTGGTTTTGTAAATTTTTTAAACAGCCTTGTTTATGTAAATTGGCCATTTAAGTTTTTATGATAGTTATATTTCCCTGCAACATTTATAAGTGGGATATTGAGTATATTAGCCCAGTTCTGTAAGGTCACTTGCCATCCATCCATCCATCCTTCTATCCTTCCAGCCTTCCTTCCTTCCTTCCTTCCTTCAATTTGAATAATCTTAAAAATGCCTTCAAAGTTGCAAACTGTATCTTTAAATAAAACTTTTAAGAAGTCATCGATCCATCCACTGTATTTTCCAGACCTCTTTGTCCTTATTTGAGCTGGAGCCTAACCGAGTGTCTTGGACTTCACAAGGCTCACACATAGATTTTAATAAGTCATTTTTTTATTGAATTTTTTTTGATATAGCATGATCAGTTTTACTTCACCATAATCAGGGCCACAGTTTATCTCCCTGTGGCTCAACTTACCCTCTTCCTAGGCTCAATTTACCCCTCGCTAGGGTCAAGTTAAGCCAAACAATATGGTAAGGGGCGTAACATTTCCGTTAAGGCTTAACTCACCCCTTTCAAAAAAAAAAGAAAAGTTTTTAATGTTTTGTTTAGAATTATTGAATGGAATAATGCCATTTTATTTTTATTTTAATCTAAAATTATTTGTTTAAATTTGTTTTATTTTGAATTATTGAATTAAGTACATCATTTTAATATTTTAGTTTTAAATATTAATGTTAATATTGTTAAATATTTTAAATTTAACAGTTAATTTTATAATCTCCTTCTCCTTTTTTTTTCTCTGAAAGTGTTTAAAGGGATTCTGCTACTCTTGCCTTGAAGTATCCAGCTCACCACCACAGTGGGATATTTTAAAATAGCACACATGCATATTCTCAGAATAACTACTTCCATTAGTCCAGTGAGGATAGCTAACCCCAAAACATGTCAAGAGCTCTTATTTTAATGCCAGTCATGTGGAGACAAATGGATCCGAGGACAAGATTAAAACGTGACATTCGTCAACAAAAGCCATCCTCTTCAAGTACTCAGAGACGGTCAAGTGCAAAATAACTTTGAGTTGTACAGCTTTTTATAAGCCTTTATGCTGATAGTTAAGGTTTTGTGATTACATAATGCGTCAGTCGTTTTGAAAGATTAGGCACTGTAATGAATCAGTTACCGTGAGGAAGTCATGAACTGTGCTTCACCCTACGACAACCTTGTATTCCGTCTCGGCCTCAGAAGCCATTGACTTTAATAAACGCCTGCATAGTGGCATTTCTTGGCTTGAGTCACCTGTATGTTCACATTCGTTCAGACTTGACCTGTCTGAATAGGCAAAATGCTACTTTTAACTGCATTGCTTCACTAGGTGCTATTTTTTACACAGGCCATTTATATAGTCAAAACTTCTTCAGTGTTTTGTCACCCAGTGATTCATTCACAACTCCAACTTTGTCCTTCTGCCAGAACTGCTCTCCCCAAACTGTGAATCATTTGGACGTAGCTATCAGCGCAAAAGCATAGTGGGTGAAAAGCTGCACCTGGCCAGATCGAAACTTTTAAATCACTTTTATCGCCCTTCCTCGCGCTCCCTCGCCACGGCAGCCGTCTCCGCCTCTGTGAATCAGAATCCGGGTGTGCGGAAGATCTCCACATGGCTACTTGCAGATTGTAACAGATGACGCAGCTCACGAGCTGCATGTGGTGCCAGATGCACCGCTCCAGTCCCTCCATAACAGGCCCATTAGCCGGTGATTTAAGTCTCTGCTGGCTAATCTGTCATAACAACTGGCGCTGCCTCCTGCCTCATGAGAGGCACTGGTGGAGTTCCATTCTTTGAGGCACACGATTGGCTCATTTTCTATAGGTCCTGGGGCGCCAGGTCCTTGAGGAACTTAATGCTCTTACAATGATTTTTAACAGCGTAGAGGTTGGCAATTTAGCCCACACAGTGGTCCTGTCACTAATTTTTTTGCACTTTGCTTCCAAGACAACATAGCCAGAGAGAACATATAAACTCTTGAATTACTGACCCTCTATTTACAGAGACCATCATAACTGCTAAGCCTTGATTTGTTCAGTTTAAATTTTTTCCCAGACAGGTTTCTTGTATCATAAGCTATAACAAGGCATTACATTCTATAAAACTGCTGTGATTTAGGTCTGATGTGCTAGGGACAATTTATTGGCTGCTTTAGGTTTCACAAGTTTGTAACGAGATTAATAAATGAGGGTGGATTTAGAGAGGCAGATGCATATAACAGCCAGGGCTAAACTCACAGACAGGCAATGGATGAGACAGCTGTCACTCACGGTGACATGTGACAGACTCCACTGCTGCCCACCTTAAAAATAACATGGTGCAGAGCTACATGGACTGAGCTGTCACTACTCTGATTGATGATCACATAATATGAATCTAAGGCCACTTTCAGTGAAACATAGATTCAGAACACATTAGAAACTATCAGAAACTTTTTAATATATGAATTGCTTTTAATAATTTTAAGACCTATCTTGTGCTCACCAAGGCTGCGTTTATTTGATCAAAAATGTAGTGAAAATTTTTTTTATGAAATATATTATTACAATTTAAAAACTACAATTTTCTGCTTTAATATATTTTAAAATGTAATTTATTTTTATGATGGTAAAACTAAATTTAAAAACTAAACTAATATCTATCTATCTATCTATCTATCTATCTATCTATCTATCTATCTATCTATCTATCTATCTATCTCTCTATCTATCTGTCTATCTATCTATCTATCTATCTATCTATCTCAACTCAAAATATTAGAATATTTCCTAAGATCAATCACAAAAAGGATTTGTAAAACAGAAAAGTTCTTTAAAGTATGTTCATTTCTGCACTCAATACTTGGTCGGGGCTCCTTTAGCACAAATGACAGCATCAGTGAGGTGTGGCATGGAAGCCATCAGCCTGTGGCACTGCTGAGGCACTATTTAAACCTTCAGCTTCTCTGTATTCTCATCTTCTCCTTGAAAATATCCATAATTCCATATGGGGTTGCAGGTCAGGCATGTTGCTGGCCATCAAGCACAGTATATATGGGCAGCAAAACACTTGAATGGTTGGTTTGGCACTGTGGCAGTTTGCTAAGTCCTGCTGGAAGGAAATCAGTATCTCCATAAACTGTCAGCAAGAGAAAGCATAAAGTGCTCCAAATCTCCTGCTAGACGGCTGCCTTGACTTTGGACTTTATAAAACACATGACCAACACCAGCATACATCACGGCACCCCAATCCTCACTAACTTCGAACTTCACACGGGACTTCAACAGCTTGTATTCTGTGCCTCTCATCTTCCTCAGACTCCAGACTTGATTTCCAAATTGAAAGCAAAATTTACTTTGATCTATTATTAACTTTTTTTATATATATATATAAAAAAAACTTTTTGAAATGTTTTACTACATGTATGAATCTAGAATTATGAAAGTTTCCACTTTTTGAATGTTACAAAAAAATAACTTTTTCTCGAGTCAAGTGTTTTGAGATGCACTGTATATTAATCTGTGTATATCTCCTTCTGTATCTCTCTATATATATATATATATTACATTGTTTGTATTTTATTATATTAATTATAAATAGTTAATTAGACAACTCTAATATATATATATGTATATGTGACTCTGGACCACAAAACCAGTCATTAGTAGCACGGGTATATTTTGTAGCAATAGCCAAAAATACATTTTATGGGTTAAAATTATAGATTTTTCTTTTATGCCGAAAAGCATTAGGATATTAAGTAAAGATTCATGTTCCATGAAGATATTTTGTAAATTTCCTATTGTAAATATATTAAAATTTAATTTTTGTTTAGTAATATGCATTTCTAAGGACTTCATTTGGACAGCTTTAAAGGCGATTTTCTCAATATTGTGATTTTTTTTTTTTTTTTTTTGACCCTTAGATTCCATCCAGATTTTTCAAATAGTTGTATCTCGGCCATATATTGTCCTATCCTAAAAAAACATATATCAATGAAAAGCTTATTTATTCAGCTTTCAGATGCAAAATGTACCCTTATGACGGGTTTTGTGGACCAGGGACACATATATTAATAATATATATTATTGTGTTCCTTCTTTTTGTGCTTTTTTGTGTTGTATTTTCTAGGGTGGTCATTGCTAATCAAAAATGAATAATGCGACTAGCTGTTTTAACTGATTGGCGTGATTTATGTACCTAGAGCTGCCGTATCGACTGTTTTGATATTTTCCTTTTATTTTTCAGCGCGTGCTCTCTCTACTCCTGACACTGTCTCTGGTGATAACTGATCTGTGAGCTACCTGTACAGCCTCTCCCTAATTACAAGATATTTTCAGCTCTGCGTCCTCCTTTAATTGGCACTTTATTCACGAAAGACTGTTTGTCGAAGTCACATTTGGATTCCGAACAAACATATTGGAAGAAATGTTTACAGCGATTCTTCACTTGGCACTGCAGCAAGCTGTCACCTGCTGTTTGAGGATATATAATCTGTTACTTTCATCTTTAGACACTTGGAACAGCTATAACACCGATACGCTGTGTCTGGTGCGGCTCTGTGCATTTTGTGACGAGCATGTGACACTTTTTTCCTCCTCAGAGTTTGTGATGTGTGCATGAGAAAGTGCTTCCACTACAGTCAGTGTAGATACTGGAGCAGGTAAACTCTCGCTTTCTGTCTCTCATTCTCTCTCCCTTCCCCCTCTGCCGCATTTCATTTGTCACGACCTAAACTTATCTCACAGACGTGCTGAAATGCAGAGGGCCGCGTGCTGATAACCCTGCCAGCGCCGCTGCTCCTCGCAGAGGGGAACCAGCTGATACTTAATCGAACCTGACTCCACCATGCCCTTTGTGTCTTCTCTGTTAATCACATAGTCTATATATAGACATCTCAAATTTGAATATAATCAGATCGAAATCATTAAGAATTTAGGCCCTGCCTAGAGTTGCAGATTGCCTCGAACCGTCCTTGCTGCTGGCATACTGTATCATTACATGTCACAATAGTCAAAACTTGTTTGATAGCACAGAAACACACTCTCCTGTTGAATACAAACCAAGTGTTCGCAAATAGTCACATACGTATACACACTCGTTGTGGTGTCTTTCGTAAATGGAAACTCTGAGACACTGAATATTAAAATATATCTGTGATGATTATAAAAAAAAAATTTTGGGAACCAAATCAGATTATTAAAATGATTTCTGAAGGATCATGTGATACTGAAGACTGGAGTAATGATGCTGAAAATTTAAATTTGCCATAAGAATAAATTACAATAAAGTTTTTTAAATAAATGTAATACATTAAATAAAATTAATTATTATATATATAAATCTATATAATCTCTAGTAAGAATATATACTGAACTTTTGATCAAATAATGCATGCTGGTAAGCATTAATAAACTTTTCAAAACATTGTAAAAACTTGTGATGTATGTTTATGTATTTGATATTAATTGTGTCATACTTATTTGTGTGACAAGCGTATTAAATTTTTTAGAATTTAAACATTATATTATTTTATTTTATGTATTTATTTACAGTTTTTTTTTGTTTATTTAAATATAATGAAAATTTTTAGAATCAGAAATGTGTTGGTTATTGGCCATAACTTGAAAATACTATTCAGAACTTATCAGTGTATCCCTAAAATTGACTCAAGATTTGACTTGAATGCCAAAAAAAAAAAAAGTCAGCCTTATGAACATCAAAATATAATATGAAATTAGCAAGAAAACTACTACCAAAGTACAGTTTAACTGGAACCTAGGGAGCAGGGGAGCCCCCTCATAATGTTATGAGCAAATTATTATTATTTTTTAAAATTAAAAATGGTTAAGCTTGCAATTATATTATCGCTAACAAGCCATTTTATTTATTTTTTAATATAGTCTTCTGACTTAAGTTGACTCCTAATCTGTCTGCTCAATCAAGTATCATATTAAAACAAAAGCTTCATTAGGCTTTCATGTTCCGTCTAACTCTTTAATAGGAATTAAGCAATACATTTGCATTCATTGAGGCGTCACACTGGATGAGCTATTGTGCTGTTATAGTGCATTTCCTCCCCAGGTAGCTGGTGGGATGAGCTAGAAAATGATGTGGCTTTTGGGCTTGCCATTACTCTTGCTCACACAACTGAATTAGATAGATTGAGTGATCCATCACAGAGCTCTGCTTCTCATAACCAAACTAATAAAGACATTTTTAGGGGGCAGTTCAGGGACATGACATGCCCGTAATACAATGTTTGACAAATAGCATTCATATTTTTCCACAATTAGCTTGTTCCACATTGCTGTCAGAAGGAGGGTGTTTTAATTTTCTCTTTTCAGCTGTTTTGTTGGTGAAACATTGCAGCATGGCATTTTGGAAGTGTTCTGTGCATTTCTAATATGTGCGGGGGTTCTTGCATTTTGACAGTTGAGAATTGTAGGCAGGTCATAAACTTTAACGTCCTAAGCCTGTCGCTTTTGCAAAAGTGTTATGAAAAAATATTGTTTTAGATTATAGCATGCATATTTTTTAATATTTTAATGTCTGAGCAGAAACTTCCACTTCCACTGGTAAAGTAATTGCTATTTAATCATGATAACATTACGCATATATATATATGCCTCAGTATGTATAATATTAACAAATTATACACACACACACACACACACACACACACACACACGTGTTGAAAATTTTAATTTTATAATATATACAATATGCTGTATATATAAACTATATACGGAGTTTATACTTGGATGACCATAACTATGTACCGTAGCTGCCATTGATTTTTTTTTAACACTTCTATTAATAAAAAAACATTTTGCTTTTGCTCTTATTTTTTCCAGACATTACAATGACTTTTTTAGATATTAAAGGACCTCACTAATGTTGTCTAGCTTCATCAAATTTATGGCTCTGCCTTTTTTGCCATTATTACCTCCCCAGTACTAGCATAATGTTCAGTGGTCTATCGCTCCCAGTTTGAGGTGATAACATCTTTTCCAGCCTCCTAATGCCACTGTCTCTCTGATTCATTTATTTGGCACCAGACTGAATTTTAAGCCATTTCCCTTAAGACACTGAGGGCAAACTGAAGATTTAGGAAAGAGGTTTGTTTGCTTTGTATTGTGCAAACAATCTATACAGAATAATGGCAGTTTTATCTCTGTTAACTCTGAGTACATTCTGTTTCTAAAAAGTGCTGCTTAGATGATTATCATATTCATGTACTATAGTATTTCCACTTATTGGTTTAGCAATTCATTAGCATGTAGCAAAAAAATAAATAAAAATTCTGTGTAAAAACTCCATACTTTGCAGACAGTATTTTTGTTAAAAAAAAGCACAATAAGATTTTGGCTTGACCCAATGAGAAGTGCTTTCCATTTTTGTGTGCAATATGCATCCGACAGTCAGTAACCAGACTACGCATGGTTTGTCTGAGACTGTAACATCTCATAGTTTTCCACAGACATGACGCTTCTTGAACTGTAGAGTCAAGAATTGTCGCCTGCTGATGCACTGCTGAATTTCAGAATGACGCAACTGTTGTCATCAGCTAGACTGATGAAAAATGCTATTTACCGAAAGTTTGTGTTGTTGGGAGACAAGTGGCTATTTTCTGTAGTGCTTTTAGAGTCAGCTTTTGGAACACACTCTCACACGGCTGGACTACCAATTTGTCCACAGCAATCTCCTCATGGGGCTGATGCCAAAATGACCTTAGAGTATAATACATCTCTCTCTCTTGCTCTCTCTCGCTCTCTCTCTTGCTGCTTCTTCTTCCCAGTTTGATAAAAGCAGTTTGGGAGGGTTGTCGCTGTTTCACAGGCCTGCCCGAGGAAGACAGGTGACAAATAGGCCCGCCCCATGGCACAGGATGTCCCATTGAGTGGATTGTTCTCTAAAACTTAATGAAACTATCCATACACATCAAAGTGTAGTTCAGATTATGTTTCCATGTCTAGCAACAGCCTACAATTTGGAAAAGAAAAGTTATTTCATTATCATTCAATGATTGTTGTATTGTTTTAGATTAATGTACTAATTTGTTCAATAGAATTACCATGTGTTTGTTTTGTATGGTGTAGTAACATTGCAGAATTCTTCTGTATTTAGTTTTAGACTCACAAAGCTATTGAAATTGTATATAGATCATAATGACTAAAACATGGAAAATTTAATTCAAAATATATTGTACTTTTCCAGAGTCATGTCGTGTAGCAGTCTGAACCTGAAACTGGTCTAAACCCTTCTGTTTGATACTGCAGAAGTTGAAAGAATTTGAAATAGGAGATGTTTCAAAATGAGAGGCTTGGGAGGCTTTGGAGAGTGTCTTGAGATGGACTGGAAGCAGACAGCCTGCAAAAGGATCAGACGCTGTCAACTTAGAAATTAATGGCCTGTATTTCATGTATGCCACTCGCGAATTCTTTCATCTACCCAAAGGAATTCAGATTCTCATCAATATCTACGATCTGAGAAATCACAAATTTTGACACAGCCATCTTTTATCTATAAACATATCTGGATCTGGGTCTTCTATAGCTTCTATATCCTAATTATTCCTTTTTATTTTTTGCAGTAGGACGTTACGTAGATGGAAATGAGGATGCTTACATTTACAGTAATGCACCATTTTATGTAACTTCCATCACACACACACACACACACACACACACACAACACACTTTTCATAAAGTACTGCAGTGTCATATGAAACAGATTTCAGATTGGTGCTGTCAGTCTCAATTTCACATTTATGCTTCTTTTTTGTTCCTAGTCTCTTGGAGGAATAAATTAGTTTTTCTTTTTTTTCTTTTTTCTTTTTCTTTTTGAAAAGTCAAAATAAAAATTCTGTCATCATTTACTCATTGTCATGCTTTTTTTCTGAGAAGCACAAAAGGACATTCGACAGATTGTCCAACCTATATTTCTTTTCCATAAAAATAAAGTGAATGAGAACTGGGATTGTTGAGCTTCAGAAATGACAAAAAGCACCTTGAAAATGGTTCATACTTGTGCTGTACAAGTCTTCAGAAACATTTTTATGAGTGTTGTGAAGCAGTGATAGAACTTCAGAATATCAGTGTTTTCATTAAAAGTTCATTTGAAATGAAAATCGACCCAGTTTATGGTCTTAATACATTCCTAGTCTATTTTGTTTTTGACAATTAACACCTTCTAGAGCACTTCTACGGGGGGGCGAGGTCATTGACAGAAAACTGATAAATAAAATAAATAAATTGTGTGTGTGTGTGTATATATATACAGTGGGTACGGAAAGTATTCAGACCCCCTTAAATGTTTCACTCTTTGTTATATTGCTGCCATTTGTTAAAATCATTTAAGTTATTTTTTTCCTCAATAATGTACACACAACACCCCATATTGAAAGAAAAACACAGAATTATTGACATTTTTTGCAGATTTATTAAAAAAGAAAAAAAACTGAAATATCACATGGTCCTAAATATTCAGACCCTTTTCTGTGACACTCAGGTGCTGTCCATTTTTTCTGATCATCCTTGAGATGGTTCTATCCTTCATTTGAGTCCAGCTGTGTTTGTTTATACTGATTGGACTTGATTAGGAATCCACACACCTGTCTATATAGACCTTACAGCTCACAGGGCATGGCAGAGCAAATGAGAATCATGAGGTCAAAGGAACTGCCTGATGAGCTCAGAGACATAATTGTGGCAAGGCACAGATCTGGCTAAGGTTAAAAAAAAATTTCTGCTGCACTTAAGTTTCCTAATAGCACAGTGGCCTCCATAATCCTTAAAAAGAAGACGTTTGGGACGACCAGAACCTTCCTAGAGCTGGCCGTCCGGACAAACTGAGCAATCGGGGGAGAAGAGCCTTGGTGAGAAAGGTAAAGAAGAACCCAAAGAACCCGGCTGGCTTATGAGCTCCCGCTCATTCGGGAGATGTGAGAAAGTTGTAGAACGTCAACCATCACTGCAGCCCCCCTCCAGTCGGGGCTTTATGGCAGAGTTGCCTGACGGAATCCTCTCCTCAGTGCAAGACACATAAAAGCCCACATGGAGTTTGCTAAAAAAAACACCTGAAGGACTCAAGATGGTGAGAAATAAGATTCTCTGGTTGGATGAGGCCAAGATAGAACTTTTTGTCCTTAATTCTAAGCGGTATGTATGGAGAAAACCAGGCACTGCTCATCACCTGTCCAATACAGTCCCAACAGTGAATCATGGTGGTGGCAGCATCATGCTGTGTGGGTGTTTTTCAGCTGCAGGGACAGGACGATTGGTTGCAATCGAGGGAAAGATGAATGGCCAAGCACAGGGATATCCTGGATGATAACCTTCTCTAGAGTGCTCAGGACCTCTGACTGGGCCAAAGGTTTACCTTCCAAAAAAACAATGACCCTAAGCACACAGCTAAATAACGAAGGAGTGGCTTCACAACAATTCTGTGACTTTTCTTGAATGGCCCAGCCAGAGCCCTGTTTTAAACCCAATTGAGCATCTCTGGAGGGACCTAAAAATGGCTGTCCACCAACGTTTACCATCCAACCTAACAGAACTGGAAGGATCTGCAAGGAGGAATGGCAGAGAATCCCCAAATCCAGGTGTGAAAAACTTGTTGCATCTTTCCCAAAAAGACTCATGGCTGTATTAGGTCAAAATGGTGCTTCTACTAAATACTGATCAAAGTGTCTGAATACTTAGGACCATGGGATATTTCAGTTTTCCTTTTTAATAAATCTGCAAAATGTCAACAATTCGGTGTTTTTCTGTCAATATGGGGTGCTGTTTACATTAATGAGGAAAAAAAATCCTTAAATAATTTTAGCAAATGCTGCAATATAACAAAGAGTGAAAAATTTAAGGGAGTTTGAATACTTTCCGTACCCACTGTATTATATATATATTATTATATATATTATTGTATAAATCATGTATTAGAGTTATTCATGAATGTTAAATATTTCTAATTTGAATAAAGCCAGTTAATTTGTTACCATTTTTTCAGAGAACTTCTCACATGTCCCACACTGAAGGATAAATCCAGATTAAGTGCTTCTGTAATGGATTTAGAACATCAAAATTGTCAGCTGAACAGCTCATGCTTTTCATAGGTAGTAGAATAGATTGATTATTAATGTCTTTTCTTTTGTCCAGGCCTGTAGACTTTATTGGAATCATACTGCGTATGTAATACCTTTAAATCCCGGCATGATTATCAGTCATACTAGATTAGAAGTGAAGACATTCGGTTCATGGGGGCCTGTGGCAACTAGAATACGTGTAAATGTCTACAGCTTTGATTTGTCTCAGTATCTGAATGTTTTTTGCCTTTTGTACAGTGTCCAATACAAGACTCTCCTCATTTAGTTCAGCTAAGAAAGACACATTATGTGTACCAAAGAGTAGCAACGCTCATCTATTTGGCCTGTGCTTCAAAGCATGTGTGCGTTTGGTGTCATTATTATTCTGCTGTGTAATTCTGCTCGAGTTCTTGCAGTCATCTTAGTCTAATTTGTGCTCTGACTCTGTTGTCCTTCTCCGTTTGCAGGACACTCGACCGTGACTGCTGTCAGTATGAGGTCACTTTCCCCACGGGGGGCTGACCTGACACTGTCCTCCAGCGTTTGCACACCAATATCACATCTGTTTCACATACTCTGGATATTCACCCTTCAGATTCCAAGGCTGATAGCTACACTGCCACCCTCATTGATTTTCTTTCCTTTTTTTTTTTTGAGCACGAGGGTCGGTTCAATCCCGGTGGGAGGGAGAGAGGTCAGAACAATTCTGTCTGCGTGGTTGTCTTTATATAACATTAAAGAGAAGACAAGTTCGTTTTTATCCTTTACTGTTGTGGAGCAGTGATAGGACTGTTCAGTAATCAGAATGTCATTGACTCCAATAAAGTCAATATGAAATTGAAAATTGAAATAGTCTTGATTTACTGTTTTAATACACATTCCTGGTATTTTTTTTGAACGGTTAACCCCTTAGCTCAATGCACATTATTCTAAAGAAAACTTCCACTGCCTACCTGTGATTATCCAGTCAATTCAGATAAAAACAAGACCTGTTTTTTTTTGTTTGTGACTCAAATCTGCTTTGTTTTTTGAAAGCAAATTACCTATGAAATAGGATGCTTACAAACCCGGTAATAAACTGGTAATAGCAAAGGAATGGGTATAGTTTTTATTTATTTATTTGCCTTTATTTGGTGTTTTCTAGTTTCAGTTTAGTTGTAGTTATTCTATATATATAATTTTTATTTCAATTTTAGTATTTTAGGGCTGCTAAACTTAATGTGTTAACTGATACCATAAATGTTTTAGTAATATCTAGTGTATTTACTACATACTGGCATTTGTCATGTTTTAATTAGTTTTGGTCATGAAAATGTGTCTTTTGTATACATTTTATGTTAGCTCTTATTATGTTGGTGATTATTGTTATTTCTGGTAATAAAAATGTTTAAATTTAATTTTCATTGTAGTTTTTGTTAAAGGGGTCATATGATGCAATAAAAAAATTTCCTTTCTCTTTGGAGTGTTACAAGTTGATTGTGCATAGATAAGATCCCTGAAGTTGAGGGGGTCTCAAAACAAAAGAGATATTCTTTATCAAAGTTAAGACTGCCACGCCCCCTAAAACGGCTCGTTCCAACACGCCCCCACAAATCTACCTCACTATGTGGAAATATTTGCATAATGGCGCCCAAATGTGCACGCAAAGAAAGAAGGCGTGGTTTCAGTAACTGCAGTTAGTGTTGAAGCAGCATGTCAGGGAGACGCTGTGTGATTCAGTATGAAAGGAAAAGCACTTTATTTGGCCTTTCCGGAAGTAGATGCATTTAGAAATATTTAATATTACTTACAACAGAACAGCAATGCAATTTTTGGATGACCGTTTCGTGAACCTAGGAAAAGAGGTAATTCTGACTTTGCCATGACAATCTGGCGCTTCTGAATCAGAATTTGTTATTAGTTTAAGTATTTGCTATTGACTGTTCAAATGCAGAGTTTTGCTCATCTTGTGTGTGCGTGCGTGCGTGCGTGCGTGAGAGAGAGAGAGAAAGAGAGTGAGAGAGAGAGAGACAGAGAGAGACAGACAGACAGTCAGACAGACAGACAGGGTCACATCACAGTGGAGACTGGGTCAGCTGGCCAATCAGAGCAGACTGCGCTTGTCGGAAGGAGGGACTTTGTAGAAAGCTAAGTGTTTGAGAGAAGCGGGGCATTAGAGGACCTACAATAATGTACAGTTATTTGAAAAATTATGTGTTTTTTGAACGTTAAAGCATGTCAAAATATTCTGTTACACCAAATACACAAAATAATGATCTTTAAAAAAGCATCGTATGACCCCTTTAACTATAATTGACAACTGTCGTGAATATTAAAGCGCAAAATTTGTAGGAAAAAAATAAAACTGTATTTATAGGGCCCTAAAATGTAATATTTCTTACATTTTTAATAAATTGTTGTTAATTTGTAATTTAGGTAATTAGACTTTTAATTAGGCTTTTTGATTATTAAAATGTTATTTAAATATTACATTTAAAATGTAATCCAGGAAAGAAAAAAAAATCTGAGAAAAAATAAATCCAAAAAACTGGAAAAAATTAAACTGATTTCATTGGACCCTAGATGAGGTTTGAAGTTTGGATTTAAGTTAACTAGGAATGCTTCGGAGTCATGACCAGTCTAGACTAGTCAGTTCAAACTGTGTTTATACAGTAGTTTGTTAAAAAGTATGAGCGGTTTGGTGCATTGTGACCTAGTTTCCATAAAAGCTGTTTAACACACGTCACTCACTGCCCCTAACCCCCAAATCACCTTTAATTGTTTCCTCACTTTTCCCGGTGAGTTAACAGGTGCAAAACTGCGACAAAATATGCTGTCAGATGACAATATTATGCACTGCAAATTTTCTCGAAGAAATATTATCAACCTTAAACTGTCCCATGACGATTTCCACAGTGCATATTATGTTTTGATATCTGCCACTCCTAAACTCTATCTGTCCATCAATATGCAAAAATTGGGTATTTTTAACCCATAAACTGGGCTTAGACTGTCGGCGATGTCAGCTCAATATCTCTCACTGACATTAATGATGACAATGTCTTGTCACAGCAGTGTGTCAAGCATAAGAATTTCATAAACCCTTTAAATCAGTCTCTTTTTTTGCCCTAAGGCCTAATGCTCTGTTTGCCGGAAGGCTTTTACGCTGTTGCTCAAACGATGTGGCACTGGACATTAGTGCGTCTGTACAAATTGTGTGCAATTGTGCTTAGCCTGCTGGATTTTATTGCTTCCCCGTGCATTTAAGCATAATTACCAGTTCTGTCTTTTGTGCTTTTTTGTGCGCACTTAAGCTTTGATTTAAATGCATTCCTGTAGGACCTGCGGATGTGGTGTTTCTTTAAGATGACACTCAAGGTACACTTGTTGCTCTAATTACTCAATTGAAACAGTCGTAATTGCCTCCTAATTGTCTAACAATTAGGACCCATTGAGAAACGAATGAGCCTTTAGTAGCAGCTTAGAGCACTGCATTGTGTCACAGTGGTTTTGCTGACAGTGGCTCGCGCTGACTAACAGCAAATGCTACTTGTCACTTGTCAAATATATGGCCAGGGACGTTTAAGAGGAAAACAACAGTGCATCATTATGTGCATGGCCTGCGGGCTGAGTAATAGCCATTTCGCTTAAAATACTCTCACTTTACCTCGTCATGACTTACGGATCTCCTTTTGTCAGAGTAGAAGTGCTCAGAAACGTACTGTTATTTTCCTAAAAGAGAAGAGTCTGGACACACAAAAAGGTGCACAGAGGTATTTGCACACACAGTAGTATTTGGCTACCTTTGCGTTTCTCAAAAAAGCATTTTCCTTTCATCTTTTTCCCATTTGGACTTGGTTGGATTTTGTGATCTTATGCAAAAGAGCATTTTTAAATTATCATTGTTTTTATACTGCTATTTAAAAAAGACGAACACCTGAACTGTTTTAAAAACATTTTGTGTTTGCTCAGAAAATATGTAAGAGTACAAACTTTGTTGGTGCATGATTTCAGAAAGACAGATGTTGTAAATTAATTTACAGACCATTAAAAAGTGAACTGTTCATATGAATGTTGCAAAATTATAAATCCGCAGACTAAATGCTTCAGTCATTTAAAGACATTGTAAAAGTAGACTTAAATATATATTTTCATTTTAGTCAGTCTTGAATGGACAGCTGGATATGATAACAAGTTTAGAACTATTCATTTGAGCATTGAACTCACAAATGCCTTTTTCTTTGTAGTTATTATTCTTTGTAACCATTCCATCTCACATAATTTGTTTTAAAATGATAAAATGGGACACAATTTGCAACTGATATTTTTCATTTGAAACTGAGGATGCATGGTTGTTGAGGATTTTTCTATTTTTGGACATAAATATTTGCTGTGAACTCATCTTTTTAGCACTTTATGTCACAGTCTTCAGCGGGTGTGCCCAGGAGGGCCACCAGATGACTGTGTTCTGGGAACACATGGCTTGTGTTGTGTGTCTGTTGCCATGTGCTCTCTCTCCTGTCTATTGTCTTGCCCCGCCAATCTTGTTACCTCATTATTGTTTAAGTTTCTCCACCTGTGTCTCCCTCGTTAGCCTCCTCATTTGGTTCCTATTTATTCTCCTTGTGTCTGTCATCCTGTGCTGATCCGTCATTTCTCATTGTGTGTTTCGTGTCTGCATGTGGTGCAACTTTAGGCCTGCCTGTCTGTTTATCCCCCTCAGGGTGGTTTGAGTTTGTTTTTGTTTCATTTTTATTATTAAAATAAATAACCATTTCTCCTGCACTTGAGTCCTCGCTTCATCTCCCCGCACGCACCGTGACACTTTAGCCTTTATTTAACACCTAAAATTGAAACATGCAAATTAACGATGATATGGTTCTCACACCATTTTAATTTCATAACGTGACTTATGAGAGTAAAATGATATTTAATGTGAATTATGTAGGTGAAGACTTAATTATATCCTTCTGGAGTTGACTGGATTGTGAAAGTTCAATCAGGGTCAACTGTTTTCATGTTGAGTGCAAACTATAGCAGTTTGCATTGAATTAAAAATGATTAACAACAACTTGATCTACAGTTAGCAGATGCAAGTGCCATATTATGTGCGTGTATGGTTTATTTGGATATATGTGCTTTAAAATATCATGATTCCTATTTCTTATAATATTCTTCCTTGGAAGCCTTTTAAAAAATTGAAATGAGCATCACCATTAATGATAAATAGACCATTGCAAGGCAGGCACTAATACATACAAAACCCAGAAAGGCTTTTTAACTTGGACACATAATTAATTAATAATTATAATAATAATAATAATGATTATTATTATTTATACGTAATTTATATACCCACAAACACAGAAGGCTTTTAGTCTTTGTGCCTCATATATGGTTTTAGAGCGAAAAGGTGGTACTTTTCTTTCTGTGACAGGTCCAATGCGTGCTAAATTGTAAGAATCGATCCAAGGCCATAACCATGAGTTTCAGACACTTTTAAGACTCAAATATATTTTTCCTTAGTCCTTCAGGTTGCAACAAAAAAAGCTGAGCTGCGTTTAGCTTTTGTTTTGCTTTTGAAAAGGATGGCACACATATCAGACACTCTATTTAGCACACAGTTTTCGCATTGTTCTGTAGATATGTAGGATATTTCACCCCAAAAAAAGAAGAATTCCTGCCACAGTTTTGGACCCTCATTTAAATTTTTTGGCATTTCATTTCGTATTCTCTATACAATTTAACTAAATAAATAGACTACATTAATTGCATAATAATTAGAGAGAAATGAATATAAGATTTAATACTTAATGATACATTGCGTGTATTATAATAGAAACTATAAGAGAGCTAATTTTCACTGTTTTGCATACATAAATGTCAATGAGGTCCAAATTTTATATTTCATTTTGACCCCATTGACTTTCATTCTATGGACAAACAGTAGAAATTGATGACAGAATTTTCTTTTTTGGAAGAATTTTTAAATCTTTTAAAATTTTAAATATACTCATTTAAACTAGAGATTGATTGCTACTACATGGAAATCAATCAAATAAATAAACCCACACCAACCCCTCAAATGTGAAATCACCTTTAGAAATATGTCTGATCAGGTTGTGTTGTCAGATAAATTTGTACTGCGTTGTGGTTTCTTTCTGTTCTAGACTTACAATGCACTGTACACACCCTCACATCCCTCAGTATGGCAACTATACCTCATCTGAGAGTAGAGATATGCAGCCGGCTTGCACCTGCCAGATAGTTCTTATCTGAGAACAGCACAGGTTGGCCTTGTCCGGAGGGGGGAGATCTGCCACTGTTTGCAGGTGCAAATCCCTGCCGCTCTTTTTCACGCTTTATTAAATTCTCCCCAGGGTGGTCTCTCGCAGGTAAGCTTCGACCCACCTCCACCTGGCTATCTTTGAGGTAAACACGTGTGCCGAGAACATCAGCTAGCTTTGTTAAAGGTGATAAAGGGTTATGTTTTCTTGCGTTCCTTGCTTTAATCGCCTTGACAGATCCTTCCTTTTGTATGTATGCTATTTATATTACATAATTTTTTTTTTTACATTTTGTGTCACAAAGGCACCTTGCGAGGACTTGAGCGTCTTGTTCCACTTTAATAGCTTGATGTCCTGTCAGTGTGAATGAAACATCTGTAGCTTGTGAAAGCTCACCACGGGATCAACCTTCACCAGGGTCTATCTCATATCTTATCTCCTGCCCCTCTTTCTCGCTCTGTCGTTCTTCCTTTGCTCATTCTGTCTCCTCCCTTGTCCGGCATGATGTTCATATCTCCCACCTTATGTCTCCTGTCAGGCAGAGTCTGTCGCGTAGGTGTGTGCGTGTGTGTCATTCTTATGTGTGCTTAAGTTCAAGGAATCTCACACCTTAAATATTCTTTAGTATTTGTTATTTACTTACATAAAAGTCGTTAGCTATTTCTTGTTTCATCTTCTTACGTTTGTAGATTGTCACCGATTGTGAAGATTTGTGTGTCAAGTGTTGCAGTCTATATACACCCTTCATTAACAAAATTATTAACAAACATAGGTCACTTAACATATTAGGTGTTATAAAACATATTCATTGTTATAAATAGATATATTAGGGATGCACTGACATATCGGCCAATAATTGGTATCTGCAGATCAGCCAATGGCGATTATATTCTGTCAGTCAAAAAGGCGCAAAAAAAGTATCAGATTTCAAATGTCTCCACTGAATAAAAAATAAAACTCCTTTTCAGAATAAAACTTCAGGATAAAAAAACTTAAAATTGCGAGTTATAAAATCAGAATTGCAAGAAATAAAGTCAGAATTGTGAGATATAAACTCGCATTTCTGACTTTTTTTCTCAGAGTTGCGTGTGTCTTTCTTGCAATTCTGAATTTTTTTCTCGCAATTGCGAGTTTATCTCAATTCTGACTTAATAACTTGCCATTTTTTCTCAGAATGGCATGATATAAACTCACAATTGCAAGTTATAAATTCAGAATTGAGAGATATAATCTCGCAATTCTAAGTTTATAACTCGCAATTGCTAGTTTATATCTCACAATTCTGACAAAAAAGTCAAAATTGCAAGTTTGTATCATGCAATTCTGAGAGAAAAAAGTCAGAATTACAAGATAAAAAGTTGCAATTACTTTAATTTTTTAATCAGTAGAGGAAACAGTCTTCCATACTCTTGTGTAGAATATAGGGCTGTCGAAGTTAACATAATAACAAATTAAAGCATCTAGTTAAAAAAAACCCCACCTACTTGAAGAATATCCTGGTCGCTCTTTTCAATTTAATGGAGTAATTAGGAATTTGGCAGTCAAGCTACAAAATGGCAAAAAAGTATAAAAGTATTCCTAAGTAGTGTAAGTTTTCATATGATTCATATTCTAAGTCTTCTGAAGTTATACAGTATGATAGTTGGTTTTATTATGCAATTTTGGCTTCCCTACTAGAGCCCTGTGTGGGACTGTTTTCTTAATCCCACTCCTGCTGAATTTCATAAGGTATGGAAATTACATATTTTGAGTTTTAATATTTAGGATATGGTTGTTTTTGACTGGCATGGGCAAGTTTTTTCACCCAGACCTGGCAACCCTGGCTGTATGGAGCAGAGCAGACGCTTTCTTTGTAACATGTTTTCCAACAGAAATACTGTAAATTATGTCTATTTCTATAAAAAACAAACAATAGTGTGGGTGGTGGACAAGTAATGTAATCGGTGTATGTCCAAACACTGTGTAACACCAATTACCGCAACAAGCCTAGTGTTTATGTAAATCCATCATTCTTCTTACGTGGCAAATCGCGGGATGGCAGAACCCTGCTATATTTTTTTGACCGCTCACTTTCGCCCGCAGTAAAGGTAAAACCACCCGGTTCCACGAGATTTGCGTTGGGTGCCGCGGGATCCCAATCCTATTGCAGCCCTCGAATCCCTACTATTCTTGGCATTTCATGAGAAGTACTCATGTCTGTTTTGTGATTGATTCATTCTTTTGAGCATGACTCATATGAACCATTATTATAATTCTTTTATGGCTATTCTAAGCTTGAATTCCAGTTTACGTTAACTGCAATTCAATGTAAATAACAACCGGTACTTTCCTCAAAATATCTTTTTTTAGTGTTCCGTAGAAGAAGGAAAGGGTTTGGAATGACATGAGGGTGAGTACAAATGACTGATTTTTAGATTTTTGGGCAAACTAATCCTTTAAGTGCCTTGGCTTCTTAACTAGAGCGGACATTGTCTCCCCTGTGTGCTGTACTTTGCCGTTTTGATGGATGATTGAGGCAAGCTGGGTTATTCCTTGACTGGAGGTCCGTCTCCTGCCTTTGCTGATATACTTATCTTGGTTTAAGGGGAAATACCATAATGCAGCCAGTATTACGAGCGGATTAAACCGTCTACATCACAGAGCAACCTGACAAGGGCTCAAACTAGCAAGCTGTGTGCATGTATCTAGTGCACATATGTCCTGCCCACCACAGGCCTCTCTCTGCGTCTGCGGGAGCGCAAGCAGCCACATTTGTGCTGTCTCGCGTCTGTCCTTGTTTTTGGTGTTTAAGAATTTAAACATTGCGTTCTCGCTGCGCTGCCTGAATGGAATTGTGGGGGCACATTTAGGCAGTGTAACTGGGTCGTGTTGAATGATCCGTGATTCGGTTCTGCTCCAGCAATCTGTTTAGAAGAGCTTAGGCAGGCTGGATTCTCATTTTTCTTGATGAGATCAGAGACGAGATCGGTGAATAACTGCAATTCCAGTGAAGATCAATCTTTCTGCACCCTTTCGTGTGATATTGATTTCTTTTGGTGCAGTTTTTGACAAGCCTCATTAGTAGTTAATTTTGTTTGCAGCTTGATTTACATTTACAATTACATGACACTCATTCCTTTGTCCAAATATGTTCCTTTTTTTTCAAACATATTCAAACATTCCTACTGTATACACATTAATACATAAAATGTAATTCATAGAAATTCTTAAACTATACATTAATAATTCATAATATTTGTAATTATTGTTTAGTTTTTTTATGTTATGTAAAAAACTGGCATCAAATGGACAGCTTGAATATGCAAAATCATGAAAGTGAGGATAAAAAAGCGTGAAAGAGGGGACTATATTAATTGTATTAATTTAACCTAATTTATTTACTCAAAAATACATTAATATACATTGTAAAAAACAATGTAATTGAAACTATTATATTCTATTCAGGTTATTTTTAGATAGATAGATAGATAGATAGATAGATGGATGGATGGATGGATAGATGAGATTATAAATGGTTGAATATATTAAATACATTAATTTGTTCTAATTAATTTATAAAAAAATACATGGATATGCATAGAAAAATCATACAATATAATTTAAACATTGTAACTGAAATGTATTATATTATATATAATTTTTTCTGTTTTTCTGTTGGAGCGAACTTTTTATTTCTGAGTATGAACTGAAAGAACAGGAAGATTCATTGTATGAGATTGCCCATGTTGTTTGGCATTCTGTCACCCCTGAGGACTCTTTTTGCTGGCCACATGGTCACGTATGTCATGGTGCTCACCCCAGATTCCTGGCTAAAATCCTCTGAACAAACCACTGAAATCCAGCCTCCCTACTGATCCTTTCATTTTGAATCATCTAAATCACTCTTTACCTCACTTTCACTGTGGTGTTGAACTCACCTTACTTTTCTGGCTTGTCTTGAGTACTCTAAGACTCCCTGGAAAAAAAAGGAAAGAAACCCCTTTATATAAATTCAACTCATTACCATTTAAAGTACAGCTCACACTGGCTCAAGTATTTGTGCTGCATTATAATAGAATATTTCAAGTTGCTTTAATGCAGAGTGATTTGAAGGTGTTTCAGGCCTGTCCCTGTGCCCTCAGGGTCTCAGAGCTCAGGGGGATTGATTTAGACATACTGTGCACAGCTCTATGTCCGATGATGGAGTTGGTATCATCCATCATTCCTAAAAGAGAGAGGCCAAAGAAAACCCAGAGATGTTGAAAATCAGACATGTTGCAATACTGGCCTGTTGTCACATTAGCTTGTGTGGTGACCGCTCGGGAGTCTTATGCAAAATCTATTGCGTCCTTTTTATGACTGTGCCAATCTGTACTATGCATTTTACTAAACGGTTACTTTAATAATATTTAATAAAAATATCTAATATTAATAATACAATATATTATTATATATTGTGTTTATATATTTGGGCTGTCAATGATTTTACGGAGTAGTTAAAATTACTCACCCTCATGTCGTTTTAAAACCCGTAAGACCTTCGTTCATCTTCAGAGCACAATTATATATATAGAGATATACACACACACACACACACACACACACACACTACACCTACACACACAGTGCTGTGAAAAGGTTTTTGCCCCCTTCCTGTTTTTATTTTTTGCATATCTGTCACACTTAAAAATATTCAGATCATCAAACAAATTTAAATAAAAGATAACACAAGTGAACACAACAAGCAGTTTTTAAATGAAGGTTTTATTATTAAGGGAAAACAAGCCTTCCAAACTTGCCTGCACTCCAGGAAAGTTAATTGCCCCCCCCCTAAAGCTAATTGTGCCACCCGGTGCACAACAACTGCAAACAAGCAATTTGAGATTAGTGCAATGAGTCTTTCACATCGCTGGTGCCACAGCATCTGAACCTTCGGTGGATTTAAGTCCGAACTTTGAACGTACCAGCAGCCATATCACCCTGTAGCCCAAGAATGGTTGCCCACTGAAGCTAAGCAGGGCTGAGCATGGTCAGTACCTGGATGGGAGACCTCCTGGGAAAACTAGGTTGCTGCTGGAAGAGGTGTTTAGTGAGGCCAGCAGGGGGTGCTCACCCTGTGGTCTGTGTGGGTCTTAACGCCCCAGTGTAGTGACTGGGACACTATACTGTCAAAAAGCACCATACTTTGGATGAGACGTTAAACCGAGGTCCTGACTCTCTGTGGTCATAAAAAATCCCAGGATGTCCTTCGAAAAAAAAGTAGGGGTATAACCCCAGCATCCTGGCAAAATTTGCCCATTGGCCTCTGACCATAATGGCCTCCTAACAATCCCCATATCTAATGATTGGCTTCATCACTCTGTCTCCTATCCACCAATAAGCTAGTGTGTGGTGGTCGTTTTGGCGCACTATGGCTGCCGTCCAGGTGGATGCTGCACACTGGTGGTGGATGAGGAGATTGCTCCCTGCTTTCATGTTAAAAGCGCTTTTGATAACCTGCCAGAAAATCGCTATAATAACATGTGACTAATTATTATTATGACTATTATTATTGCTTTGCCACTCCAAAAACCTTAACTTGTTTTTCTTGGAGCATTCAGAGTGTACTTGCTGGTGTGTTTTTGTGTGATCATTTCCTGGCTGCCCTAACCCCAAGTGTCTTGAGCTGAGGTCACAACTTACGGCCCGGACATTGCCTCCTTCATGGATGTTCTGATAGATTGCAGAATTCATTTTTCCTATCAATTAGGCAATTCTTCGCAGGTCCTTGCATCTGCAAATCCGCCTCAGACCATACACTACCACCCCATGTTTTTTGACATTGCGTTGGTATCGATTTCTTTTCGGAAAATCTGTTGGTTTTATGTCAGATGTAATGGGACACACACCTTCCAAATAGTTCAACTTTTGTCTCATCAGTCCATAGAATATTTGCCCAAAAGTCTTGGGGGATAATCAAGATATTTTTTGGCAAAAGAGAGACGAGCCTTTGTGTTCTTTTTAGTCAGCAATGGCTTTTCCCTTGGAACTCTCCCATGGATGCCGTATTTGCCCAGTCTCTTTCTTATTGTTGAATCATGACCTTAATTGAGGCAAGTGAGGGCCTGCAGTGCTTTAGATGTTGTTCTGGGTTCTTTTATGTCCTCTTGGATGAGTCGTCGTTGTGCTTTTGGAGTAATTTTGGTAGGCCGGCCATTCCTGGGAAGGTTCACCACTGTTCCAATTTTTCTCCATTTGTGGATAATGGCTCTGAATGTGGTTCGCTGGAGTCCCAAAGCCTTTGAAATGGCTTTATAATCCTTTCCAGATTGATACATGTCAACTGTTTTGATTCTCGTCTGTTCTTGAATTTCTTTTGATCGCGGCATGATGTGTTGCTCTTTACGCATGCTTCACTTTATCAGACAGGTTCTATTTAACTGATTTCTTGATTCAACAGGTCTGTCAGCAATCAGGCCTGGGTGTGGCTAGTGAAATTTAACTCAGCTTTCTAAAATAATATGATTAATCACAGTTCTTTCATGATTTAACAGGAGGGGGCAATTAATCTTTCACGTAGGGCCAGGTAGGTTTGGACAGCTTTTTTTCCTTAATAAATGAAATCAGCATTTAAAAACTGCATTTTGTATTTACTTGCTGTTATGGGGCTGACAAGACATGAGACATGCGGATCCATGTGCAAGCTTTATTAAAGCAGAGAGGTCAGAAACGCAGGCAGGGTCGAACAATGGCAAACAGGTAAAAGGCGGGCAAAAACACAAGAATAGTCCCAGGGCTAGCGAAGGTCAACGAATGGCAAACAGAATCAAAAAAGGGCAAGACTAAAGGGATAAATCCAGGAAAACAGGCAAAGATCAGAAACCGAGAAAACAGACAAGGCAAGACTAGGCTAGGAAGCTAACGAGGACTCTGTAGAGTAGCTATCACTGCTGGCGTTAAGCGCATACAATACTCGGCAGTTGAAGGGAGATGGAGTGTTAAATAATGAGTGAGTGATATGAAACAGCTGTGTGCAATCAGTGCTGTGTGCAATCAGTGCTGTGTGCAATCAGTGCAATGAATGATGGGGTATGTAGTCCGGGGTGATATGCAACATGTGTAGTGCGAGAGTCAATGAAAATAGAAAGGGTGACCTCTGATGGCTAGCAAACGGAAGTTCATGGACCGGATACGTAAACCGAACCTGGGAGGGGATGGAGGGCCAGGTCCCATGGAATGGAGAGATCGGAACTCTGATGCAGAACCATTGGAGCAGAGGCGCCAGGGTGGAGCCCTGCCTAACCGGGGGACAGGGAACCCCAGACCAGAACAGCAACCACCACGGTGGGGCAGAAGACCACCATGCAGAGTAAAGACCACCAGAGCCAACATTAACCGCCATGGATGGGCAGAGAACCACCACGGCGGAGCTGCACCACCCGAGCCATACAACCACCACGCGGAGCAGAAGGAACGAACCCCCCCCGGTGAATCACCCTGACCCGGAGCCATGGCGGAAGACTGTAACAACGAGAAGGAGCATAGACAGAACCACACAGACAGAACATTTTGTTTTGTATACAAGCTTAGCGTTCAGAGGCAGCCTCCTTGGCTGGGCTGGGACAGGACAACAGTTCACAAATGACCTCCTGGGCCGAAAACAAAGCAAGCAAAGTATTCACAAACGGCCTCCCCCCATAACGTGACAGGACGTAATGAGATTTCCCAACAGCCTCCATATCCATTACATACAGCAGGGAGTTGCAAATGGCCTCTTTTACTGTGACAGGAACGGGCAGAGGGTTCACAGACTCCTCCATATCGTGCCAGGGCAGACGAGTATTCACAAGACGGCCTCCTTACCCGAGGGTAACAGGACAGCAGAGAGTTTCAACCGTACGGCCTCCATAGCGGTGACAGGAACAACAGGGAGTTTGCAACGGCCTATAGCTGTGACAGAACAGGCATGAGAGTTCATCGGACGGCCGCCTTGGCCGAACAGTACAGACAGAAGTTCATAGGCGTCCTCCTTGGTCCGGAAACAGGAACAAGCAAGAGTTTCGAACTGCTTCCTTGGGCCGTACATAACAGGGCAGAGAGTGTTCATGGCGGCCTCCTTGGCCAGAAACAGTATAGTTGAAGGTGCGTTTCTGGGTGCCACCACCATGCAAGGAGCTGAAGCGAGCACTGCCGTTTCGGGAGGTTCTGCAGCATGTGCTGCCACCTCTGAAGAGACTGCAGTGGGTTCCATGGCCTCTGGGAGCACAGCAGCGAACACCGCTACATTGGGAGGTTCTGCAGCGTAAGCTGCCAACTCTGGAGATGTTGTAGCTGGTGCTGCTGCCTCTAGCAAGTCGGCGGTGGAGTATGCGGCCCAGATACCCCATAAAGCAACCCCCCATATGGGAAATGCTGCAGACAGGGGAATGAGTTCATAAACAGAAGGGTTAGAGTGAGTGGGTTTAGGGATACCAGCTGCGCGTGCAGACACCAACGGTGCATCCCTAACACTGGACACCAGACTGGGATACCGAAGGGCTGACCCTGATAATCTGGGTGTAACAGACAGAACGTGACATGACTCTGGATGATCATCTATGATGTGACGTGACTCTGGATGAACAACTGAGGCGTGACGAGGCTCCTGGATGAACCTAATAGACGTGGACGATGCTCTGGATAAATGGCTAGATGTGACGAGGCTCTTGGCAGATTGCATGAGATTCCAGCTGTGACTTGACTTGCCTCATGACAGACAGCTGGTAATACTTGACTTAGTCCATGAAGATCCAGTTATGAATGATTGCTCCATGAGATCAGCTGTGACTTGACTTGGCTCATGAAGATCAGCTGAGACTTGACTTGACTTGACTCAGCAATGGAAGCTGTGACTTGAGTTGACTAATGAAGATCAGCTGTGATTTGACTTGGTTTATGAAGATCAGCTGTGACTTGACTGACTCATGAAGATCAGCTGTGACTAGACCTGACTCATGAAGATCAGCTGTGACCTGACTAGACTCAGGATAATAAACTGTGACTCGGTTTGACTCATAACGATCAACTGTGACTAAACTCTACTCAGGAAGATCAGCTGTGACTAGATTTGTCTCAGGAAGATCAACTGTGACTAGACGCGACTCAGGAAGATCAACTGTGACTAGACTCTACTCAGGAAGATCAACTGTGACTAGACATGACTCATGAAGATCAACTGTGACTTAACTGGACTCCTAATAATGAACAGACGTGATGTGACGTGATTCTGGATGATCAGCTGTGACGTGACTGGACTCATGAAGAACAACTGTTACTTGACTTGGTTCATGAAGATCAGCAGTGACTTGACTTGACTCACGATGATCAACTGTGACTAGACCTGACTCAAGAAGATCAGCTGTGACTAGACCTGGTGTGCTGTTTTATCCGCATCTTTGGTGGAACTTGCTCCGCTGTCCACTGGACCTTTTTGTGAGCGTGCTCTAGTGGTGGCCGCCATTACATGAGTAGTGCGGGTTGCGTTCCGCCTCCGTGAGTAACCCCAGTGATGCGAACCAACCGTCACCAAGCATATCCCCCTACCCCTGACTTAAAAGAGAAACCTGGACCCTCGTGATGAGTTTGGATTTTAGCGGTTTGGTGTTTAAAAAAAATGCCGCCCTCATAGAAAAAGTATATCAAAACACAGTCCGGCAGATCTGAATAATTAGCGATGGCTAAATACTCTTGAATATAGCCCTTCAGTGATCGTGTGCCCTGTCTAAGGGCTAACAATATTCTTCCTGTATCCATACCTGTCCAATGTCCATCCGAAAAGCTGCTGGATCCTTGTGTGGCAGAGTATTCTGTTACGGGGCTGACAAGACATGAGACATGCGTATCCATGTGCAAGCTTTTATTAAAAAGAGACGTGGTATAACAGGCAGGGTCGAACAGTGGCAGACAGGTATATGGCGGTCAAGACACAAGAATAATCCTAGGGCTAAAAAAGGTCAACGAACGGCGAACAGAATCAAAAAAGGACGAGACTAAAGGGATATATCCAGGAAACCAGGCAAGGATCAGAAACAGAGAAAACAGACAAGGCTGGCCTTAGGCAGCTAACTGATGGCTCTGTAGATTAAACTATCACTGCTGGCATAAGCGCCATACAATTACTTGCGCAGTTAAAGGATGAGAGGGATTCTTTAGTTATGAGTGAATTAGACTACAGCTGTGTGCATCAGTGTCGTGTGCAATTCAATGCATGAATTGATTTGTAACGAATCAGTTCATGGGAAATATGAATAATTAACCATTATTAGTTATAGTTAATTATGAATATTTTTGATCCGCTGTAGATATTTAGCTGACCACTCAGGGTCAACTGTCGTGTCAATTCTAAGAACGTTAATTTCCAGGTTAAAGGAAATAACTTTCTTACTGAACAATTCTACAAAAGCTTGTAGCGTAAATCTGCATGATTATTGACTCCGGTTATGAGTAAACATTGAACACGTCAAGTGTGATACAAGTATGGTTTTATTAACTACATAAACACTTACACTAGTCTAACATACCACATAAACACAAACTGGTCTAACACACACACACACACATACTGGTTCCTACATCACATACATACACACACATGCATACAGTTGGTATAGGGAAGGGTTAAAGTTTAACTCAGCATAGAAAGATGCATAAAGAATGAATTTTATGGAACATTTTGCATATTCAGCAGATCTACAACCTGAGGGAAAACGTCAGATTCTTAGTTCAAACACACCTTTTTAAAAAGGTGTAACTGATATTTAATGTATTAATTAATAAGACTAAGTTTTATACTTGCAAGTCTCGTCTGTCTGAATATAGATTCCTGATGCAATCTTAAGGCACCAAGATCTTGCTGAAGTTGGTTGATGAGAAAGAACCAGTTTGCGTCAGAGTAACTTGAAGAATGGAAAAGTCAAGGCCGAAAGGCCTGGTACAGAGCTTTGGTATCCTGAAGCGTTTCCTCACATCTTCACCTTAGCATCCGACCGAACCACCGACTGGGGCGGTCTCTTGAAGTGTGGCCTTTAAGGGTCGGCGAAGATCCCCCCCTCCTTTTCAAATGGCCTTGTCCATAAGTAAGATGTAAAATTTCTAGCGGGAGGTGCCTGCTGAGAGGTTTTTACGAACCCTTTGTTCTCTAGCATGGTAAAGTTTGCAAATGGGACTTAAATCGAAGATTACTAAATGTTCTTAGAACGCTAATATGTTGCATAGGTATCAACATATATTATACACGCTTGTTTCGATCATAAGACGGCAAATTCATAGATACTAAACAAGGTAAAATTACATATAGTGAAAAGGGATGATCAGGAATGGGTCCCCTCACAAGCATACTAAAATTGTCTAAAAATATCAAAGACAAAATACACCATGACAATAATATACACCATGACCTGAAAGATCATGTGTGTTCATTCAAATAACTGTTTTTCTATGAATTAACTAGAACACAGTCATTTCTACTCTGCTTTTCCTTTGGACATGCAGGGATTTTCCCTGCTTTTCATACTTTTGGCCAATAAACCCAGTGATTTCAGCGTTGGTTGCCATGCAACAAAGAAGCATGTTCGACTTCCTGGGGTGTTACGCAATCTGGGGGGAAGGGTTCATGGGTCCTCATATGGCTTGTTAACAGAGGTTACAGAGTATTTGTTAAATATAAAAAAAAAATATATATTTGGTGTTTGAATTGGTCCTGACGCTACAATGGTATATGTAGTCCGGGGTGATATGCAACAGTTTGTAGTGTGAGAGTCAATGAAAATGGAAAGGGTGGCCTCTGATGGCTAGCAGACGGAAGTTTATGGACCATATGTAACACTTGCATTATCTTTGTGCAATATTACAATTTGTTTGATGATCTGAAACATTAAAAAGTGTTACAAACATGCAAAAAAATAAGAAATCAAGAAGAGGGCCAACACTATGAGCCCTGCACATGCATGCAGTAAAAAAAGTAGGCTAAATCGTGTGTCACGATTTACTATTTTCGTGTTCCCTTGATTTATAAATTGTGTGCATGATTTACTAATTTGTTCCCTCGATTTGCTAAATCTTGCACACAATTTATAAATCGAGAGAATTAATTAGTAAATTGTGCTCACGATTTAGCAAATTGAGGGAACGCATTAGTAATTGTGTGCACGTTTTAGTACATAGAGGGAACAAATTAGTATGTTTGTTTTTTTTTTGCATGTACAAAAAAACATGCTCCGTAAAGCCTTTTCCTGGTCACTGTGCCGGTACTGGTAAGATACAGTATTATCTATCCAGTATATATATCTATATTTATATACCCCCAAAATGTTTTCAATTTATTATTTTATTATTTATGTATTTGTATTTTGTGTGTTTGTTTGTGGATGTTGTTTAAATTGGTCGTTGTGACAACCCCAAAACAATTGAGTTGGTCGATCTGTACTTTTTTCTCCCCCTTTGTTTTGTTCTTCTTTCCATGAACATCACATTTTAGAGATTGGGGGTCAGAGATTTTATTAATTTCTTTATCACATTTTTATAATTTCTCTCACTATATAAAACACTTTATTGATAGTCAATCGAAGAGCAAAAATTGTCATTTATGCACCCGTGGCAGCCACACAAGACGAATTTTACTTCACAGGAATCAAGGAGTCAGTGGCAATCAAATTACCATAATTATTCATTAATATGCAAATGCATACAGATGTTCGACGAGCAACAGATGTGCTCTTCATGTCGAGCAACACAACAATATGATAGACTGTGAAGGAGACAGCAGCATGAGCAGGCAAGACTCATTACAATGTGTCTGTCCATCCGAATCTGAAGCTGCATTTCTCACACATTTATTCGGCCTCTCACAAATCCTCTCCAAGAAGTTAGGGGAGATTTTCAAGGAAATGTAGCAGAAAAATCCAGAATAATCGTCATGAGCAGAGCAGGTTAATGATTCGTGGCTCTTCACCCACGGCTGTTGGATTGCAGGGGTAGCAGCTCATAGCAGAGAAGGACCAGGAATACGATCCTCCACGTTCAACGTATAATGAGCACAATCAAGCTGCTTATCAAATGTTAAACCTGCAATTTAACCAACGCAGCTGCACTAATTCAAAGCAGATTCTGCTCTTGTAGTGAGTAACTGAGCATTGTATGAGGTAATTACATGTATTTTTTGGGATATGAATGTTGAGGTTCACATTAAAACTGCATGTGGTGAAGAGACCGTGGTGGATTTCTAGAAAGTTTATATACAGTGGAATCCAAGTCTGAGAGTGAGCTTTTATTAAAAATTTTCTTTTCTTTTTTTTTCCATTGCAAATGATATTAGCAGCATGATGATTTGAAAGTTGGACTGCAAAATTAGCATGAAATTGAGACTCTCCCAGTATTTAATATGTCCTTCATTTGCTGCAGAAAACAGCAGCCCTCGAACTGCACAAACTTTGGCATGAAATTGGTATGATCTGTGATCGGTTGCACTTTATTTTACAGTACATGTACCTACATGTACTTACAGTGTACTTACCCAAGAAAGTACTGGTAATATAAAGTAACTACATGGGGTAGGGGTAGGTTCAGGGTTAGTACCTAGTTATTACCTATTTATTGTAATTGTATGTACATGAAAAACAGGACTGTAAAATAAAGTGCTACCTGATCTATGATGATTTAAAGGGATAGTTCACCCCCAAATGAAAATTTTATGTTTATCTGCTTACCCCCAGGACATCCAAGATGTAGGTGACTTTGTTTCTTCAGTAGAACACAAATTATGATTTTTAAGTCCAGCCGTTGCAGTCTATCAGTCGTATAATGCATGGCAATGGTAACAAAATCTATGAGAGTAAAAAAACATGCACAGACAAATCCAAATTAAACCCTGCGGCTCATGACGAAACATTGATGTCCAATACACTAAACGGTCGGTTTTGTGCGAGAAACCGCACAGTATTAAATATAATTGTTTTTTAAAAAAAATTTTTTACCTCTAATACAGCACTATGTCCAACTGTCTTTGGGCGTGCGCACGACTTCCGGTGTGTGAGGTGTGTACTCGCTCTGGCGTAGTTTACGCAAGCGCCGGAAGTCTCTCGCGTGTATACGTCACTCATTTTTTACACAGTGCACAAACATTGTAGGTCGACGGCTAATAAAAATGGTACTTACTTGCACTTATCCAGGTTTGTTCAAACCGACTTGAAACTAAAAGATTACGTTCTCTCGCGCAAACTCATTCAGGAGTGGTGACTTTCCACGTATCCCCAACTTCTGAGCCTGCTCGCCTGAAGTTATGGTTGATTGCTCTTCGGCTGGATATCAACACACCCATTAACGTAAACTACGCCAGAGCGCGTACAAACCTCACGCACCGGATGCCGTGCACGCACACAAAGACAGCTGGACATAGTGCTGTATTAGAGGTAAACAATTATATAAATACTGTTCGGTTTCTCGCACAAACCGATCGTTTCGTGTCTTTACACATCAATGTATCGTCACTAGCCGCAGTGTTTAATTTGGTTTTGTTTGTGCATGTTTTTTTTTACTCTCATAGATTTTGTTACTATTGCCATGCATTATACGACTGATAGACTGCAACGGTTGGACTTAAAAATCATAATTTGTGTTCTACTGAAGAAACAAAGTCACCTACATCTTGGATGCCCTGGGGGTAAGCAGATAAACATAAAATTTTCATTTTGGGGTGAACTATCCCTTTAAGAATGATCCACAGAGCATTTTCTGCTTCAGTGGAAGAAATCTAACCTTTCATATTTGCTTCACAGTCCAATTCTATCTACTGTACATTCTTAAAAGATTAACTTTAATAATGTTGCTTATAATGCTTTTAATCACCTTAGACTTGTGCATTTGAATGGCCAATTACCTTACCTTACTTTACTTGATATTTATATTTCATCTGGTTGACATTTTATCCAAAGTGACTTACCAAGCATTTTTACTATAAGCACTACAGTTTCCCCTGGAGCCAGGTGTCTTGCTCAAGGGAAAAATAATGAATTTCACTGAATTTCGGCGCTTCTATATTACAATATTGATGGTAATTTGATGGTAATGCAGTGGCACTTTGCAATTTTTATGATTATCATATCCGTTCACCGCTGCATTTGCATAGTGTTCCTATATTCATTTATTTATTTTGAATGATATGAATGGTACGGTATGAATGTAACATTTCTGGCTCTGAGATGAAGCCACTAAGCCACACCAGCCTACTCGATAAGACAAAACTTGCAAAACTGATTTAAAAAAAAAAAACAGTTTACACTTGATTGTCATGCTTGACTTTGAATTGAGGGTTTTGTTTAGTGTAATTATTGTGAAGGGAGGCAACGCAGGGGACGGCATCACAGTCAGATACCTGGAATCTGTGTGTTTTTGTGGCGTAGGGTGAAGGGCAATTCTAAAATGAGAGCGCATGCTGTGGAGAGAAATGCTTTCGAGACAAACAACTGCCTGTCATGTTTCGGAACACCTGCTGGAACGGAAACATCAGTCATTTGAAGATGCCAATAAAAAAATGTCCAATAAAATTCAGTTTTCTTATCCAAAGCCTGACTCTAAATCACTGCCACTTATACATGTCTATTATTTCATGCTGTAATGGATGGTTTTAATAATGTTAGCTTGAACAATGCCACACTTTGCAATGCGATGCACAAACATTTAGCTGTTTTCCAAGCTGAGTGGAGATAAGATTGAGCGTTTTAGAAATGTGTTCATGATATACATGTAAACACAGCCATATTCAGCTGATGATGGATATGTTATGGTGTCTCAGGCAGTATGAGATGGCATTTTGATGACTGTACAGTATTTAATAGTGTAGGCTATACTATACTGTATGTCATTAAAGGATATAATTAATGAAATTAATGGAAATAATTCATGGTACATAAATCTGATGCATTTTAATGTGCTGATAAGATATGAATTTTAACATTTAATTTCAAAGAAGTTATAGCCATTTGAAGATATTAAAAATGGCCCTTTACAGTAACTCAGTAGAACCGTGTCCACCCCCTGGTTTTCACATATTAAAATAAACAAAATTAATTAATTAATTAATTAAACTATTTTAATAAGTTTTTAAAAATCTGTTTTGATTGTGTTTTAGTGTTTCAGATGCATAGATGAATTATTAAAAATATTATCTATCTATCTATCTATCTATCTATCTATCTATCTATCTATCTATCATCTATCATATGGTAGTTTTAAATGTTTTAATAGTCATATACTGTTTAAAAAACAATTATTAAAAACTATTTTATATAAGTGGATATATATAAAAAATTCAGTTTGTTGGAGGGATATCAGAGCAATCTTCAAGTTGTTTTGTCTTTTTGATTTACTTTATCATCATATATGTAATATTTTACAGTAAAATGTAGCAAGAATGTGTTTACAATTTTTTTTCCATTAAATGAATGTAATTTTTCTCTATTACGTGACATGCTTTCTCTAAGGAATTCTTGCAGTACTGTATACTGTATGTGTACATGTACAGTTCTTTGTGTAAGTGTGGACAGGCAAAGCTGTCTAAACACAAGAGAGCCTTTTGTCCTGCCAATGTATATGGGACCCTCCTCCACAGTGTGCTTTCCTGCCTCTCGTGTCATAACTGTAAGACATGGGTGACATGCGTTCCCATCTCCTTTAGTATCAGGAGGCACTGCTGTAATGTTCGCTCTGTATGTGTGTGTATCAGGGTCGCCTGAAGAACGCTCGGACGTGATGCTTCTCAAGAAAAGATTCTCCATTGTGCGCTATAATTGAATTCTACTTGAGTTCAACCGGCTTTTCATTAAAAACTGTTTCATTGTAATCGCCCTTCTGAAAACACATGACCGCAGATGGCTCTGATCTGCAGAGGCCGTATCGCACCTTTGATTGAACAAGTTCAGATGTGTTATCTGGCAACGGGTGCGTTCCAGATACATGCACTCATTTTAGTCCAAATCAGAAGCTCTCATGAAGAATGAAAACCAGAATTTAGTGACTCTCCAGTGACCAGTACAGAATAATAATCTTGGTCTGCAACAGTTATCACTTTGGAAAAGACAAGAAATAAAGTTTCCTCTGGAAACTGTTCCTTGCTATTCTCAGAGCATAGATTTTCCGTTATGGGTTTTGCTATTGTCATTAGGTTTAAATTGGATTTGTTGATGCCAGTCTATTAAGTCAAACAAAAATGTGTTTGCTGTAGGCTCTTCACATTAGCCATTATGTAGACTTAAATATGACACAGACTTAAATATGAAATTCGTGGCTATTTAAAATCACATTGTCATCAAAAAGCACATTATGAGCATATTGGGTGATTGAAGTCCAAAGGCAAGTATTGTGCATTCTTACTAAAACATTCAAATATTTACTTTAAGCATTAGCACTAGTAATCCTATTCATTATCATTAAGCAAGGCATGGATTTGTCTTAACTAGAGACATTGAAGGGAGAGTTTTAAGCTCTGAGAGACATGTGGCCTTTGTGTCTTTTTTGGATGAAAAATTTAATCTCATGTGGAGTAATAGTGAGCAGCCGAAAAGCAGAATAATCTTTACTTCAAAGAAATGCCTTTGGGTAATAAAAAGTTGCTCCACTTAAAAACTACTGCTTATAAAGTGAAGAGGGGCAAAAAACACAAGTGGTATTTTCAAGTTTAAGTGGTCCAGTTGAAAATGCTGTTTTCTATTCATCACATCACTTTAAAAGCAGTAATTGATTTAAAAACTGACAACAAATGTTGAAAAGTAGTGAAATAAAGACACATTTGGGCAATAAAACCTAATATGCAAGTAATATATATTGAACAGCATATGTATGTACATGCACTGCAGTTTAAACGTTTGGTATCAGTAAGATATTTAATGTAGTTTATTATGCTCATCAAGGCTGCTATTTCATTTTTTTGTCTATTTCAAATAAATGCTGTTCTTTTTAACTTTTTATTCATCAAAGAATCCTGAAAAAAATCACGGTTTCCACAAAAGTAGCACAAAACGTGTCCACAGTGATGATAATCAGTAGATTAGAATGTTCTGCAGATCAGGTTGTACACTGACGACACGATAATGGCTGAGCAAATCAGGCTTTGCTCACAAGAATAATTATATTTATATTATATTAAAATAGAAAACAGCTATTTTAAATTATAGTAATATTTCACAATATTACTTTTTTCTGTATTTTTGATCAAATAAATGCAGCCTTGATGAGCATAAGAAAAAAAAAAACATTAAAATCTTACTGATCCCAAACTTTTGAATGGCAGTATATACAGATATTGTGATAACACTGAGTATACCTAAAGGTAAATTTGTATCAGGTAAATAGCTGATTAAAAATCTTCACAAAAGTACTGTGATCTTACCTTGATGCAGTCACTGTCAGATGATCAGATGGAAATACCATGGTATTTTGACATTTATTACCTTTATACTGTCTCAGAAACACCGTAGTGTTTCCTGCAGTCTGTTTGCTGTGTCCAAATCGCAATAATCATAACCGTGATGTGGTCTGCAAATCATAATTGCTTTCTTTTGCCACTTGTGCCCGTTCAGCCCGAGGTTATGATGCCCTGTGTCTCCCTCAATCAGTCACACAGGACATCTCTAGCTGTACATGTGGAGAGAGGAAGTGCTACCTGCCACAACAGATGAGGTCAAAACATGGTTCCCCGCTCAACATGAATTAAGCGTAAGCCGTCGTATATGTTGAGATTCCTGCTTATAGGAATCCAACAAAACAACTGGCGGGTGACAGAGGCCTGATGGGGTCTGTATTCCCTATCCTATTTAAAGATGGATGGAGAGAGAAAGGGTGGAAGGTCTATTGCCATTTCCACAGCCATTAAATAAGCTTCTTTATGTGCTGAGATCTGCTGACTGGCTTTGTCATCGAGAGGTTGAGCGAACTGCTTTAACAGGGATTATGGGATAGCCTGAGGGTTTGACTTAACTTGACCTCTCACGATGTTTGAACCTGCTAGCTATTGGTGGGACTGTAGTTCTGAGATATGTCACGTACGCTTAAGATGGTGTCGATAGCAACTCAGTATTTATATTTTGTTTTAATATATGGTTAATTTAGTATCATTTCTATCACGGTTATGTAAAACACAGCTAAATAGGTAGAAATATGTATTTAGAAGTGACACGAGGAGAGCGTGTCTTGGTGGCTGAAGTGATCTCCGCAACCCCCCCCCCCCCCCCCCCCCCCCCCCTAGTTACTGTTGCTATCACTCGTTAGACTTTCCTGTCTTTTCTTGAGCAGTAAATCATCATCGTGATTTCTGAAGGATCATGTGGCACTGAAGACTGGGTGGCTGCTGAAAATACAGCCTTTCCTCACAGGAAAATTTACGTTTCAATAATCAAATTTGCAAGCAGTTTGTAAAAATAATTCACAAGATCTGTATTTACTGTATTTCATTTTTCAAACAGCCAAGCTTAGTGGCATATTTGAGACCTTCTTGAAACGGTCTAAAAAAAAACCAATCTACCACCACTCCAACTTTACAAAAAAGTTTCTCACTATGCTTAAAGCTGCATCTGAGTTCAGTATTTAATAAATGCTGGAGAATACTGCTCAGACTCACAGTACATTAGACTAATAGAGAACCTCAGTAAAAACCTATGCTGAGCTGCTTTTCTGAAAATTCTTTCATTTTAATGTTACATAAACGTCATTTTATTTTAAAATCATTTATTTCATTCTTTTCATTTTTTTAGGGTATTTATATATTACTGTTATTTTTTTCTTTAATGTTTTAGATTGTATTTTTTAAACCTTCCATTGCAATGATCTAGTTAAACTAAACAAATCCTGTGAAGTAAAAATGCCTTTCATTATATTTTCCCAGTATCTCTCTCTCTCTCTCTCTCGTCTTTCTCATTTCATCACTAATATTTATATGGTCCAAGACTAAAAAGGGTTTAAGCATAAAAACAATAAGTGTAATACTGGTTTAAATTGTTGTTTTTCCCCAAAAAATTTAAAAAGTTTTCTGTTTAATTTAATTGCAATTTTGTTTTTGTTTTTCAGAGCAAAAAATAAATATCATACATTTTTCCCTGATTTACAGAAGACACCCACTAAAATGTCATTCAGTGTAACAATCTTGTCAGGCATATTTACAACAAAAATCAATTTATGACATATTAAAAGACTGATTACTTTCACCTCAAATACTAATTAGTTGTAATTTAATTTTTTTTTAAATTTGCCACTATCCTAGGTTTTGTCCATTTGTCAGTAAGAATTTTTACTCATTTAAAAAATATGCTCCCTTATTCTTTTATATATTTTAATATGTACAAGTCAGAATAAGCATGTTGTTTGAATTTTTACATAAATATTGTGTTACACTGAATGACAATGTAACATTATTTCAACCCAATTTTAACATTTTATTCTCCAAAAACGTATTTGAAACCTTAAAAGTAGACACTTTACTTGCATTTAATGTGCTTTCTATGGACATATAATCACTTTTGTTCATTTATTTTGATGTGGATATCTTAACGTCTTTGTCCCATGTATATATAGTGCCTAATTTGTGATATTGACCAACTATAAAGAATGATATTCTTTATAAATATTCTAGAAAGAATATTGACATAAAGCATAAATGTTTGCCTATGTTGCTCATCCTGACTACTAGTAAGCAGTTATATTGACATAGCTCCCAACTTTTTACAATATTGTTTTTTTTTTTTTTGTTAAAAGGTCATCAATCGGTCCATTGATACTAATTCGAAACCATTTATTTTAGAAGATAAAGCACTTTTTTTTCTGGCATTTGGAGTAGGATTCTCTCTACAATGAATGATATGCTTTGTGTGTGTTTATGGAGTCTGAATGTTTTGTGCTTATACATACGTAAACATCAAGTTATAAAAACATTGATTTAACTGCAAATTGAAGCTGCAATTTGTTTTGCCCTTGGAAACGGGCGGATATAGAGTGTGCAATGTTCTTTAGGTTGAATTATTATCTTGTCGATGAAGTAAAAACAGTGTGCTTGTGTAATCAAAAAAAAAAATTTACATCTGAAAAATCATGATATTTGATGGTTCTTCAGCATAAAGTTTCTTTTGCTATTGTTCTGTCACATTCAGTCTCTTTTCTTTATGCCTGAAACCATGCAATTGCTTCATACCCAGTAAGGCGAGTTTTCATTTTAATGGTATATTTTTAATTTTAATGCTATCATTTTAACGGTATAAACAGATAAAATACATGAACATGTAAATACACTAATATAGCAGTATTATCAGTAACTAATCATTCTACCTTGTATTTTTGCATTTAACATTTTTAACCTGTTTCTCTCTCTTACAGGTACAGTACACTTGGGTAGACAGTGTTTCATTTATAGGATCTTGTCATTTTTCCAATGATTGATGACAGCTGTCAGTCAAACTCTTTTCAGTGCCATTGTTTTTATTTCAGAAGTGTGACAGTAAGTAGTGTAGCACTCTCACTCATATGTTTGAAGCTCAGTGGAATGTTTTCTCCCAGTGTCAGTGAGATCTTAAGTTTTATTTCTTTAGCTCAGTAGCAGTTCTAGCAATAAACAAGCATCTGCATCGTTATTGATCGCTCATTCCTGCAAACACAAAACCAACCATCAATCGATGTGTTTCCCATTTCATTGGACGCAAGCAGCTGAGCATATTAGAAACGACTCTGTGTGAAAATCAACCTCCCTTATTTCTTTATTCTGTCTCAGAGAGCACAAACATTTGTGCCACTTTTTTTTTTAGTTCAAATTAGGGCTGTGTATATATGTATATGCCAAGAAAATCCTCCAAATGAAGATAATTCAAACTTTAATGTTCACTCAAAAAAGGAAAATGGCTTTCATTTACTCACTCTCATGCCATTTCAGACATTTTTGAATTTCTCTTTTTCTATGCAACACAAAAGAAGATTTATGAAAACTGTTACAATGATTTTAGACAATATTGGATCCCACTGATTTTCATTGTAGAGGGAAAAAAATACTGCCACAGATGAAAATCAGTCATGCAGGTTTGGAATGACATGACAGTGAATAAATGATGACAACATTTAGAATTTTTAATGCACTCTTTTTTTATGTAACTGATGCCATTAGTTTATGGAAGCTTCTTTTATTTTTAACTTTTTTTATCTCTAAATGTAGACTTTTTTCTTGAATTCAGACTTCAATTCAGATTCTCTCTCAGCTGCAAGAAAAAAAGTCAGAACTGTCAGATAAAGAGTCTTTAACGAGTTTTTTTTTTTATCTCACAAACAGAATTGGGAGAAAAGATTGAAATGTAGATAAACATTCACACGTCAGTACGTTATAAAAAGTAATTACCTCTATTACATTTTTAACCTGTGGCATAAAACATGCTTTCATAATTCATGAATTAATGTGTAAAATTAAAATCAGTAACACCTGAATTTTATTGGCTTCACAGAAAAGTGAGGCAGCTACTCTATTCCTGGCACCGGTTGTGTTGCAGATGGGCTGCTAAACCTCAACTGTAAATGGTTAGTTGAAGCATCTCACGCATACCAGTGCTCTCGAGGCAAATGAAAAAGCGTTCAGCTTGTGATGGAGGGGAGTGGCCGAGACCGAAGCGAGCTGAAACACAGCCTTTGTCCAGTCTCTCTGGATGTCACTGTCAGACCCTGCTGAGAAGTTTTAACTCACTAGACTGCCTCTTTCACTCTTTCGCTCAATGAAAGCAGAATTAACTGGTTCTACAGCGCCCCGGAAATTGAACCCCCCTTCCCTTTCTTCATCTACACACAGTTTGCTGGCACTTCATTGGTCGTTGCAGCACACAGAACGAACCCCTTATGGTTACTCTTGTAGTTGTCCTGTCAGTCAGCGCTTGATGTATATTAAGTTAGCAATGAGAACAGCGCACGTTTCATTTTCTCTGCTCCTCGTTCCTAAGACCGCACAAAGCATTTCTGTCACACGAGGCAATTGGCGTGGAGACTTTTAGCAAGCACAGCATCCAAACAGAAGGGAAAGTATGAATGAAATAGAGAGGGAACAAAAAAGCGAAAAATTTAAATTAAGAAAGAAACCAAGACAATTTCATGCTCTTAGTCCATCATCCACTTTAATACAGCAATGCATAAACATTTGCGTTAAAGTTGATTTAAATTAAAAAATTGGATTTACATTTATTATTATTATTTAGTATTATTATAATGATGATAATAATAGAAAAGGTAGAGGTTTTAATTTCCTTTCCCGGAATTAAAATTTCAAAGAAAAATTCATGGGAATTTTTATATACAATTATTAAATACGCTATTTTTAGGATCATGTGATTTATTGGCATTGGTTGTTATTCTATTATATTATTATTATATGCTTATTATTATATATTATATTTTTATAATAATGATAATTAAAGGTATAGTTTTTATTTTCCTTTCAGGAGAAGAAAAAATAAATGTGAATTTTTATATACATTAATTAAATAAAGCCTATTTTAGGATCATTGTAATTGTTTTTGTGTTTTGTGTTTTGCTTTTTTGCATTGTGATATTCTTATTATTCTTATTCTTGTTATGCAATTATATGTCAATGCAATTATATGATCACTCGGCAATTATGATTCATATAATTGGCTCAGAAAAAAAAAGAAGAAAGAAAATCTCCAACTTGAAAGAAAAACAATCAACTTTCTTGAACAGGGCAATACTTTCAAACATGCTGGTGATCACACTTTTTGGAAATTCAGCATTTAAATAGCTTACTTATGATTGTTTCACTTGTGATGTATAATAATATGCTCAACAAACCATAATAAAAAAAAGTGTTTGGCATCCAAAAAAATTACATGCTTCACCTTTTAAGTAATTAATATGCTAATTCGATCTGTTCATTTAAAAATAAACTTTGTATGTCCCATGTGCACAATGAATTTATTAGTCACAATTTTGATTGCACAAATTACATTTGAAAACTGTGGATTTAACAAACACCCCATTGAACTTAATGAGAAAAAAATATGAGTTTCCTGATTTATTCACCCATTTGCTTTAATGCCTTTTCCAGACACACCAATTAATAATGCCAGGACATTTGCACACAACCCTAGGCTATTCATTTCCAATCACCCTACCAGCTATTCGGTGTACATCTATACTGTTCGGAAAGACACTAATGAGTTGTCCATAAACAGATTTAATGATTTGGAAAATCCACCTCTTAAAGTGGTTTCAGCAGCTATTCATCTCAAGGGTATTCAAACTCAGTCAGATTAGTAAAATCACAAGAATTGACGTGACAAAACTACATTGCTGCATCATAATGAATTTTGGATAGCTGTCTTTGAGATTCAATTCTAAACAGAACAAAGACATGCTTGTATTGTGTTTGCGGGGGATGATGTCAGTTAGCAGTGCTGTCGCCGCATAAGCTGACATTAGGAGGAAGTGTATCCCCGCTATTAGCATTACCAGATCATGCAAGCTTTGACCTTTGCTCTATTGTGGGGCGTCTGCTTGTGTATGCCGTGGCTGAAAAGAGTCCAGCTTGCAGCCTCTCTGAGGGACCAAAGATGGGTTTCTTTACTGCAGTCACATTCATGTCACATTGACACACACCAAGTTTGCACACAAACCGGCCACCAGTGTATGTGTGTGCAGGGGGATCTGAAATGGTTGAGGCCCTGAGGGAAATAACAGCACATTTCATGGCAACATTTTTTCAAAGAGATGTAACAATGCACACACAGACACTCTGGGTCTGTCCGTTTCCTCCGGGCCCAGAGCCTCACTGAAACTCGTATCCATTCTTCACATTTCCGTGAAAGGGCTTTCTGTGGTCGCATGCTCGCTTTGAAGTAAATTGGTCTTAATTCAAATTCGATGGATTTAAATTTTCTTTATCCTCATTTTGAACAAAGATGTCCTCGAGCTGAGTTCAGGTTTTTTTGGAGAAAGGAAATGGATTGAAGACAACAAAAGTAGGGGATGATAGAGGGAATGTCTATGCCATTAAACCTTGTCTTCATTTTCAGATGACTAGCTATGAATATGTTCACTGTTTAACTAGTTTAACCTAAATTCCTCAGCATTTTCTTAAACTGTTGCTTAGTCATGACAGTAGTTGACCTGCAAGTATAAACTGTCAGTATAATGCCAGATATGGTATTTCTTACAGCAACACCGGGAATGCAGCACATACTTGCATTGTGTTATGACTTGTGTACCTAAAAATATATAGTGGAGTGGATGTGAGCAAGAAGTGTGTTGTTTGAAAGTCAGAGTGTCTGTTTCTTTCAGTAAAAGACCACTTCAGTACAGGGCCGTTTCTAGCCAATTTGACGCCCTAGGCGAAATCCTATTCGCCACCCCCCTCACCCCACACTCACAATTGAATGATTAAGTTAAGATAAACATTTGCACAATTTAGTATCTGTAATATCATTGTGTTGCCACTAGATGCCTGTATAGCCCTATGTAACAATCTCTAAGACATTGTACATCATTTACACATAAATCACACATAAATTAATATTATTACATTTTGATTTGGATACTATACACTATACTACTACATATTGTTTAGATAGTATCAATGGCTACTTTTTTGTCTTTATCTGTTTTTTGTTAAATTGTTTTGTTGTTGTTTGAAACGTTGATTTAAAGTGTCAGTTTTTCTTTATTATTTCAGTCAAACATATAAAACCCCTTTGTTATCCCAAACTACATATAAAAGCTTTATCCGTGGCATAAAAGTAACCAATGCAGCTACTTAAATCATTTGCTACTCGTTAACGCGTTAACGTCCCTTTAAATAACGTGACGCTCTGCCCTCTATGACGCTGCTCTCATTAAGCGCGGTTGGAAGTGAATGAATTGATTCAGCCTTTCGACACCTCCGTAAGGATGCATTAAACTCGACAAAGCGGTATGTAAAGGATGTATTGATGTATTGATCTCGTGAATTAGCTAATTTTAATATACAAATATTTTTAAATTGGATGTTAAAGTTTATATGGGAATATTACATGAAACGCTGATCCTTTAACAATGCATTGGCCTAGGCGACCGCCTAGCTCGCCTATACCTAGAAACGGCCATGACTTCACTACTCACTCCATATGCTAGTTTTGCTTCAGGAAGATGGAAACATTTTCTTTATGTTTACTTTATTTTTGAATTTTTTTGGGAATGGTTGTGGCGCTGGACAGAGGATTATGGAACACTCAATAGCTTTTTTTGACTGGAAACAGAGTGATTATGAGGCAGATACTGTTACAGCAAGAAGATACGCGAGCGACAGTGATAGAATATCCGCTGTGAGGGGGTTTTTTTTGTTTGTTTTGTTTTGTTTTGTTTTGCGTAAAGAGTTGATGGACACTTCAGCAGGAACGAGAATACGCTTTTTTGTTTTGTTTTGTTGCGCTGGATCAGAGTGGTTATGACCAAAGACTATAGAATACCAAAGACGTGTCACTCATATAATTTTGGATGGGGAAAAATGCAACACTCAATATGGCCTTCTGAGCAAAAGAGCCAATCGCTAATCTGTTGACTTTACCGACGTCAAAGCAGCACTGCAGCTGCCATTAGAAGTCCCGATTGATTAGCACACCAGTCAATGCACTGAGACATGCGGTTAGGACTGCGCATGTGCACTGGCTGATCTAGCCTGAAAAAATAAGCGTTTTGATAAAGCTACTTTGCTGCCAAAAATAAAACAAAATTTCATAATCGTGTTGTCCAGATGCCAGATCAGGTGATTTCAAATGTGAAATTTAACTGTAAGCTTAGTGAACATTTTTGGAGAATTTGATGTTTCCCCATTCAAAGAGTAGGAGCTGCACTTGCATGCCCGAGAGGTGTTTCAAAGATGGCTGCCGAGTGACACGACTTGCCTTAAAGGGACTTTATGACATACTTTGAGCAGGAATGAGAATACACTGTTTTGTTTTGTTTTGTTTTTTATTTTGTTATGTTTTGTGGAGCTGGAACAGAGTGATTATAGAATACTTTCAGGAATGAGAAAATGCTGTCAGTCCACTATGTTTGGATCACAACAATACACAAAATCAAGCTTGCATAGTTGACGTATTTGCATACATTGTATTTCAGGCCTGAGAATTAGACTGGATTTACTGCAGACTTGGATAGATAATGGCATTCAGGGAAGCACAGCCATCTGAACAGAGAATCACTCTCTCAAAAAATGCTAAATGATGGATTGGGCTAAGATATGTTCTTCTGCCATTATTAATGTTGACCTTTTACCCAATCTTGGACCGTATTCAATTTGTAATGCTTAAACTGATACATATTCAGTGTTATTGTAGGTTGCCAAAATCATATACAGTATGAAGTAAGTATGAAGGATCTGTGCATTCTGGGTCATGCAAATAAAAGATTCAGATATTTGGTGAGGAATGGAATTTTAATTATTAATTTCTTGATATTCTTGTATATACATATTTAACTTTTGCCTTTTGAACAAATGTGTGCATAATGTAGAAATGGAGGCCTGATCCTCACAGAGACATGTCAGGCGTGCATACGCGTACTCACACACATGCTGGCATGAATATTGAACACCCCAGACAGAGTCGAACCCTGTTGACTCGCATTCCAATGTGCAATGTGTGATGTTCTCTGCCTTTGTAAACCTTTGCCTTAAAGGGTCCTCTTGGCTCCCCTGTGACTCTGCCAGCGATGTGAATAAAGGGAAATCAGAACTCAAGCCTTCCCATCTCACCTTGTAGTTTTTCAACAAGAGGAAGTGTCGATCTTTGTGTAGGTGTGTGTGTGTGTGTGTGGGTGGGTGGGTTTGTGTGTGCGTGTGAGTCACCACATCAGTTTACCTCCATCTGACACCACATTTTCTGTATATTTCTTCATCCTTAACAACATCTCTTAGGCCACATTCATTTTTATATTTATATTTAGTGAAGATGCTACTTCTGGTCCCCAAAGTGACCAATTTTCCCATAAGGTCAAATTTGTAATTTGTGATAAAATATACAGTGAAGAGACTTATAATATATAGTATTTTTCTGGCTAAATCATCCTAGAGTTAAATATTCTTATTAAATATGTCAACTTAAAGCATGCCACCTCTACAGTCTGAGAAAAATCTAAGCTGTCTCCTCTCATTACTGTTTTAAATTAGGTGTTGAATGTAAATATGAATTCAGATATTTTTTTTTTTTGCAATATCTTACTGCACCTTTTATTTTATTTTTTAGTTTTGCAGAGCCTTTGACATTCAGATGTGATTGTGATTTATGCAAAAAAAAAAAAATTGTAACCAGTACATCTGCCAAAACGAAATGTAAATGACGGGAATGCACCTGTGAAGCTAAATCATTGAGAAAGACAGCGAGAAACTGAAATAGACAGCAACAGAGTGTGCATGTGGGGGACAGATTATTGAGTCCAGATGGCAGAGACGGAAAGGCCAGGTCGCTGGCGGAGAGGAGAGAGAAGAGACAGATGGGAGTATGTGAAGATCATAAAACCATATTATGCTTGTTATTATTGTTGTAATAGGCACTATAATGGCGCTTAGCGTTAAGCTTATTTTCATGGCTGGTCTACTGATACAGCAGTGCTGTGAGCCATCCTCGGTCTCAATTGGATTATGTAGATGTTTGGATTTGGAAAAAAACAGCAGAGTATTTTGACGCCACAATGACAGAGGCTGTACAGACGCAGAAACCAGGAGGTTAGCCTACAATAAACAGAAAAACAATCACAATCCTTCTGTATTTAGCAGTGAGCCCAGGCTGTCGGTACTAACTCTTTATCCACGTATAATCCATACATTTATAAGACACTCTGAAGTTTTTGGACTTTATTAAGCAGAACGCTTTGGGCTAAACATGCTGAATAGAGAGAAACCAGAATGCTTGTCCTCAGGCGATGTTTGAAGACCATTTTAACCAATGAAATGGTTTTTATCCACTTTGTGCTTGATAATCCATGTATATTGTTGCTGACTATAGTGTAGCTACATTTCCTTGATGTGTTGATTTGCAGTAGTGAAGGTGTCAGGACGTCCTCATATCCTGATGAATAAAACAACAAGTTCATCAACTGACCAGTAGGAACACAAGCTGTCCGTCGTATAGAGGGGGAATTATATGGGTGGGAAAAAAATGATGAAAATGTTGCAAAAAAGTGTCATGAATAATTTAAGAGTTTTTGAAAAATTCATCATTACCCAGCTGGTTTGAAGGTCACTGCCTGTTGAAAGCACAGACATTCTGTGGGAAAATTATGTTAAAGTGAAAAAGAAAAAGAAAAAAAGATCAATTATTAGTCTCTGAATGCTGGTTATGATGTTTGTGGTTAAAATCTTCTGAAACCGAGACAGCATATAGCCCACCAAGGAGTGGAGCTCATAAAAATGGCATTGTTTTTTTATAAGTTGGAATTGCTTCATACTGTTCTCATGAGCAGTAATAGTTCTGTTAGCTGTTAAATACCATTTGAGGGGGGAGAGGGGGAGGGTATTTTAAACTCTTTTTAAACTTTTTTTTAAAACTTATTTTTGTAACCCTTAACCCCTATGACACTAAAAGTATACCAGCTAGTAAATAACCTGCTGATGTTTCTCAAGCAACGAGGGTGTGTGGATGTTTTCTAAAGGAATATTTTGTGATATTTGAACCTTAATGTGTTTGCAAGTATGTCTTTGCCATCTGACATGGTGTGAAACTCAAGTACTAGTGAGAGTATCAGATCGTAACTAATTTTTGTTTTCATTGTACCAAAGCCAAAAGAAGTGCTGAAAATAATACCTGGAAAATATTTTATTCCTTCAAAAATAATAATTATTAATTATTGCTGCTGTGAATAATGTATATATCTATCTCATATATATAGAAGACTGTAGATTATATACTGTCTATCCATCAATACTTCAGTTACTCAATATTAAGAAAGTTATCTTTTTCATGATGAAAAATAGCTTTTGCTGCGTAATATTGTTGTGGAAATCATGATACAGATTTTCAGTATTTGTTGATGAATAGAACATTCGAAAGAACAGCATTTATTTGAAATAGAAAAAAACTGTTGTATATAATTGTTCTTATCAGCTGCTCCTCTGAGCATGATTATATCCATGCACATCATGTTTCAGTCTAAGAGAGCACCACCCTGACTAATGCCCGGCACAGACTTGGCCAAGGCCAGTAGAAGTTCATTCAGAACACTCAGAAATCCAGCTCTGTTTACTACTAGTGTTTCCTCAGTGCTCCTACATCAGCAACAGCTTGAGGAGGACAGACAGAAAGGAACAGAGGACAGTTCCTTTCTACTTTTTGTTTTTGTGAGAGAAATTCACCAATGGCTGCAAAGTAGCCCACCTAGGACATTGTATTATTTTGCTGCAACTTCAATGCTTTCTCTGTAGTTTATTCTCGGCGCGCTCGCTCTTTGAAGTGTCTGTGAGTGATAGGCATGCTGATGAACTTTTTTTGATGATCTTGGCAAATGGTGGAATGCTTTTCTGAGCATTAATGTCCTACTGTTAAAATCAGCAGTAAAAGGGCTGGCAACATGCATTACCTTGTTTTCTTTAAACTGAAAGTACATATTTTAGAAACTGAACATTTAAACGATTAGCTCACTAGTCTGCCTTAAAGGAAAAAAAGTTCACCCAAAAATGAAAATTTGCTGAAACTACTCATCCTCAGGCCATCCAAGATGTAGAAGAGTTAGTTTCTTTACAGAAAGATTTGGAGAAATTTAGCATTTAAGCACTGGTTCACAATGGATCCTCTGCATTGAATGGGTGCCGTCAGAATTAGAGTTCAAACAGCTGATAAAAACATCAAAATAATCCACACAACTCCGTGCCATCAATTAACGTCGTGTGAAGGGGAAAGCTGTGCATTTGTAATAAACAAATCCATTATTAAGATGTTTTTAACGTCATATTTTTATTTGAAATACTAGTCCTCTATCCTTAATTTTGCTGTCTCCAGTGGAAAAAGTCATCTCATCTGAATCAGGAGAGAAATATGCACAGATCCAGCACAGTTTACAAGCAAAAACAGTCCAAAAACGTTCTAAACAAATATGTTGGTAGATTTTGATGTGTGAGGACAACAGTGATGGACTTTTTCACTGGATGAAGCGTTATTATGGATTATGCACTCGTATTTTGGCCAGAAGTTATGATTTAAAGTTAAAACACCATAATTATACATTTGTTTCATACAAACAAACAGCTTTTCCCTTCACAAGATTAATTGATGGAATGGAGTCATGTGGATTACTTGTGAATTATTGTAATGATTTTATCAGCTGTTTGGACTCTCATTCTGACGGCACCCATTCACTGCAGAGGATCCACTGGTGAAAAAATGATTACAGGTGCCTCAATAAAATTAGAATGTCGTGGAAAAGTTAATTTATTTAAGTAATTCAAACTCAAATTGTGAAACTCGTGTATTAAATAATTCAATGCACACAGACTGAAGTAGTTACAATCGTTGGTTCTTTTAATTGTGATGATCTTGTCTCACATTTAACAAAAACCCACCACATTCACTATTCGCAAAAATTAGAAATATTATAAGGACCAATAAAAAAAAAACATTTTGTGAATTGTGGCCTTCTGGAAAGTATGTCATTTCTGTACCCCATGTACCAATACTGGGTGGGGCTCCTTTGCATGATAGAATCCGTGCGGCGTGGCCATGGCGGACAATCAGCCTGGATGCTCAGGTGTATAATGGAAGCCCAGGTTGCTTTGATAGCGGCCTTCAGGTCCTCTGCATTGTTGGGTCTGGTGTCTATCATCTTCCTCTTGACAATACCCCATAGAATCTCTATGGGGTTCAGGTCAGGCGAGTTTGCAGGCCAGTCAAACACAGTAACACCATGATCATTGAACCAGCTTTTGGTGCTTTTGGCAGTGGGGGCAGGTGCCAAGTCCTGCTGGAAAATGAAATCAACATCTCCATAAACCTTGTCAGCAGAAGAAAGCATGAAGTACTCTAAAAAGGTCTGGTAGAGGGATGAGTTGACTGTGGACTTCAAAAAACACCGTGGACCAAAGTCCTCTTTTCAGATGAAAGTAAATTTTGCATTTAATTTGGAAATTAAGGTCCCAGTGTCTGGAGGAAGAGTGGAGAGGCACATAAATCATGTTGCTTGAAGTCCAGTGTGAAGCTTCCACAGTCAGTGATGATTTGGGCTACCATGTCATCTGCTGGTGTTGGTCCAATGTGTTTTCTGAAGTCCACAGTCAACGCAGCATCTACCAGGAAATTTTAGATCACTTCATAAACTCCTTATGATGACAAGGTTTATGGACGAGGCTCGATTCATCTTCAGAGGAATTGGCACTGCCCCACATGCCAAAAGCACCAAAAGGGTAATAAACATGTGTTGGTGGCTTGATGGCCTCAAACTCGCGATGAAACCCCATAGCGAATTCTATGGGGTATGTCAAGAGGACGAGGAGAGACACAGACACAACAATGCAGATGACTGAAGGCCGTATCAAAGCAACCTGGGGATTCCATACACCTCAGCAGTGCAACAGGATGATGTCTCCAGGCCCACGCCACACTGATGCAGTAATTCATACAAAAGAAGGCCCAACCAAGTATTGAGTACATACATATGAACATACTTTCCAGAAGGCCAACAAAAAAAAATGTTTTATTGGTCTTATGAATTATTGTAATTTGTTGAGATAGTGAATTAGTGGGTTTTTGTGAAATGTGAGCCAAAATCATCCCAATTAAAAGAACCAAAGACTTAAACTACTTCAGTCTGTGTGCCTTGAATTTATTTAATACACGAGTTTCACAATTTGAGTTGAATTACTGAAATAAATGAACTTTTCCACGACATTCTAATTTATTGAGATGCACCTGTATTGCTACATTTCTCCAAACCTGTTCTGATGAAGAAACAACTCCTTTACATCTGGGATGGCCTGAGGGTGAATACCTTTTCAGCAAATTTTCATTTTTGGATGGGTTAAGTATTTATTTAAGGAAATCAGGGAATTTCTTATAGGATGTTAAAATTCTTCTTACTTTTGTGATAAAATACAGTAAGAAAAAAAAAAAAGCACAAGCTGATGTTTGCATAGTCCGGCTCGTAACAGTCTTGAAATGTATTGCTCAGTTCAGTGAATGCATTATACAAGCAGTGATTTGATGACACTTGTGGTGGTGCTTTTAAAAGGGATGCAACTTCTTTGAGAGTGTTTACTGTGCTAAGAGTACTGCATAATACAGTTAAGCACACTAAAACCCTCTCAGAGAACCCTCTCAGAGCTCAAAAACTGCCAAACTAGTCAATGTGTGATAATACGCTCTGTTAAGATGTTTATCAGATGTGTGCACTCATTGGTTTGCAGATAATTTGCTACTTTCATCATTGTTCTTTTTCATCCATTTTGTCTCATTTTACACCCAAACAGTGTAATAATTAAAACGGATAAAAACCTGTTCAGTTTTAATCGCCACCCCTTAATTGTTTTGTGATGCTTTAATAGTTAATGTCAGTACTCTCAAATCAAGACGCTCTGTTTGCTTCCATTCCAAGGCTATAAATCTGCAGTTCTTACTAGATAAGAAAAAGTGGACCATTTCGTGTCCTGGCTTCACAGGGGTGTTCATAATCATTCAATTTATCTATCTTCCAAATTCCCACAGATTAAAAAAAAATGCTTCCACCTCAACATGCTTATCAGACTGTTTGCTGTAACCTCAGATGCAGCCGTGTTGCTTTCGTATAGCTCAGAGCGTCCCTGAGTTTAATTGGCTGTTCTAGGGAAGGCTGCAAACCACTGTTTTTCCTGTCTTAATGACCCATACACTAGCAGTGGATGTATCTGGCCATGTCTGTGTGGTTTTGAGAAAGAATGCCGAAGAAATGCTCACTGACTGGACCGTGGAAGAATCTCAGAATGAGCTTTGCAGCATTTATTTTTATTCTTGACCTGCCTGACTCATTCGTCTCCGTGTTGTCAATATGAGCAGGCCAAAAATCCATTTAATGTGTGCGTTTATTTTTTGCCCGTGGCAGTGCACTGATATACCATGATCCTGCTCTGCACTTTAAGTGTTGAATGGGTTTCTTGTGTCCACTATATAGTTTAGAATGGAACTATAGAATAGTTTCTGGGTGCCTGATTGCTGATGATGGCAGACAAGTGAAATACCACAACTTTTTTTATTTCGTTATTATTATTATTTTAGTAATGAACAAACAAACTAACAGGTGCTATTTTATACACAAACTCAAATAAATTGTTTATATGTAATATGCAATTTATATTAACAGTAAAAACAGTAATATAAATTGCATATTACATATTTAAAAAAAATAATCCTTAGTAAGCAGGTAACCCGAATATTGGTCACACTTTATTTTAAGGTCCAACTCTTGCTATTAGCAAACCATTAACTATGACTTTTGCCTCAATAAACTCATAATTTGCTGCTTATTAAGAGGTAGTAAGGTAGTTGTTAAGTTTAGGTAATAGGTAGGATTAGGGATGTAGAATATGATAATGCAGAATATGTGCTTTATAAGTACAAATAAACAGCCAATAAGTTAATAATAGGCATGCTAAAAAGCAACTAATTAATAGTTAGAATTGGTTCCTATACTTAAAGTGTTATCCAAGTTTTCAAGAAACTCTAATACGTAATAATAATAATAATACATAATAATAATGTTTACCATTAAAATATATTTAAATATTTTAAAATAAGACAAATCATTTACACATCTACAGTTTTTCATATTGTGGATCTATTATATTTTAACATTAAATTGTTAATAGATGTTAGTTATAGAAAATTTCTAAATATTGTAATTAAGCTCAGAGAATAATTAATGTATCCTTTTATTAAGTAGTTAAAAATGATCAGTAGCAGTGATAATAATAATATGATACGTAATACCTTTTCAAATACAATAATAATACATAATATTGTAAACCATAATATAAGCCAACTTAAGTTTAACATATACAATGTAAGCTATTTACATATTAAGTAAATGTATTTTAATTCTATTATATATCTATTTATTATATTATCTAGGGTATATGCAGTTAGATTTTTGACTGCTGTTTTTTAAAAGAGCAAACTACCCCCTGGCTTAACAACAACCCCCTCTGCGGCCCCCATTGTCTTGCCTATCGGACTCTTTTCATCTGGAGCGTGCTTGCTGAACGATACTTATTCATGCAAGCCATGAACTTCCGTCGACAGAGACAAAACACTCTTTGTAACTCTACTGCAATTTCTGTGGTGCTGTTGCATACCAGCAATGCTGAGGCAACAAGCATGGTGATCCGAATGTCTAATACATTTCAAATGCATTTTCAGATAAATTATATGCGCAGGTTTGCAATTGACATACTATTGACGGACCCCCTCCCTCCTCACCATCAATTACACAGTCTTGGACGGCTGCCTATTATTGAAGGCAAATAAACAATATAATTGACTAAGCAAGATCCTCGGTTCAGGAAATTACACAGGCTGAAGTGGATGTGAAACAAAGATGTGTGATTGTAGCTCAGTGGCAAATGGTGTTTTTAGGGATGGAGGACAGGAAAGCAGCAGGTTTTCTGTTTTGGATGAATAATGTTTTCTTTCTTAAATTACAGACTGTGTGGAGCAGGGTTGAATGAATTCACACAGAATTCAAACTCTGTCTCAGGGATGCTTGTATTTGTGATGTTATAGGAGCGGTTCACCTAAAAATGAAAGTTCTGTCATCGTTTACTCACTCACCCTCATGTCGCTCCAAACCTGTATGATTTTTTCTTCCGCCTTTGCAATACAAAAGTAGCTAATTTGCATAGTGTGCAATCTGTTCTTTTCCACTGAATAAAGGCATATAGTGACTAGATAAAAAAAAATGGAGAATGTAAATTTGCAGTTTTATGTATAGATTTACACAGCATAAATAATACAGGCTTTGCAAATACCACTAAACGGATGCATAATTTATACAATAACTTTTTAATGAAGGGTGAAGCTAGTACAATAGACCCATCTTCAGGAGAATGTTAAGTAAAAAGTAGAGCATATTACAATTTTGGCCCAGTGTTTTGGCCATTGTGTTGATATGTGGAGACTCATGCTGAGCCAAGGACACTCATATCAAAATATAACAGAATATTAATGCTGTTCATTTAGGCTTCTGGACAGTTCAGCTAATTCACATGCAGAAATGTCAAGTTGTTGTTTTGGGTGGGGGCCGGGCTAATAATAGTTGACCGCAACCTCAATGTTGACTATTAATTTGTAAATAACAGGCCTTGAAACAAGAATGGTAAAATCATTTATTTACATTTATATTTCTATGTATATGCATGGTGTCAAGGGTTTGATATAAATGTAAAGGAGTTTTTCCGGGAAGATTTATTAATATATTTCCCTTTTGTTCTGGTCATTGCCTCCTAAGTTTAATTCATTTTCTGCCACTGTTGCCAAGTAATACTGCTTTCATGCTTGTTAACTAATTTCTAAATATTCTCATTTCCCCACTGGCTTAACATGACATTTGTATCAATTACATGTAGTTGAGCTATTCTCCACGTAAACCAGAGGACGGAGGCCAGCTTGAAACTGAGCAACAAAACGCTAATCAGACAAGCAGTGGGGGTAACTAAACCATTCCGCTTATTTATTTGTGATTATTTCATTCATTACTGTAGCTCCAGTGCATTGTTTTAGTTTATGTTTGTTTCTTCGACTGCAGGCACTTATATTCCTTATTAAAACTAACAGATTTCATTTTTTTTCCTTTATTTGATACTCCATCTTGGAAACTTTTTTTTTTAACCATACTATTTTTTTTTTTTTATAATCTCTTTCTAGTGCTGTTCATGTATAGATATGTGTACCTTTCAATAATCATGATAACATAATATACATGAATGTTGTTTTTTAAATATTGTTTAAATGAGTATTTTAAAAAAATTAAAAGCTATATATAAAAACTTTAATAATCTGAGTGAAATAATCAAAAACATGAAACTTTCCCTCAGTTACTTATCATTCCTATCATGACTATATATTTTAGCTTTGAAGATTTTTCAGAAATTATGTCTCCATTGTTACCATGTAGATATCAGTGGTAAATATCATGCAAATATCATGTCATTTTTAATTAATTTTATATTGTACTATACTACTACTAAATGTATTAATATAATATAATATAATATAAATGCACCTTTGAGATTGTTAGTGGAATGTGTAAATGAACTAGTGAGAGTGACTAGTCCACAGAGCCAAAAGTTCCCATAGTTGAAGAAACACCTTTAAATATTAATATCTTTGGGAGTCAAAAATGCACAGAAGCTAAAAATGTACAAAAGATGGTCAGTCTCACGGGAGCACTGTAATCCTAGCAGTCTGGACAGCAGTATTGTGTGGTACCTGCAGCACTGTTAGCCCCCCCACGGCTTCCTCGCTGCACATCACAGGTACAGAGCTTAGAAAGAATATTGGGAGGAAGGACAAAGGATTGTGCCAGAGGCTGTGATGTGGTGTTTTCTCGCTCATCAGATTGCAGTGGTTGAGTTGGAGAACATTTCACATTTAGCTCCACAGTGGCAGGTTAGACTCCCCTCAGGAAACAAATCAGCTCTTGCCGATGGAGTTTGTCGCTCGGTAATGTGCTGGAGCTCATTTGTGGGAGTTTGTGTGGGGTCTGAAGGTACTTTCGCTCTGAATCACTCACGTTCCCAATAAGCATTAAATTCCAGCTCGTAGGAGCTCTTCTGGGCTGTAATCAGGTACAGTGGTTGATTGCACTTCCGAATGAAGGATCCTCCACATTGAAAGAAAATCATCCACTGATAGGAGTAGTTTTTCGCCTCTCAAAATGTAGCCCACCCAGATGACAAATGTCCTCCTGGGAAACGCTGAAATGGCCAATTTGGATGTCATACATTGAGCTGATAGGAGCCGAGAGAATTGCACTCTCTTCTTCTCTGTCTTCTTTTTGCTGTCTGGATGATGGTTGCACCATTTTTGCCCTCTGTTTCTTTTTTTCTTTTTTTCAAAGCCTTTCTATATATAAGCCATTCCGGATAAGCCATTTGATTATTTTTATTGTTATTATTTATTTATTTTTGAATAGATGTTATTTTGATTGCAAAAATACGAAGTTTGTCTTGATTCAGTGGCCCAAAATATGACATGTAAATGTATGTAAAAATAAGCGATATGATTCTGTGTATTTTAAGTAGGCAGACAAAATATTTCCAAAGTGTCATGACAAAAACATGGTACTTTTTGGTGAAATACCAATTTGAAGTAGGTAAATCACTTGCTACATGAATGTCACCACAATGTGAGTGCAGGTTTTAAATGTCCTTTCAGCAGTCTCTGAATACCATACAGTACCAATAACTTGACAGTGTTTTCTGCCTTTTATTAAATTAATCTGCAGACTTTTAGGCTCATGCTCACAAAGCCATGACAGGTAGTGTAATGATGTCCTCAGGGAAAGAGCACTCACTCACTTCTTTTCTTTAACTCACTCGTCTCCTTCCACTTCTAGGTTGCATTTTTTTTAATGGAACACAAAGAATTAAAAAACATTTTTTAGTTCACAGTGACTACAGACTATCAAGTTCCAAGAGAGGATTAAAAAAAGTACCATAAACATATTTATATTTTATATAAAATTATATGTATTTAATATAAAAATAAATAAAATAAAATATAAATTAATAACAGCAAATGGCTTTGGAACAGCATGAGGGTGAATAAGTCCAGTCCAAATGTTCATTTTTGGGTGAACGAAAAGTTCTATCCTTTTAAAATGGTCACTTCTGCACTTTAAAAGTCTGTACTCTGTGAAGACTAACATTATGCTGTCATATTGCAGGGAGAGATGTCTCTGAGTGTGTGTTTCTGTTTGTCCCACTTCCTGTTTGGAGGCTGATAGCAGCATTAAGGCTCTTCTGAAGGTCAGCCCTTAAACAGCTGTTTCAGGGATGAATGAGAACAGGTTTTTTTGTGACCATTAACTCTGCTCTGATGGCTCTGTCTGTGTCGGTGTCCTGCTGTGATCTTACAGCTAGCGCTGTGCTTGTTATCACCCTCTGCAAATACTGGTGGCACACTTGTCATTGGTTCAAGCACTTGTAGGGTCAGAGAAGGGTTACATAAATACCTTCAGGATGAAATGCAAACCTTATAAGAAAGAGATATGCTCAGCATGTTTGAGATGAAAGCTAATACTTCACTTGGGACCCGTCATTTGACCATGGCGAAGTCAAGGGGGACTTAAAGGGGTCATATGATGCAATTTAAAATTTTTCCTTTCTCTTTGGAGTGTTACAAGCTCTTGGTGCATAAAGAAGATCTGTAAAGTTGCAAAGACTAAAGTCTCAAATCCAAAGAGATATTCTTTATAAAAGTTAAGAGTTAACCACGCCTACCTAAAACGGCTCGTTCTAACACACCCCCACATATCTACGTCACTGTGTGGGAAGATTTGCATAACGCCACCCAAATGTTCACGCAAAGAACGAAGGCGTAACTTTTATTCTCGCTGTAGTATTGTTGCTGTCGCCATGTCGTGAAGAGCTGTGTGTTTCGTTGTGAAAGCGAAACTACTTTGTTTGGTCTTCCAAAAGAGGACATCATCCGCTTCGTCATGCCTAGAGCTGATCGGTGCTGGCCGCTGAGGAAATACATCAACCTTGCGCAGTGGATCGCCGGATCGGCTTTCACCGCAGACGAAGCGGAGTCCAGCCCGGGGTCACATGTGGTTGCCGCTCCTTCGTCGAATCCGCCGGCCGCGCCGTTCTCAAGCCCGCGCCTCTGCTCACTCTAGCCTGGCCTCAGCTCACGCTAGGCCGCCGTGTGTTTCGTTGTGAAAGCGAAACTACTTTGTTTGGTCTTCCAAAAGAGGACACGACTACAAATCAGTTTATTTATAACACTGTTCCAGAACTGATCCAGGAAGAGTAGACTACAATGCCGGCAGTTCTGACTTACAGACTGTAAGTACGTTTTCATTTAAAGGATTTGCCACTGGTGATTCATATTGATATGTGGTCAAATATAATTCTTTTGAAGCTACGCTAGTCAAAAGTGTAGTTTTATGTTCACTGAAAAGAATATCTTGAGAAATCTTGATAGCCTTGATGTACTACACAACCCATAATCCTGACCTGCAGGGAAATTGTCCTCGGATCCACCAATCAGATAAGTTGCCATTTTCAATCTTTTATTCAGTACCAAATCATTGATTAAAATTAGACCTGTCTAATTAAACATGAAATATGAACCTTTATAGCTTTATGTTTATAATTGGAGTATTGTTTTGTTAGCTTAGCAACATGATGAAAGACTGGCATCTAACAATGCCTTAAAAAACTGTTAATCTAAAAAAAATAAAGCATGTACATATACCAAATAGGAAATAAAACAGTTATCAAATAAGCATGTGTCATATTCTGTGTCCTAAACTGCTGAAAAATTGGTGTCTAATTTTTTAGAGCAGTTGATGCAATTTGGGAAAGAAATCAATCATCTGTATGTGTGTGAAAATTCAGGGTAACCCGTTGTAATTGTTAAATAACTGTAATTTAATTACACTCTAAAAAATCTGTTTTTTTTTTTTTTAAACCAAAAGGCTGGGGCAGCCTGTTGGGCATGTTATTGGTTTGTTTTTAATATATTTACCCAGGTGCTGGGTTATTTATTTATTTTTTTACCCAAATGCTGGGTTCAGCTTGCTGGGTCATTTTTAATACTGGGTTATTTTTTTTCTACCCAACCGCTGGGTTGAGCCTGTCTCCGTCGAAACAACCCAGCGGCTGAGTTACAGTCAGAGCGCGGGCTTTTTGATTCCTCTACAGGAGAGAGCAGTTCTCAGCGCCACTGATTTGGTGCACTTCTTCAGCAAAATAAAGGTTTGTATACATTTTATTAATTTATAAAGTCTTTGCTCTGCTGTAAATTATATTATTTTACGCAACGCAACATAAGGTTGAGATGTCAGTCAGCTGCGTCAGCAGCGGGCGTTTCACGCTGGAAACGCCTTTGTCTTGCATAACATAAGTGGATTTTATTCGTTATAATACTGAGCGTAATTTAATTTGATGTTAAATTATGTTCTTTAATCTCAGTACTGTTTGTTAATGGACAGGTTATGGAGTCAGTCACGACATCTTTCAGCTACGAGTGAAATGTGAGGCCGCGGTCTAAAGTTCACAGTTACCCCGGCGAACAGTAGCCCTTCACCGGCTCAGATTTCGGCGACACACTGGCACGCAAATTAGCACTATTTCAGTAAAAACATTTAAATTAAAATGCTACTTTTAAATGCTACATTTTTTTATTTCTAAAGTGCTTGTTGAATGAGTTTAAATGTATGTAATATTGTAAAATATGCTATATTTATCCAAATAAATTCAATTTGTCTTATATTTTGTCCAAGTGTTCTTGCTTAATAAATGTTCATCTTTTGATTATTGCTGTTGCCTCTAGTAATTCAGTTTTTTTTCAGGCCAAGTCTTTAAGCAGCATAAAGATTTTTAAGCAATATTTGAGTTATATAAAACAACCAACATGTTGGGTAACAACGTTTAACTCAACCAGCTGGGTCAAAATAACCCAGTATGTGTTCTGTCCAATATTTACCCAGCTCTGGGTTTCCAAATAACCCAAGTTGGGTTGTTTTAAACAAAAATTTTTTTCTCAGTAACGTAACAGCTCACAGTTACATTATTTTGTAATTAAAATTATGAAATTCTGGACAGAAAACTAGTTATTCCACCAACACTGCGATGGCAAACACAAACTCATTTGGAATCGAGCCTTTTGTGTGTTACATATGCGGACTTAATAGGAATTGTTATATTATGCGACTCAAGATAAAGGACCCCTGTACCAGGACACTTCCTTAGAAACAAAACAGTAGATTGCATGTATCTATATTATATATATACATCTACACACAACATTAATTTAAAGAACTCCATCTTAGACAAAAGTTTTCTCCCGTTCATAATTTATTTATACCCAACCATCTCGGGGCTCCCCCTTCGGACATTAGGATTAAACTGCCACATTATGAATAAAACATACTGAAATGAATTCAGCACGGTCCAGAAATATTATCTGAAGTAAATCAATGTTTTAAACAGAATTCCCGGTGGCCTCAGGTGTATGTTTAAGCGAAAACTGAGAGAGAGGCAAAGAAAAGTCACAGCGCATGAAACCTTTCCTCAGTTTAACATTTAGCGTTCGATACCGAGAAAATATGGCCAATCCCGAGCACATTCCCACTCTCTATCTGCCTATACACATCTTCACTGCTTTACTGCAGAGCTGAAAATAAATGGCCTCTCTGCATCCCGGCAGACACCCATCCAGAAAAAAAACACATTTAAAAGAGGGCATGTAAATCCTCATTGAGTGACTGCAGTGCAGAAGTTCGATATAAAAAACATACAACTGTGATGCGTCTTTTCTCAGGCGCTTTTTGGTACCAACCAGTGTGACACACTTATGTGACAAATCGCTGAGCGGCGAAGCTTATCAGAGAAACGCTGCCAGCTTTGCTTAGCCTGGTACAGTTTTGTCTACTTAGAAATAGCGATTTGGTGCCAGAGCCCGGGCGAGATTAAGCCGTGGATGTTTATAATATCAGACAGGACCGCACTCAAGCATTTGGGGGCTTTAAATCAGGCATGAAATTAATTTCCAAACCCTTTTCAGCAAAGGTGCAAGTAATGAGAGGCATATGCTTTGTATTGCGCATTTGTATTGCCCGGAGATGATCCAACGGGCCTTTGGAGTCATTGTTCGACGCGTGTCTGTCTGACCTTAGAAGCGTTGAATCTCTTTGATCAATACGCCAAATACATTTTCATGAATAAGGCTGGAGTGTTATAGTGAGACTGGCTTTGTTGCTGTTCTTTGGTTGATCTCTGTCTTCTTTATTTCGGAGGTATAGACCACCAGACGTCCTTCAAAAAGAGATGTGGCAACTAATCATTATCGTATCTGCTTTAATGCTTTTTTATGGGCTTTTCCCTTTGGGAATGTTGTGAATGAGACTGGGGGAATTGGATGGAGATTTGATGGAAGCAGGATTGGTATCTGCATTCTCGTGAGCACAAATCAACGGCACCACGGCTCCCACGGATCTTTATTTCAGCAGTGCGTTTTGGATGTCTGTTGCAGGGTGTCAGTGGGTCTTTTATTCTTACAAATAGTACCATTTTTGAAGGTTGTCCTAGTTAAGGATTGTTGGTAAATGTATTGTTCAACGTGCAAGTTATGCAGTGTTTCCCATTATGTCTGAAGCTGTATGATGGCTTTGTGTGAGGAACAGAACGAAACTGTAAATGTTAGATGTGTGACACAACATGCTGCATTATTAAAGGGATAGTTCACCCAAAAATGAAAATTCTGTCATTAATTACTCACCCTCATGTCGTTCCAAACTTGTAAGACCTTCGTTCATCTTCAGAACACCAATTAAGATATTTTTGATGAATTCCGAGAGCTCTCTGACCCTCACATAGACAGCAAAGGATCCTAACACGATCAAGGCTCAGAAACGTAGCAAGGACATCGTTATCGTTATCGGCATTTTGGAGAGTATCACATACATAAACAACGTATGCAACGTGTGTACACGGATACATTGTTTACATTGTTTACGCTTTGATCTGAACATAAACAATGTATCCGCGTGCATATGTTGTTAAGTAGTGGATACTCTACAAAATGGTGCTAGGGTGACGCGGAGGATACGAATTGTTGAATAAAGCTGTTATTTTAGTTTGCTTTTGTATCTCCTTAGCTTCTTAAAATTACGGTTGAACCATGATTTTCCATGAAGGATGTTAAACAAATGGCCTTGCTACGTTTCTGAGCCTTGATCATGTAAGGATCCTTTCTGTTATGGGAGGGCAGAGAGGCTCTCGAAATCATCAAAAATAACTTATGTGTTCGAAGATGAACGAAGTCTACTAAGCGTAACGTCCCTTTAAATCTAATTTTTGGCTAGACACCATTCGGATTGTTGTAAGCCATCTGTAGAATAAAGAGTCATAATGTATTATGCTTTTTCCAATTTAGTAGAAATTTAGTGAAAAAAGCTTGAGAATTCGTAATTTAATTGCTCTTTGCAATAATTGAGCATCCTTTTTAAGAATGCACAATATCTAAAGAAAATATAATTCATAATGTTAGGTGTTTTGTAATAAATATAATATGTATCTTTTTGTATTGGTCTTATTTGGTCTAAAATTGGTCCTAAATTCTTTAAATTTTCAAATTATGCATTTCGTTCTGATAAACTTTGAGATAGATAAATAAATAAAGCATCTCTTAAAGCCATGACAGAACATCAAAAAAATCATAGTAAGTCATTCATACTGTTATATTTAACTTTGTTTTGTTGCAAACTTGATCTTAAGAGTCTTTAAATTGACTTTGTAAGTTATTAGTTATAAATGTTTTCTTAAACATTCAGATACTCTGTGCTGGCAAAATATTGTTTGTCTTAGATGTTACGTTAGTGTTTGCACTGATATTTTAAGGAATATAATTTCAAGTGATTTGCTGTTATGCTTGACTAGTTTGTATTTTCTGCTTTGTAGATAAAGGGGTGTTTAGTGACACAGAGGCCATCTTCTCCATTTGAATTACAACTTTAATAACTTTTAGCACTTCACCAGATCTGTTTTCTCTTTTTCTAATGCTTGTTCCTTAAAGTGTGAGGCTTGCTTTCTGTGCTTTCCTGGGAATGTTTTATTCTAACAAATCTAATCAATTCTACACACAGTACAGTATGTAAACAGCGGATCTAATTATACGTGTCTCGAGTCTGAAATTGATTTTGCAGGCATACAGTGTATGTTTTCACATCAATGTAAACATTTCTTTGAATAAATATTCAAATTAATTTACCCCCACCACATCCAGATGGTGATAGGATTACAATCTCTAACTGAATGCATTTTGTGAAACTACACTGCGGATTGAAGACCTCCGTTTAACTCCGATTATAACCAAATACCAGGAACAGAGGCCAAAATCATCAATACGCTATCAATAGTTTAAATTAAGTTAACACAGGTTTTTATTCAGCAAAACCAAATATAATAGTTGTAAATACCATTTTGGCTTCTTCATTCCTTTTGGCATACCAAATCACTGAGGGCATCATTAACAGAAAGAATTTCTGTTTTGCATATGTAATTAACACAGTCCCTTGACTGAGACAGGAAGAAAGAGAGAGACTGAACGTACCTGCTACCACAGCGAGATAAAGAGAGAAACATATGAAATCTGGGGCACATTCCATGCTGCGGCTGTTTTTGGCCACAACTTTCTTTGTAAATCAACTTTCTCTGTTTTACAGTTACCAACATTCCTTTCATAATTATCAACATTCTTTTCACTTTTATCTATCCCTCGCTCTTATTTTATATATGAATTTCAATTTATTAATAATTATACCTGTATAAAACTGGGAACTTTCAAAAAAAATTTTTACATTTAAAACTTGTCAAATAAAATAATAATAATGATGATTAAAATTATTATTATATTGTATCAATTAAAGACAGTGAATGATCCTCATGATCCACCTTTAAGGGTTAACCCCTTAACTGTCACCGTCCCACCTGTGGGACGCTTGGCGCTCTTTATTTGTTGTTGTCCTTTTTCTCTATCAACTCTTCAAGTAATCAGCATGCATTATATATAATTTGAAAGCTTAGAAACCCAAGATTCATCCTGTGAAAACCAATTTGAAATGGTACATTATAATCTTTTGGCGGTCTCCTCCCCCTTAGTGGGCAGTGTCAAGTGTCATATTACAAAATGCATTATGGTCTTTTAGAATCAAACCTTTTTATAATCTTGACAAAATACATATCACTGGAAAGATCTGAGTCTCAGGATTCCATATTTGGTATTTGGTTTATGGTATATTGGTTATTTGAGATGAAGTAATATTGACAGAGAAATCTAGACATTTGTGACAGAAAAATGCATAAAAAAATTCAATGGAGTTTGGATGGTACCTGGTGGCTGTTTGTGGTATGCCGCCCTAAATAAAATCTCACACGAACCTCAATTTTTTTTTCATATCAACTTCAAATTTGGAACATAACTTATTTAGACATAAGGCTTTAATGTTATATCAATTTTAGAGTAAAATCTGTTATGTAAAATATTTATTATATATAAAATAAAATAAAATTAATATAGTGCATTTTATTTAAAGTAAATTTAAACTTCTATAACTTTTTGATACTTTATTTTTTTGAATAAATTCTACTTTTGAAGATTCTACTACTTAATCTGCTGATTTTCTTCTTTAAAAAGAGACCAACCTTGTGTCTGTATTCCAAAGTGTTCATAAATTACAACAATTTAAGTTTGGATAGTGCACTTTCATGCCTATTTTAAAAAATGGGGGGGTGACAGTTAAGAGGTCCCTGCCAACTCTGTGTGTTTTTTTTTTTTTTTTTTTGCATACTAATTGCCAGTCTATTCACTAAATATTCTGCATGGTAGAAATCTTTGTCTGATTATGTTGAGTAAGAATGTTGTTTGTCCATTACCTAAAATGGCTTTTTACCTCTCTGCTGCTGTGCAGTGTTCTGCACTAAGAATTATGTTTCTTCTTCTGTTCAATTGCAGCAACGTGTAATTTCCCTCAAATGGTGCATGATATAGTCCCGCAATTAGATGAAATCTGCTTCCTCTAGGGTGTAATACTTGTTGCTAGCAGCATGCAGGACAATTGATAGTTATCCTGTGTCCCTCTAACAACAGGTACATTTCCTTGTACTCAGACCTTAAGCACAGCTGTTGTCACCTGAAAGGGCTTTTTAGACCCATCTGCCTTACTAAAAATGGTTCAAATTATGACCATGTCCCAAAATACTCATGAAAAGCCACTTATGTTAGCGTTTATGGTCTGCAAAGTGCTGCTTGTCTCAAGTGTACCTTATATTCTCTGACATACAAGTATTGTTTACAACTAAATGTGTATCTCTCTTTCTCTTGATTTTTCTTAGGTAAGACCACCAAATGTGGCCCATGAAATATAAGACGCTGATGGTTTCCATGCATCTGGGTGTCAGTAGCTAAGTACCTTGCTTTTCTGTTGCACAGCTTAAATGGCAATGTTATGCTTATGTGTGTGTGTCAAATTAGAATCCATAAATAGATGAAAGGCATATGGAAGTACGTTGTCACATGGGGAAGATGTCCAATTACACACTGTGTTTTTCTCTATAAGTGGTTCTGTTGTTTACTGCTGGCTAAATGTTGCCTTTTTTCATTTTTGTTCTATGATGAATATCCTTTACTTCATGTGGTGCTCCCAGTAAGAAATGTAAGCCTTTAAAAATGCCTGTAAATCTCTCAATATGCTATATTATTACAAAATCTTGCAGTTTTTTTGGGGGTCATTTTGTTGTTTTGTTTTCTTTCAGTTAGCACAGCTTTTTGATTTCTTCTAGGCCTCATTGATCTTAGCTTATGCATATGAGGGTTTTTTTGGGGGGGGTTCGGATTATTATTTGGTGCGTATGCTGAGATGTTCCAAAAAGCAATATAAAACCTGTGCTAATTAAAAGAAAACAAGTTGATAAAAAGATTGAATCCAATATTTAATAATAATAACATAGCCTAACATGACCTTTATATTTTTCACAAGTTTAACAAGGTGGGAAAAATCCCCAAAAAAGTACAAAAATGATCAATGTTTTTTTGTAAAGTCGGTAAGTTTTAGTCCAATGGGATAATTTTCTCCAGGTCAAATTGTCTTGTTAAAATTAATCATGTCAACATGCCCCACCATTAAGTCAAAGGTCAGTATGTGTTCAATAAACAATATGCCCTTTTTTAATGGCCAAAAATGAAGAATACTATACGTTTTTGTAGCAGTTTATATGCATATACAAAAATTCTGTAACCTTACAAAGTGTCACAGCTAGATATTTCCTATGAAAATAATGACGATTACCATGTTTTGTAGATTTGTCTTAGATTTTAGATAAACTATGAGGTTCATGGTATCATTTCATGTGGTGGACGTCATCTGGATTTATTGCGTAACTCAAAACACAAGAAAAAGTATTATTAATTGGTTAATTAATAGCTCCTATTGTCATTTATGATGATCAGAATGTGTTGATCTGTTGTGATTCATGACTAGTAATAATAGTCTCCCTGATGGAGAATCCTGGCCCAAGCATCTGGCAAACCAGCAGGTCTGTGTGAGGAATATATCAGTGAGACAGCCGGGCAATAAAAGGTTTTATTTAGGGTGTGAAAGCTGTTGATAGAAGGCTGTGGCAGTGTCCTTAGACCTGTCTCTCAGTGTGTAATTGAGAGCAAATCGCCAGTCAACCCCCTTTGAGGTCATGATGCACTGTTCATGTCTGCGTTGATTAGATCTCATGGGTGGCAGTGGACATGAGCGCTATGGGGACAGCCGTTATCATGACATGAGAGAAATTAAACACGTAAATAATCAGTGTCCGGCAGCTGCAGAGATGATTAGGATAATATAATGAGAGAGCTGATTAAGAACAAGCACTCTAAGGCCTGCAGTGATTTAGACTGTAACAAGTGTCACCAATTTCTCCAATTAAGAAAAGGCTTCTAACACACCAGTGTTGAGGAGTAACAAACTCAAAACGGCAATCACACTTCTTCAGTGTTTTTTTTTAGTGATGTAGTTTAGTAATTCTGATAATCGTAGTGAATCTTTTCTAGCAACAAGCTCATTTTTCCAGGAGCACCGTACTGCAACTTATCACATTTTAGCTATGTTCATGTTACAAGTCTTAACGAGTCATGTTATGTATAAAGATTTTAAAGGCATAGTCCACACAAAAATCTAATTGGTCATCATTTACTCGCACTAATGCTCTTCCAAACCTAACCATTGTCGTTCTTGTCCATACAATGGAGGTCAATGGTAACTGAAAATGTTTAGTTACCAACATTCTTCAAAATATCTTCCTTTGCTTTGCTTTGAATGCTATTTTCCATATAAGGAAAAAATAAAATAAAATGCAGGTTTGTAATGACATAAGGATGAGTAAATGATGACAGGATTTTCATTTTTTGGTGGAATATCGCTTAAGTTCTTAAGAGGGGCATGCCAATTAATAAATGCCACATGAACAAGAAAAGGTTGCATGTGTGATTTTACATTTTTGCAACAGTACTATAAACAGTAAATTTATATTGATTAACTGATATTTTATGTGCATTTGGATGGCTATTTTGATCCATTTTTGTTCCATCAATGAAAATAGTTACAATGCTGCAAACCATAGAAATCATATTCTACGTAGGTAGCAAATAATGTGGGCAGTCAAAAAATATAATAGTTCACTAGATTTATAATGGTTCTCTGGTGTTCTGCTAAATTAAAAAAATATATTTTTATGATTGATCATTCATGTTACTTCCAAGTAGCCTACTACTCAAGACTAGAGTACCGTGCTGTAACTGTTAGTAGTGAGCTACTGTAGAGGATATTAGTGTTCTTAATCCTGATATATCAAATACAATGCAGCCTAACCATTCTTTGATGTCAACTCTAGAATCTTCTCTAAGGTACTTTGTTTACTGCTTTTGTAAGCTCTGTACATCGCTGAACATACAGTATAGATCAAATAAGAGTCACTCAGAGGAGACGTGTCCAGAGACTAATTTATGACTTTTATCTGGTGTTTATTTATAGATAATAATGCTCAGTCAGAGATGCGTTGACAGTGGCATAAAGTGACTTCTCTGCTCTGTAAAATGGGGAATTAAATTCATAAATAACAGCTCCATGCTGCTGAGAAGACAAGCGGTTCATAATGGCAAAAACCGTTTGATTTGATGTGTCTTTCATGAAGGCTCCTCCTGTTACTGCTGATTGATGCTCCCTGGGAGAAGACGGGGATTTTGTGGACTTTTCTTGCATCTGCAGTATTCAATCTCTCCTTAGCTTTCCATTAGACAATAACACCTCAAGTCTAATTACCTGCAGTCCTCAAGGTCAATGTGAATGAGAAAGTCATTAGCGAGGTCTGTTCTCCTCTGAGCCGTCTAGGTAACATAATGCAATCAGGCTATTGAAACACCAAGAGTGGGTAAACAACTCAGCACGCCTCCTGCTACAAAAACATCCCATTATTCATCATACACATGATTGTATGGACCAGGACTCTTATTATTAACTATAACTAAAATTAAAATTAAAACTAAAAACATAGAAGAAATAAAAAAAAAATAAAAAGAAATTACTCATCCAGGGCATCATTTCTCATTTTACTTAAAACACTTAAAATAACTAAAACTAAAATTGAAATAGAAATAATAAGGAATGACATATTTAACAAAAGGAGTGGGGGGAAAACAACCAAAAAAAGTACGGAACTTCAACTAAAACAAACCGAAAAAATTACAAAAAACGGCTTATGATTTTTTTTAATTACTAATTGTTATTTGTTACACTAACTGAAATAAAATCAATATATATATTTGTTACTTATTTTTTCAGCTAGTTGCCAAGGCATCATTTCTAGTTTCATTTTTAGTGTAACTCGAAGTACTAAAATAACTAAAACTAAAATTAAATTTGAATTAAAACTATTTAGAAAAACTACAATAATTTAGTATTATCAGTGATACTAAAATAACAATGGTATAAACCAGTTGGCATTATTAGCCCATTCTGCAATGGACATGTGAAAATGGGAGATAGTGGACAACATAAAAATCAAAATAATATAGAATGTCTAGAAATCACTGAATTATTATTATTTTGATTTCTTTTCCAACAAAGAAGCCTTAACACTTTATTTATTCCCCAACACTCTTAAAAATAAAGGTGCTTCACGATGCCATAGAAGAACCTTTTTTGTCTAAATGGTTCTATAAAGAACCTTTAACATCTGAAGAACCTTTCTGTTTCACTAAAGGTTCTTTTTTGGCGAAAGAAGGTTCTTCAGATTATAAAAAGGTAAGAAAGAGATTTTCTTTAAAGAACCTTTGACTGAATGTTTTTTGTGGAACCAAATATGGTTCTGCTATGGCATCACTGTGAAGAATATTTTTAAGCACCTTTATTTTTAAGAATGAAGGAGGAAATTAATTGCCTGATTTAATAAGTTTACTGTTCTCGAACACCAGAGAGTTCTCTTGATTTTCTTATAGAACTGCTATTTAGTTATTGCCGACTCCAAATATACTATAGCTCTCTTCAAAAAGAATATGTCATGGTAAATATGCTGAAGATTAGCATCAAGACAATCAGTTTATTATGTGATAAACCATTTCCACAGAAAAGCAGCTTATTTAGTGAAGTAAAGCATCTCCTCCATTGCCTATTCAGGCAGAACAGCCTCTAGTCTACATTTTGGGAATCTACATTGTTGCATATTTTTGCTCAGAGGTTGTTGTGTTTGTCTAAAAGAGGGTTTTTAAATGAGTTTGGGAAAAGGCACAGGCAGAACTCAAATTTATGTTTCCCAGATGAGCACCAGAAAGTAATGTGCGCTAACCACTAAGCCACAGCTCTGTTACTTAGCAAAAGTAAATCTATCTAAAAGTTTGAATTTGTCGTTTAATTCCCAGCTGTAAATGTTCATTTCTCTCTTGGCATTAGTTGGACTGATATGAATACTCCTCAATTAGCTTTCTAACGAATGGTTTTAATTAGCTCCTGATCTTGTTGCCAGTGTTTGCAGCATTTCTGCACAGCCTTAAGCCTCGTACACACCGGGACAATTATCGCGATTATCGAACGTTTTTCGACGCGTCTTTTGTGTTCATACCCAAGCGATTTTCGCAGGCGATGAGCCGAGTGAACGTGCAAATTCACTCCCTGACATTAGATGGTGCTTAATGAAAAACAGAAATACCCCGATACACATCGAATCCTATTTGATCTGCAATTTCTCTCCATTACAAACTTCATCTTATCGAGATTTTTGTAGTCGCTGTCATGTTTGTCATAAAGCCCTTTGTGTTCAGACACCAATGAGACCAGCAGCTACATTAATCTTGCCTCGATGCATCTTCTTGGTCTACTTCCTCTTTGTCGTTAGGTATCAATGTGTGCTCGGAAAGACCGTTTTGTGCTTGAGCGCCGGCAAGTCGTTTTTTACTGTAACTTCAGCAGCTCCAGGCACATGAACAAAAACGCCAATCTCATTGGTCGGCCAGTTTTTAACGCGGCGCATCAAACCAAAAAAACGAGCCCGAGGCGTTTTTTTTTTTTTTTAAATGACGCTTTAGCGTAAAACGGCGGCGATAATAGCGCGCGATATTCGTTTCGGAGTGAACAAGCCTTGAGATTTAAAAAAAAAACAAAAAGGAAGGAAGGAAGGAAAAAAGAGAGAAAAACATCAAAAAAGCAAAACTATCACAAGGAGAGCGTTACTTTTTTTGTATAACTAGCAACACAGTTATGAAGATGTGGGTGAGCATACTGATGACTGAATAATGTGTTTGAATATTATAATTGTGTGTTTATCCATTATAATTGTGTTTGCATTGGACTGAACAAATTTCCTATCAAATAGAGTGGGCTAAACAAGATGGGCTTCTGCTGTTTGACATGCTTTACTCAAATCAACGTCGAAAACACTGATAACATCTCATTGATTCGTTTTAAATGGCAATGTTCACTCTCTTATCTCCTCAAGTTCAGTACACACTACAAATCTGAGACTATAAACCTGTATTAGGATTTGATGATTACGTCTCAACTGCACTTTATTTTAGAAGGTAAAGGGAACTGAATCACGACACGCTAGCTTATTCACCTTTTTGGGGGTGTATGCTAAAGTTAAAGTAGTCTCCCATAGGCAGACCTTTGACTAAACTGCAAACGGTCCTCATTGATGCTTTTTCTGCCTACTTAGACAGGAGAGACTATCTAACTAACATGTAAAGCGGCTAATCACAGGTAATTTTGTTGTTTGTAGTGATTAAGAACAGGGTTACCTGAAATAGATTATGCCACAATAGAACTGTGTAAGGAAAAAAAAGATAAAACATTTATATGCAACACATTTATATATATATATAAATATTTTATTCGTATGTGTATATATGAGTTTATTGTTGCATTTATAAGTATCTGCTTGAGTGTTGGATTCTGCATATATTTAATTTTTTTTCCATATACACAATCAGGTTATTTAGCGTCGAGATACAATTGTAGATTTTTTTTACTATTTTAAATTAGACTTTTTTTCAATTAGATTTTATTTTTATATTTTCTGCTTTCATGTTCTCGTCATTTTTATTAGTTTTTGTTGTTTTTAAATGTCTATTCATTTTTATTTCAGTTGTTTGTTTGTTGGTAAAAAAAACTCAATGAAAAATTAAGAAGGTGGCCGTGGAAACTAGTTGAAATTTGTGTGTGTGTGTTTAAATGATTAATTCAGATAACAGTTATGTGATTTTCAAGTAACATTTTTAATTAATTTATTTATTTATTAGGGTTTTAGTTAACTATAATAACCCCGCTGCATATATAAAACATATGTGACACTGAACTCTGGTCTCAACTCTCAACTCAATGTGAGTGTGTGATATTGCTATTTTAAAGAAAAGGGAAAGGTGAACATACTGTAGAATATTCTTTTTGAATAGGCTGATGCACTGTTTTGCTGTAAATGCCAAAGCTGTATTACACAGCGGATATACAGATATTCAAAAAAGATCAAAAGGTTTAATCATAGGGTGTTGCAAAAAGATCTTCCTGTTCTGCTCCAGTTGAAATGCCATTCTTGCAGTTTCGTTGCAGTTCGCACATTCCTTTTCCAATTGTCTCATCAACACTAGCGAGCAGGAAGCTGGCACAGGTTGAGCACTCTGATGGAGGTTGTGCTTGCACTTGTCGTTTCAGCTGCTGCTTATTTGCTGTTGGCTGTGAAAGGTCTCCTGGACTTTTCTAGAACTTTCTAAGCTTGGAGAAGAGCTTTAGGCATCTGGGATGCCAGAGGCTGAGATGAGGCGGCTCAGAGTGAAATCAAAATCTTACGTCTCTCATTTCTCAACAATAGGCCTTTGTGCAAACAAAGCACCTGTGTGTGTAGTTGCATTGTTTGTAACCTCTAGCTTGGCAAATCCAGTAAATATTCCTAGATCGCTGTGTTCTACACATCATCTGATTGAGTGGGATGGTACACGTCAATATTTTCACTGAGCTGTCTTTGTGCTGTAGGTACATAATCCGTTCGAATGTATGGCTGGCTGTTAAAACCGAGGCGACAGTTTGCAGCCCAACATGTTAATATTCATCCCACTGTTATGTCTTGTTGTAAGGCAGACTTTTGTTCTGTTGTGTTCCATAAACATCGCCATGAATATTTATGAGATCTACACACATGTGCATGCTCAAAGAGCCTTTATTATACCCATACACTGTGATTGCGAACTTGCTTACCCAATTATTTTATAAGTGACTGTTTGTCTTCCATACAAAGATGAAAATAAACATGGGCTGGATGTTTCATCAATCAGGCGAACAAATTATTTGAAAATATTTCACCCACATGTCAGCCCACATGAAATTCTACAATAATACATTTTATGAAACTTATTGCCTATATATTCAGAAATGGTGCAGTTGTATACCATTTAATTTTTATGTTTATCTTTTATTAGACAGATTGAAATGATTTTTATTTTTAAATTCAGAAAAATGACTGTCTAAATTATTGTTGCAAAAAGCTATCACATTTTTTTTGCATTAGAATAACTCTACACTAATTTTTGCGTCATTTGAAATATCGATGTAGAATTTAGAGTTAAAGGAAAAATATTTTTTCAACACTTTAGAAATACCATAGTGTTTCCTTCTGTTATATTTGTAAACATTTCAAAGTGCTAAAAAAATCCTTTGATGGAAACCTGTTAGTGATGCATAAATACTTCATTTCTTTTGCTTATTTCCTTATTCACTATAGTATGAAAATGGTTTAGTTATTCTAATGGATAATTTATAATGTTTTTAATTTACAATTTTCTTTTACTTTATTTATGCTGATTTAAATTAAATTTAAAAAATCAGTATTACAGTATTTTTACTGTGATTTCTGCATTACTGTAACTAATTTTAATGAGAATTACCTTTTAGAATAGAAAATTACCAAATAAGACAACAACAAAAAACCTATTTAGAAGCAAATCCTCTGCCATTATTGTACTGAAAAACTTGAGCAGTTTTTTTTTTTTTTGCTCTCTGGCAATAGTGTATAGCTGACCTAATGAGGAAGCATGTATAATTGACAAAATAATTTCAACAAATATTTCATTTCTGTATATTTATTGAAGTTGCCACATAATACAATGCCTTTTTTCTGCACTCTCAGAAAAAAGGTAGACCCTAAAGGGTCTATAAGGTACACATTAGGGGCTTTCACTCCGGAGGAACCTTTTCATAGTTCCTAGAACTAGCAAAAGAACGCGTGTTCGCACTGCAGGAACTATGAACCGTTTTAGTTCTAGGAAGTCCTTTTATGGGAACTAAATTAGCTCCTACTTCAGAGTAAGGTCTAAAACAGTTCTATAGGAACTATCAGTGATGTAAGTGTGCGCTGATTGGCCAAACGCATACGAAACACCGACTACCCAGTATTTTTAAAAAGCCATGTAAAAATATTTTCTCTATGAACATGGAAAACAGCGATAACAGCATTTACCTGTTGTCTCAACCTCGATGATATGTAACACTGCAAGTTGTCATAGGAGATTTAGTCAGATTTTCATGCTCTTTCAATCGTGTAGATTTTGAGTTATCACGAAACCCATGACACAGAACAAAAACGGCTCCGAACACGGTGTCCTCCATTCACCGTTTGTTGACGTTTGTAAATGCAGCACATAAAGCTGTCGCTGTCTGCCACTTCAGAGCTCCTGCTGCCGGTGCGAATGCAACCCAGAAAACAGCCCGAGGGAGAATTGGTTCTCTTGGAACGACCCTGCTGGCTAGTTCTTAGAACTACATGGTGCGAAAGCCCCTATTAGTACCTAAATTGTAAGCATTAGTACCTAAAAGGTACAAAAGTGTACCTTTTGAAAAGGTACAGCCCTCTGTACTTCTTTTGTACCTTTTTCTGAGAGTGTGTCTCAGTCAGTATTGCAATATAAACCCTGTGAAGGAAAAAAAAACCCTGTCTGACTGCACATTATCATTTACTTTTGATTTTGGGGTGAAATTCACTCTGTAAAGATAACTAGACTCTGGCCTTCATTACTTCAGTATCAGACGAGAAAAGCAAACCACGTTATGACAAGTGAATCGCTCACATTTGTTCAGTGACCGATTTCCTTCAACGCTGCGGTCACATCCCCATGTGAATTACAGCCTCTCAGCCCGGCAGGCTTTGATGCGTTTCACATTAACTGGAGTTCTTTTTTCTTTCCGTTCTGTAGATTTAGCCATTGATAAATGTTACACAGTTTCTTAACCTTCTGTTGGAAGCAGCACCTCGACAACAGACCTTCCCTCCTGTCTGCAAGGGCACTGCACGGGTGGCGGCCCAGCCTAATGAAACAGATTTAGAGTCACTGGCGTTTATATTAACTCTGCACGGACCCTGAGAAATATGCTGAAAACAAAATAAATCCCGCCGCACCTTTCTCTCGCAAGGCGGCTTTAAGGTGCAGTTAATCCAAACGAGGGCGTCCTCACCATCCATACTTCACGGACACACGGTGAAATTAGAAGCGGAGGAAATGCATAAAGATGTAGTGCTCTGAACAGATCAATGGCACTTAATTAAAAAGAGAGTGATGCTAAACAATGAATCTGAGTGTGTCTTCAATAGTGGATGAGCTAGACCCCCTCCCTCCTATCAACAGCAACAATAGTGGGTAAGGACTTGTCCATCGATTTTCAACTGCAGTCTTCAGTCCTTTATTTCTGACCGCGGGCGATGTTGATTACTAATGAGGTGCCACAAGTTGCGCCATTTGATGAGTTTCAGCTAAATCTTTGTCTACCTTGCACTTTAATTTGATTGATTAAAAATAGCTTGAATTAATTTACTTACTCAAGCTCTTTTTGAGACTCCTTTGTAAGCCTGAAGTATCTTTGATTTGTGCTGGTTTTGTGGAATGGTAATGTGACACGATGATATTGAACCTTAATGGAATATTAAGGATTAGTTCTGATGTGTTTTCAACATAATATCTGTGTATTGCATGCTGCTGATTAACATGGATAGAAAATGTCTTTGCAATCAATACACATACAGTATACTGCAATTTTAAAGCACACCACACACACTAACACATCACCCCCCCCACACAAGGCACACACACCCATATATATATATATATAATATATATTAATGGATTCATTGAATCAAAGTATACAGTTTTTCTATTTCATATAAATCTGTTCCAAATAGAAATTTATTATGGTTTTCACAAAACCATTAAGTCAACAAGTGTATTCAACATCGATAATATAAAATGTTTATATTAAAAAAAACAACCAGATCAGCATATTTTTGAAGGATGATGTGATACTGAGATTGACGTTATTACGGCTAAATTTTAGTTCCCTTTCATGTGAACTTCGAACTGCGTCCTCTAGGGGTCGCTATGGGGAACGCCTTGTCGTGACCGTGTCTGAAGCCTACATTGAAAAACACCAACTTGTTTGGCCGGCGAAAGCCATGACGTCACTACCGTCGCAACAAGTACAAAATAGGCGCCGGTAGCGCAAATCATCACTTCTTCGTCTTCCTGACAGTTCTGTTTTAATCGTGCCTTCCACAAGCAAAGTAAGAGTTTTCTTTTCCCTATTGGTCACTAGCGAGCTTTAGAATGTGTACTCCGTGTCAGCTTTCTGACACCCGATGATCCACTATCTATGCGTTTTTTTTTGGCGAGAGCACGCACGCCTGTCTTCGAGGAGGCAATCTGCGTTCATTGTGAGAGCTTTTTCGCTGAAAAAGCTCCGTTTCTCGTTTGTCTCTCTTCTCGTAGTGAGAGGTACAACCATCGTTTTCCCGAGGCTCGGACCGCGCTGTGAGCACGTAGAGAAATGAGCTCGTGGGATCTCAGGTGGACCTAGCCGATAGGCTGAAGGAGGGGTTTCCCCTCTTCCGCGCATCGTGTCGGCGAAGACAGCCACGGACGATGATACCTCTCGTTGATATCATCTGATCCAGGGGCCAGTGCTCAGTTGGGCCCAGCCCAACAAGAGCAGGAAATGGATGTGGAGAGTGAAGAAGCTGAGGCTGAGCTTTCCCAATCCACCTGCCCTGCGTATGATGAGCTGCTAGAGGTGATGGATCGGGCCACGGCAAGGCCCGAATTACCGTGGAAACGAGCCAAGGAGGTGACGTTGCGAGGTCCGCCTCGACGAACGTTATTTTTCTGGCCATAACCCTCCAGTTCAGGTGAGTCTTCCTTTCCTTCCTGATTTCCATACTGAGATCGAGAAGGAATGGGAGAGGCCGTTTTCCTCACGCGTATACCGGTTTCAGCATACGAGTTATGCGAATATCGAGTCAATGCGCGAAAGCGGCTATGGGATGATGCCCCCTGTGGAAGAGACGTTAGCCAGCTATCTCTCTCTGGGGGAGACGTCATCCCTCAAAACTCCCTCCTTGCCATCCAGTGCCCCCTTTTCAGAAGCCACATCCCGCACGAACGTCAAGGCTTACGCAGCGCAAGGTCATGCTGTGTCCCCCATCTTTGCCCACGCTGGCGGTGCTTCAGGCCTATCAGGCTGACCTGCTGAAGGACCTGGATGAGGGGAAGGGCCTTTCCTCTGCCGGAACGGCTGGGCTGCGGCGCACCACAGACTTGGCCCTCCGGGCTACTAAGCAGGCAGCCTCGGCCATGGGCAGAGCGATGGCTGCTATGGTGGTGATGGAGCGGCAGTTGTGGGTGAACTTGGCGGACATCGGGAAGAAAGAAAGGGGCTTTCTTCTCGATGCCCCGGGTTCGCCTTCTGAACTTTTTGGCACCTCCGTTGAGACGGTGGTCGAGAAGTTCAGGGACGCGAAGGTGCGCTCAGCAGCTTTCAAATCCTTCATTCCACGAAGGTCCAAGTCTGAGTGTGAACAATGGAGGGGTCCTGGCTCGTCTCGGTCTGAGGGTCAGAGTCGGGCACAGAGGGCTAGTGTCGCGACTCGCGACCCGCCTCCACCTGTGGGTGGGGGTAGGAAGTATCGTGGGTCAAGGGGAGGCAGGCGAAACCCGAGGGGTGAGACCTGGGCAAGGCGCCAGCGCTTTCGTCCGGGTCAGAGTAATACCTAGGTATTCACTCTCTCCCGCAGGGGGTACAACATCTACCCTGTTCTCCCCTTCTTTCTAATTCCCCTTCTATGACCACCATCTCCAGCTGACCGAGGTTAGCTGTAAAATAATTTCAAACAGTCTCCTACTGGGCCCCTGATGTTGTTGGTGGTTCTATGGCTAGATCATAGTAACCGCATGACTGATGGTCCGGTCAAAAATCCCCGAACAGATCCCCGGCAACAAGGCTTGTGGTGGGTGAGTATGATCCATATGTCATGAGAGCATGTATACTAATGAGAGACTGAGGTGGTCATGTGTAATAAATGTAAAGTTACCTGCAGTGGATGATCCGGTCAGAAAGATCCTCGGAGCAGAGCTCCAGCACAGAAGTCATGGGGGTGAGTACGATCCAAATATCATGATATCTGTATATTGAGGACGGACTGAGATGGCTGTGTGTGTGTAACCTTCTATAGTTCCTTGCAGTGTTTCCCGGGACCTGTGCGTTTCTGTCCCTTGCTAGACGCCCTCGATGAGGTGCCGTTGCTGGGCTCAGAAGCCAGGTGCTCTACTTGCAGTAGGCGTGTCACTCGTCGACATACATCCAGACGGTAAGAAAAGCCGGGCTTCGGCTTCATACCTCCTGGATCATGCGGCCGAATACGGGCTCTTGCGGGAGCCTTCGTGAACACAGGCCCCGGTGCTAGGGGGGGGGGGGGGCGCTGCAGAGGCACCCGGACGGGCTAAGTGCCTGGTCCCCCGCGGGTCTTCCTGGCCACCGGCGTCTCCTTCTTGCTGAGCTCATCGAACCGAGGTCCGGTGGGCATCACCAGGATCCCCTGTGAAGCTGTCCTAGGCCGGCTCCCATTCACTACTGATATGGTCGCGGCCGCCGCTTCCGGCGTCCGATAGGGTCGGGCTCCATGAACTTAAATTCCAGATATATATATGTCATGATAAGTGTCCCGGAAGCAGTCTTTGCGGCATTCTCTCCAAATGCCACGTGATGGGGATGTGCACGTGAGCTGTGCCATTTTTTTCTCTAAATCCAATAGCTGTAGATGTGCACGTTGTTTGCTTGTTGCCCCATGTTCTAAAATTCCACTGAGGGTGTAAATGGCACGGATTCTTGGCCCCTTTCTCTAAAATCCTGTGAAGGTAAGGGTTACGCGTGCTGTCTTCGTTCCCTTTGTTTCAATGTGGAGTAACACCCCGGTACCCTGGGTTCCACTCAAATAGTGTGTCTTGGTTGACACACCCTGGAGACATCACTCCCCTCACATCTGAGGAGGGTGCTGGAGCTGCTGTTCCCAACCGGCCATTACGTCCGGTTGACAATAGAACCCTAAGAGTGCTCTTTGCGCATCTTCTAAAATCCACGTGAGTGGTAAGTTTGCACGTTATCCTTTGCCGCTTTTCTTAAATCCACGTAAGTGGTGGGTGGGCATGTTAGGCTTTGCCACCCGTCTAAAATTCCTCCTAGGTGGTAGGTGTGCACGTTATGCTTTTGCCACTTCTCTAAAATCCCACGAATGTGGTAGGTGCGCACGTTCTTCTTTGTCCACCTCTCTAAAATCCTGTATGGTCAGTGTTACGCGTTTCTGACTTCGTTCCCTGTTTCGGAGAGGTTTAGGCCCCGATTTCCTGGGCTCCTCTCAACCCGTGTGTCTCGATCGACGCACTCAGAAGGCACTGCCCCCTCGATATCAAGGGGTACTAAGAGGGTGTCGTCTGGCGAGCAGGATCCTCTCCGAGGAGTTGAATCCCTCGCTCCATGGGCTGTCCTCGTGGTAATGTTGAGCACTGCTCCCCTTTCATGAAAGGGTTACCTGAAATGGGAACAGTATTCCTCCGCTCAGGAGAAACGGATGTGCCTCTTTCATGAGAGGCTTGAGCTTGCTGTCTTCCAGAAAGACCTCGTACCAGCTGCATCAGTAGTTTTGGGCCGTCCTCCGCCTCCCTGATGCGCTGGCGATGTGTCTAGCCTGCAGTATGCTACCCCTCTGGTTTTTAATCAGGCTGCTGGTTGGGGGCCCCCCTTCTCGGTGAGAGGTGGGTTGGGCTCCCCCAGCTAGAATGAGCTACTGCCAGCCGGGGAAAACCCGGCATTAGTAAGGGTCGAGCCCCCTGGGCGTCTGAGGACCAGGCGTGTGTTCCCACACCGGAATTGTTGCTAGCTGGTTCCGCTAGTTGGAACGTGCTGCGGGTCGAGTCCCCTTCTCGGTGAGGACTGGGCGTGTTGCTCCCCCAGTTGATAACTGCTAGCTGTTCCACCAATGGAACATGCTGTAGTTCGAGCTCCCGCTGAATGGATGTCTGTTCCCTCAGCTACAGGTTCGCGGCTAGCCAAGCCAGTGTGATAGCCGTAGGTGAGACTGATGACTTCTCAGAGTTCCATCTATAGGCTGCCCTACAGAAGTGCCACGAGAACCCCCTAGAACGGTTGTATCCATCTACATATGGACATTCTAAAATCCACATGGTGGTAAGTGGGCACGGTATTTTTGCCCACTTCTCTAAAATTCCACGGAATTGGTAAGTGCGCACGTTCTACTTTGCTCACTTCTCTAAAATCCTATATGGTAATAGTTACGCTCTCAGCTTCTTTCTCTTTTTCTGAGTGGTCTAAAACCCTGGTTCCGCCTGGGACCCACTCCTCTTGGTATCCCCGAATACCTGCTCTGACAGGGTGTTTCCACTAGAGGCCTGTTGAGACAGGTCATTCTGCAAAGTGAGGTAGCCCTGAGTGACAGGCCGAGACTAGTAATTGATCCAATAAGTAGGTTCTTGGTCGTATTCCCGTGGAGGAATCCTTCTTGATTCTAGGCCCTGGCGCCACCTCCTAGGAGGCTTTTTTTGGCACAGCTGGTATGGTGGCCCCTGCCGTCCCGCAGTTCTGGGAACCGAGCCAGCTGCCCTCATTACACCAGAGGTCAATCTTGAGAGACTGATTCCCATGGTAGACTATTGGTAGTCTGGGTTCTACTACCAATCTTGTCCCGGTGGGACCTGCACACTGTGAGGCTCTAGTAATGTCCCTTGGCAGCCTAGGCTTCTGGCCGCAGGGAGTAATGTCACTGACAGCCGTCTAACGTCCCAGGGGCGACTCCCTTAGCAATATGGTAGAGTTGGTACTTATTGCTCGCCATGGTTCTGGCATGCACTCCCTTCAGCATGGTGGCGTGGGTATACCGTTTCCCCATAGCGACCCCTAGAGGACGCATTTCGAAGTTCCCATGAAAGGGAACCATGGTTACATAAGTAACCATGGTTCCCTTAGGGGAACGAGACACTGCGTCCTCTAGGCTTTTTGCCATGCTGCGGACGCAAGCTTCAGATGAAGAAGAGAATGATGTGTGCTCCCGGTGCCTATTTATAATATAGTCGCACCGGTATTGACGTCATGGCTGTTGCCGGCCAAACAAGTTGGTGTTTTTTTCAATGTAGGCTTCAGACCCTGGTCACGACGAGGCTTCCCCATAGCGACCCCAAAAAAAAAAAAAAAAAAAAAAAAAAAAAATAGAGGACGCCGGTCTCGTTCCCCTCATGGACCATGGTTACATAAGTCAAACCAAACCCGAGCACTTTTGCCATCACAGGAATCCTTACATTTTCAAAAAATATATAAACGTATATAAAAACCGATATTAAAAATGTAATAGTATTTTACTGTATTTTGATTAAAATAAAAATCAAATGAAAAAAAAAATAAAAAAATCAGCCTTGGTTAGAATTAAAGACTCAAAAACATTTTAAAAAATGTCCCTAAAATCCTATCTGAACATACTGAAAACAATTTATGGTTTACATTTCAAAAAGGTAATGCCGCTCATTAACATTTATTTGAATCTATTCTTCTGCCAACACTGTATCAAAAATCGAGACTAAGCTTCCTTTATAAATGTATTCACTGCTTATTTTTGGTTAATACACACTGAGAGATGAATCAAAAATATTTTTGGTAGTAATCAACTGCATGTCACAGATATTATACTTATTATGTCACACAGATTAAGACAAGCTCAGCTATTCTTGCTAATGTGTTTCAGTACCAAGCGTCGTTGCTCATCTACACAGTAGAAGTAACCTACCCTCAAATCTGATGCCTCGTTTTTTTTACATTTGTCAAGCATGAAATAGTTGCATGTGTTCAAAGTTTGACTGGTGATTCATCACAGGGGATGGTGATGTAATATTTCAGCCACAGTAAATCAGAGCCTTGATGCACCACCATGCACATCAGTTGATATTATACTCATAATTACAATACATTCTGGGAGTACACAGTCAGGAGAAGTCATTTGATTTTCTATAAAACGGGTTTACTGTCATGCCAGGCACCTCGTAATGATGACAATGCGGCACAACAACATAAAAAAAAAAAAATTCTACTCGGTTTCCCCCCGGTTCCCTCGAGTGTGTAGGAGGCAGTGGGATACTTCACAACAAACCCGCGAGGGAGGGCTAATTTTTAAACACTTTTGCTCTTAATGCATTTGGAAGCCATTCTCCCATGGCTAATGCCTTCAGTGCTGAATCTTTGAACAAAATGGTGATTTGAACCTGATAAACAGCGAGGTGAATACAAGCCTGGCTTAATAAATTTCACTTTCTGAATCTCATTACAGAGAGCAGCTCTGCATACCTTGATTAATGATTCTCTCCTAATTATACATACCGTTTTGGAAGGCCTTTGATGATCTCATCTCCTTGGAAATATATCATTTTTTTATTGCCAGGAGTCTGATATTGAGATTCTTCATGTACATATATGAGCTTATTCTGCATCGTAATAAGGTTTGATGGTTGAGGAGTTGGCACAGAGATTCTAGCTCCTGAAAGTGGGTGCTAAATATTATTGCAGGTATTAATATTAGTATCATGAAAATAGGACGTTAAATCGATGCTGTATGAAATAGTCTCTTTTCTTATGGTAAAAATAATGCTTTGGGCAGAATTTGTGGATAAAAGTATCAATATAGTGGGAATGAAGGTCTACTGAGGGAAAGGGAATCTTTTTACATCATCAATTACCTAAGCAATGTTTCATATCTAAGATTTATTTGCCCCCCAATATCTGCCCCGTACAGTGGGGTGGGGGGGGGGGTTTTGAGATATGCAGACAAGCAGCCTCCAGATCATTAATATATACTTATATATATATTAGAATATAAATATATAAATATATATATTATATATATATATATATATAGTGTGTACGGAAAGTATTCAGACCCCCTTATTTTTTTCACTCTTTGTTATATTGCAGCCTAATATTTGCTAAAATCATTTAAGTTATTTATTTTCCTCATTAATGTACACACAGCACCCCATATTGACAGAACAACCAGATTGTTGACATTTTTTGCAGATTTATTAAAAAAGAAAAACGGAAAAATCACATGGTCCTAAGTATTCAGACAATTTGCTGTGACACTCATATATTTAACTCAGGGTGCTGTCCATTTCTTCTGATCATCTTTGAGATGGTTCTACACCTTCATTTGGGTCCAGCTGTGTTTGATTATACTGATGGACTTGATTAGGAAAGCCACACCCCTGTCTATATAAGACCTTACAGCTCACAGTGCATGTCAGAGCAAATGAGAATCATGAGTTCAAAGGAACTGCCTGAAGAGCTCAGAGAGAGAATTGTGGCAAGGCAGAGATCTGGCCAAGGTTACAAAAAATGTATTCTGCACTTAAGGTTCCTAAGAGCACTGTGGCCTCCATAATCCTTAAATGGAATATGTTTGGGACGACCAGAACCCTTCCGAGAGCTGGCCATCCGGCCAAACTGAGCTACCGGGGGAGAAGAGCCTTGATGAGAGAAGTAAAGAAGAACCCAAAGATAACTGTGGCTGAGCTCCAGAGATGCAGTCTGGAGATGGGAGAAAATTGTAGAAAGTCAACCATCACTGCAGCCCTCCACCAGTCGGCTTTATGGCAGAGTGGGCCCGACGAAAGGCCCTCTCCTCAGTCAAGACACAGAAAGCCCGCATGGAGTTTGCTAAATAACACCTGAAGGACTCCAAGATGGTGAAAAATAAGATTCTCTGGTCTGATGAGACCACGATATAACTTTTTGGCCTTAATTCTAAGCGGTTATGTGTGGAGAAAACCAGGCACTGCCATCACCTGTCCAATACAGTCCCAACAATGAAACATGGTGGTGGCAGCATCATGCTGTGTTTTTTTTTTTCAGCTCAGGGACAGTACGACTGGTTGCAATCGAGGGAAAGATGAATTTGGCCAAGTACAGGGATATCCTGGACGCAAACCTTCTCCAGAGTGCTCAGGACCTCAGACTGGCCGAAGGTTTACCTTCCAACAAGAAAATGACCCTAAGCACACAGCTAAAATAACGAAGGAGTGGCTTCACAACATCTCTGTGACTGTTCTTGAATGGCCCAGTCAGAGCCCTGACTTAAACCCGATTGAGCATCTCTGTAGAGACCTAAAAATGGCTGTCCACCACCGTTTACCATCCAACCTGACAGAACTGGAGAGATCTGCAAGGAGGACTGGCAGAGGATCCCCAAATCCAGGTGTGAAAAACTTGTTGCATCTTTCCAAAAAGACTCATGGCTGTATTAGATCAAAGGGGTGCTTCTACTAAATACTGAGCAATACTTAGGGTCTGAATACTTAGGACCATGTGTTATTTCAGTTTTTCTTTTTTAATAATCTGCAAAAATGTCAACAATTCTGTGTTTTCTGTCAGTATGGGGTGCTGTGTGTACATTAATGAGAGAAAAAAATTAACTTAAATGATTTTAGCAAAATGGCTGCAATATAACAAAGAGTGAAAAATTTAAGGGTCTGAATACTTTCCGTACCCACTGTAATATATTGTAGTGCCTGTCAAACGATTAATCACAATTAATCGCATACAAAATAAAGGTTTTTGTTTCCATAATATAAATGTGTTTCTGTATCGATTTATTACTATGAATAGAAATAACACAATGACAGTATATATTTTGAAAATAGTTGAATGTATGTACATGTCTATATTATATTCATATATTTATAATAAATATAATACATATAATTATAAATAAATAATTGAATAATCAACATAAATGTTTTCTAAATATATACTTTGTGTGTGTATTTATATATACACAATGAATATACACAGTACACACACATATTATGCAAACAAAACTTTTATTTTGTATGCGCTTATCGCGATTAATCATTTGACAGCACTATAATAAAATAATATCTAGCTAATCATATGTATATATAATATATATAGTCGTGTATCAATTATGCACTTTTTTTCCCCAAAAGCCATAGGGAAAATACATCGGCAGATTCCATTGGGCTTTTTTCTGGTCTTTTCTTGCATGTAGTGTTTTTTTTTTCTGGACCCCATCAAAAGGTTATTACTGCCATTTTGATACTCATATTCACAACAAACAAAACCAACAAATAAATAAATAAATATATATGAGAGAATAATAATTTAGTTTCCAATAAAAGCTCTTTTTTCTGTGTATCCATTATGCAATTTTCCCCATGCCGACACTGAAAGGAGCATGCAGTAGACCTCAAACCAAAGCATATAAAGGCTTTTTTTCTCAGCCTGAAGGCTGCCACAAGGGTTGAGCATCTGTAGTGTGGGTGGCCTTCAATACCAGGCCATGGCAGAACCAAGCACATATGGGCAAAGAGACGAGATCCTAGTGACTGCATTGTGTGGATGAAAGCGCACTGCAAACATGTGCAGTGACATGTGGAGTAGGTATGACAACGTACCATGCCGAACTCTAAATCAGATGGATGTAAAACAGAATTTGAGCAGTCACTCTTGCTTTCTGGGATAGCTGCTTAGCAATTAAGTAGGACTTCAAATGCAAGACGGTTCCTTGAAATTTCCAGACGCGACCTTGCAAGGCAGATCCAAATGCTATCAAACACTATTACACAACGCTGTTTTCCATAAGCCAGTATCAGGACATAAATCTCAGGAGAGGATCTCATAGATTGGATCCGAATAGGCCTTTAAACAGCCGGACGGCTGTCGCCATAACCCTGCTCAGCCAATCCATTCTCTGCGGACTGCTTTTAAACCGCCACTTAAATTGGCAGTAACAGCCTGGAAGGTGTGTAAGGCAAATCAAACAGCAGCTCTTAAACCAGACTGATGCATTAGTGTGAGAGAGAAGACAGGGTTTTGAAAGTGTGCTTCGGGTGATATATGGTTTTAAGAGTTTGATTAATGACAAGAGAAGCATATACATGTTATTTGTCTTTCATTTGTTCAAAAAACAAAAGCAATAGTGAAGTTTAAAATGAGGTGCAACTCAAATAAATAGAAAATGGGCAACCTTAAATTGAAATAAAATTGTAATGGTTGTCTGTTTCTTTGCATCTTTTTAGGAACTTTTAGCTTTGAAGTACAAAACAGAGTTAAATTAAAATGAATTATACTGATAATATTAGCTTATTATAGAGTATATAGATTTGTTATTGCTGTTGTTGTTGTATTTATTGTTAAATTTCAATATATATGTAATATATTTGAAAATTGATTCATTATAAATAAGGTATCTATCTATCTTTCTGTATCTGTCTGTTCTCCGGGGTTCTGTGACTTAGCTTAAATTAGGTATAGAAAGGAGTATCTTTAATATAAATTATTATTTCTCTCTTATGTGATTTTATGACAATTCTATAAACATACAATATGGAAGTATACAACACACATGTGCATAACAAAAACTCACTTGCTTAAAACAATTTGTTGGTGGACAATACGAATGGCCTAAGACTGTTTTTGCACATATCTTTGTGTGTGTGGGTATATATATATTAATATAATATATTAATATATATATATATATATAAAATATATATAAGCTATCAGATATATATAAGGATTGCACTTAACTTTTCACCTCCCCAGCCAATTTGGCTACTAAAATTTTTAAGTTACCGGCATTCATACACGTCTACTAGCCCAAACAAAAAGACAGAAATACACCAACAGTTGAGGGCGTCTAACACGGGGCGGGACAAGCGCCCGTTGCAAAGAATTTTTGTCAGTACTATGGTGTGTGATATTGACAAAAAATAATATTTCAATATTTTCTGTGATTTTATCAATAAAGATAATTAGACAATATTTTGCTGAGTGTGTTATTGTGCTGATATCTTAAGGACTACCGTGGACAGCTGACTCCTAAAGTTTTTGATATTCTTCATATTCCGTGTGGTGGTCAGTTCACAGCAGTGACAGAAATGTATCTTTTCCAATAAGTTTAAATTGATTTTTAAATTTTATGGGCATTTTTACTTTTATAAAGCCTTTTTTTTCTAAAGTGTGCATCATCTTTGAGTCAAATTGTTACATTTAATCAGTAAATTAGAATAATAAGACATTCAGGCTGTTACCAAGCAAATTAAATCAGTATCAATAAAATTCATCTTTGCAGAAGTTGCATATGAAGTGGCATTTAGATGCATTTACACATGTTAATGCAGCTTAGAGGGACATGGAATGCTTTAAACTGCAGTTACAAATGCATAAATAATGTTTTGATATATTAAAAAAAAAACGTTGAATACTGATATTTGAAAAATATTTTTTATTAAAAAAAAATTAAAGATCTTTAAATGTGAATTACACACCGCCAGTAGGTGCAGCAAGCCCTGTTTTAGTGAGTCATATGGCATTGAACAATAATTTTCATCATAAACAAAACAACGTCCTTTGCTCAGAGATGCCAACAGTACTGTGGCTGTGTTAGGGATTTTTTTTGTTGGCGAAATAGCACAGAAATAGCGCAAAAACCGCCAATATGGTTTCTAAAACGTAAGTCTCTTGATATTAACTTATTGTTTATTGAACTGTTGTATAAAATAAATACGTCCATTTTGTCCCCATGCTGATTTTTTACGAAAAAACGGCACTCTTCGTGTGATATTGATTAACTATATGAATTGATATAAGTATATACATTTTCTGCCTCCTTATCTTGAATTATGTGATCATTCTTAATGCATATTAATAGACTGAATCATGCAGTGAAAGAACCACTCTAAATGCGCACGGACACTAAATCCTGTGTTGGTTATATATATACACAATACACAAACACATTATAACATTTTATAATTTTATTTAAACATATAAGTTTTAAGTACAAATCACGACAATACTATAAACAATAAAAAGCTATTTCTATTTTGCCTTCATAAGTATGTGATGTTCAACACTAAGGACATCTGTGTCTGCATTTTAATTCTTTTTAAAATGAACTATACAGGAATGCAATGCTGAAATTTGATTTTGTGTTAATGCTCCACTTTTTGCTGATTTAAACCCATTCTTTTCTTTTATCTGTCTGTGGATGCTTGTAACCTAGCATTACCCTGAAATGACTGCCTTATTTAGAGAAAAAAAATCCCATATTGCAATTTAAGGCGCAACAATTGCAGGGTCATTAACAAGGTAAAAGGCAGATAAAACCAATTAAATTTCCCTTTGCCATGCTCGTTTCTAATGGAAAGGGAAGCCGTTATATGGTGGTGAATTGCATTCTGTCAGACTCTCTGATTTTTTTTTCTTTTTTTTTCAGAGGAGCATGGAATGAATGATCCATGCATAAAATTCAATTGTGCGTCCATAACTGAGACATTTACAAAAACACCTACATCAAAAACCTGAAAGAAAAATGTGTGCTCAAACAAGCAGCAATGCACAATAAATGTTGCATAATCCTGTTTAATCCAGTCGAACTTGTATGTTGTGACTCCATGGTCTTTGACTTGATTATACACAATAGTTCTGATGCACTTAATGGGTAAGACCTGCTGTAACCATGGCAATGTTGCTGTTACTTTGTGGTTTGCTCTTTATATGCTTTCTTCTTTCTCAGTGTAGCCTGTACAGTAGTAATGAATGAGCCAATTTAATTAATTAAAAGGACGTGCTTTATTATGCAGCTGTGAGCATTCCCATATTCAATCACAAGCTTGATTATTTCACTCACAAGCCCTTTAGGCATCTGAAGAGAAAGCTCATTTGGGGATAGTTACTTTCAGTGTAGTAAAGTAGATCATTGAATGCCCTATCAAAGTGACTAATAACAGTTTAGAAACAGAAAATATCTTGGGATAGAGCCATTTAACTCTCCAAGATATGAGCTGGAGATTTCAGGGTGTAAAATAATTGAGATGTTTTATTTTGTCCTATTTTTTTAATGTAGGAAATCGTTTGTTTGGAACCAAGGTTATTATTGTTACCAAAACTGAAGCTATATATATATATATACAGTGGGTACGGAAAGTATTCATGCCCCCTTAAATTTTCACTCTTTTTATATTGCGCCATTTGCTAAAATCATTTAAGTTTTTTTTTTTCCTCATTAATGTACACATATCACCCCATATTGACAGAAAAACACAAGAATTGTTGACATTTTTGCAGATTATTAAAAAAGAAAAACTGAAATTCACATGGTCCTAAGTATTCAGACCCTTTGCTGTGACACTCATATATTTAACTCGGTGCTGTCCATTTCTTCTGATCATCTCCTTGAGATGGTTCTACACCTTCATTTGAGTCCAGCTGTGTTTGATTATACTGATTGGACTTGATTAGGAAAGCCACACACCTGTCTATATAAGACCTTACAGCTCACAGTGCATGTCAGAGCAAATGAGAATCATGAGGTCAAATGAACTGCCCGAAGAGCTCAGAGACAGAATTGTGGCAGGCCAGATGTCTAGCCAAGTTACAAACAAAAAAAATTCTGCTGCGACTAGGTTCCAAGAGCACATTTCCTCCATAATCCCTGAATGGAAGACGTTTGGGAACGACCAGAACCCTTCCTGAGCTGGCCGTCCTCCCTGCCAAACGACTATCGGGGGAAGATCCTTTGGAGAGAGTTAAAGAAGAACCACAATCATGGTGTCTGAGCTCCGAATATGCAAGTTTGGAGATGGGAGAAAGTTGTAGAAAGTTAACCATCACTGCAGCCCTTCACCAGTCTGGGTTTTATGGCAGAGTGGCCCGATGGAAGCCTTTCCTCAGTGCAAGACACATGAAAGCCCCGCATGGAGTTTGCTAAAAAACACCTGTAGGACTCCAAGATGGTGAGAAATAAGATTATCTGGTTTGATGAGACCAAGATAGAACTTTTTTTGGCCTTAATTCTAAGTGGTATGTGTGTAGAAAACCAGGCACTGCTCATCACCTTTCATCACCTGTCCAATACAGTCCCAACTTTGAAGCATGGTGGTGGCAGCATCATACTGTGGGGGTGTTTTTCAGCTGCAGGGACAGGACGACTGGTTGCAATCGAGGGAAAGATGAATGCGGCCAAGTACAGGGATATCCTGGACGAAAACCTTGTGTTCAGGACCTCAGACTGGGCCGAAGGTTACCTTCCAACAAGACAATGACCCTAGGCACACAGCTAAAATAACGAAGGAGTGTTTTCACAACAACTCTGTGACTGTTCTTGAGTGTCCCAGCCAGAGCCCTGACTTAAACCCCAATTGAGCATCTCTCTGGAGAGACCCTTTAAAAAAAAAAAACAAATGGCTGTCCCACCAACGTTTACCACCAACCTGACAGAACTGGAGAGTATCTGCAAGGAGGAATGGCAGAGGATCCCCAAATCCAGGTGTGAAAAACTTGTTGCATCTTTCCCAAAAAGACTCATGGCTGTATTAGATCAAAAGGGTGCTTCTACTAAATACTGAGCAAAGGGTCTGAATACTTAGGACCATGTGATATTTCGTTTTTCTTTTTTATAAATCTGCAAAAATGTCAACAAGTCTGTGTTTTTCTGTCAATATGGTGTGCTGTGTGTACCTTAATGAGGAAAAAAAATTAACTTAAATTATTTTAGCAAATGGCGGCAATATAACAAAGATTGAAAAATTTAAGAGGGTCTGAATACTTTCCATACCCACTATATATATATATATATGCTTGCAACAATTGGGTCCTTTTTGTTTTGTTTACCTAGAAGTACTGAATAAAATAACATTTACTAAAATACTAAATACAATTTATTTATATTTTAGTTAGTACTTCAAGTTAAACAAAACTAAAATTATCAATGTTGCCAGCAAATATATATATTGTTTGTTTAGAACCAGGGTTATTATTGTTAACAAAACTGAAGCTATATGCTGGAAACATTGGTCATTTTTGTTTTGTTTAACTTGAAGTACTAAAATAAACTAAAACTTATATATACAACTTGTAATACTATACAGACATATACAAAAAGATCCTAATAAAATGTCAAAACTCACAATATAATGACTAAAACCTTAACTAAGTTAGTGACAAATAAATAAAATACAAATACAAAGTATATCAATAAAAGATTTCAAAATATTAACAAAACTATTGTATAGTATACCAATGATACTAAAATAACAATGCCTGGAACAAAACTTAGTTATACAATTTAGTGGTCATTATGCAAACATATATTTTTTAATACTTGAATTATACCAGTGAAAGCTGAAACTGACAGAATCATGAATTTGAGGAAGCATGGTAATTAATAATGTTACAGTTTTTCTCGATTGCTTAAACACATTTCTTGAAACTATGCCTCGGATTCTCAAAACAGTAAACACAAATCCGTAACGTCTCACCCAATTCCCCAAACATCCTATTTTCAGGTCAAAATGAAGCTCTACACTCAAAACCATGCAGTCTTACTGAAAAACCAAACTTTGGCCTCAGACATCACACACAAACCCTCAAAAACACACACACTACAACATAGTATTACACACTGGTGCAATAAATTCAAAACAATATATCCAAAACTGGTAAGTTATGTTGCTTGTGGTTCTCCCCCTCAAAAACCTTTTCACATGAACACAAAAGACACAACCAATGTATACATTGACACATTTTTATTCATTCATGTACTAGATAGCACAACTGTTTAAAAATTTTTTTTTAATAAATTCCGCCTCAGCATCCCGTCTTTGTTCTGGGTCAGGCCAGAGAATCTCGTCCACATCACAGGCTATATTGGCCCTAGCCAGGCAGCGAGAGTAAAATCCTCTTGCATGCCTGATCCTCCCCTGGCGTGCATCTACTGATATGTCTAGGCAGGCTTCTTCCATGGCCTGGAGGAGGTGAGCACAGATATAAGGTTCTCGGTCATACACTTTCCACCTCCATGCCGAAAAAACTCCTCTATTTGGTTTAGAAAGGGAGAATATGCAGGCAGAAAGATGTTAGAAAACCTCTGGTTATTAGTAAACCAGTCAAGAACCAGAGCAGCGCGATGGAAGCAAACATTTTCCCAAACAACAATGTAACGAGGCTGATCTGGCTGTGCTGGTTCCCTGAGGTCCAGCTTGAACATATGCTCTCTTAGACCATCAAGGAAAGTAAGGAGGAGCATAGTGTTATAGGGTCCTGGAATGGTATGACGGTGGAGTACCCCTCGTTGGCTGCACACATAGTGACATTCCCTCCGCGCTGACCAGGGACATTTACAATAGCCCGATGGCCAATTATGTTTCTCCCCCTTCTCCATCTTTTGGTCAGGTTGAAACCAGCCTCATCCACAAAGATAATTTCATGGGGAACAGGCCGTCCTTCAATCTCAAAGATTCTCTGCAAAACACATGAAACACAGTAGAGTAAATCACTGCCCTGAAGCACAGTTCAAGAGGGCACAAATGGCAGCATAAACTGCTATACTGTGATGTACACAATACTTTATACAATATCAAAACTCATACCTGAACATATTCCATTCGTTGGTCTTTCACTCTATCAGAGTTTTGTTCGAAAGGGACACGGTACGCCTGTTTCATCCGGATCTGGTGCTTTCGGAGGATACGATCAATTGTGGAGAGGCTGATTCCTCTCGAAAATTATGATTATCCTCAATCACTCTCCTTTGAATCTCTCGCAGGCGGATTACATTATTGGCAATGACCATGTTTACAAGCTCCCTCTCTTGCTCCTCCGACAAAAGCCTTAGCCTACCTCCACCAGGTGGTCGTCTCTGTGTCCTACAAAAATAGAAGCACTCATTATTGTAACTGTCACACATCCTTTTACAGGAAAAATGGAAACATACTGAAACTCTATATCTGTATGCGAGGCAATTTGATGCATTTCTTTATTACAGTAGCATAGTGCAACAGTGTATGCACTCTAAAGTTACTGTACAGAGCAGTCTTACTGTAAGTACACCTACCTGTTTTCCTCCCTGAAGGTTCTGATGATGGAGGCGACGGTGAAGCGACTCAAATTTGGCTCTACTCGTTGCCCAGCCTCCCTCATAGTCATACCATGGAGAAGGACATAGTCAACTAAAGTGGCTCGAATTTCATCTGAGACTGCTTCTCTTCTTGCCCTTCTTCTCCCCCTCCTCCTCCTCCTCCTCCTCCTTCTCCTCCTCCTCCTTCTCCTCCTCCTCCATCTCCTCCGTCTCCTCCTCCTCTTCCTCTTTGACCTATTCCTTCATTTCTCTGTGGATCCATTGTTCCAAAGCTCAGTGAACTGTTTCGTGCCCTTTTATCTATTTATTGAAGTATCTGATTGATGTGTGTTCAATTTTGACTCTTAGTGTTTCCACCTGGGTAATTGTTTGCTAATTGAGCTCAAGCTGTGCTTACTTGAGTGAACAGTATTGAATGCTAGTTATTTCTAAATGACCACATGGTGTAAGCACTGAAAAATGTAGGTATTTGTGTGTAGAGTTTTGCAGTAACAGTTCACCAAATCTGACTCATATGTTAAAGCAGGGGAATAGTGTTTATAGTTCAGCAAAATGGGTGTGCTTTTTGAAAAATGGCGTTATGGTTTTGAAATTTTAGTTCAAAAGCCTGGTTATAGTCTTTTAGCAATCGAGAAAAACTGTAATAATTTATGTATTATAAATGTATTATACATTTGTATGTACACATACATACAACAAACAAACAATAAATAACTAAATGAACATTTAAAACAAATTCTAATATATACACATATATAAATAACATATGGTGATAACATATGGGGATTTTGCAAGTAAGCTGACATAAAAATGAACTGATGTGTAGTAACAGGTTTGAATTTGAATGTTATTCATCCAGTCAATTCGAACTATACTCTTTTAAATGTAAAATTTAAAGCATAATAAAGGTCATGCCTCCAAACGCAATTAATCCATGCTGTTATAGAGAGGTTTTGTCACACCTGCAGTAGGATCTCAATATTGCATTGTTTGTATTCTACCTTCTATTTACACACAGCTCTTTGTATGCAAAGGTTAAACAGGTACATTAACCTGTTGTTGTGGGCTGATGGGTAATGAAAACCTTTAGATTTATCCCTACAGATGTGAAGCGCCAATTGCTGTGAGACGTCTGCGTAAAAAATTCAGAATGTGCCATATGGCTAAGCTTTTCCCTTCCACCCCTCTCTCTTGCTCTGCTTTTCTTTCCTGGCCTCCTCCAACTACAATTTGAATATATTACTGTCATTTGACTTCCCATTCAATCAAGAATCCTTTCGATTGCAGAAATTAATTAAAATTAAGACCTAATTTTTCAAGGCTAGTGGAGCAATTATGATACTAACTATGAGGCAGAAACTAGACAAGGATAATTTCAGTCTGCGCTGCGTTTTTCTGTTTATCTGATCTACAAGTCCTTGTCCTTTGAAAGTTTTTCTCCATTGTAGTTTGTGAATCACTTTGTGTAAGTGTGCTCGCAGTTAAATGAAAGTCTTTGCCAGGAAAATCCCCAAATGCTGTCATATTTCACTTGGCAACATAATGGCTTCCTATCGATTTTTCATTGACAAGCAAACAGTGCAGTTCCCCAAAGCCAACAGTCAATAATAGGTGTATTTTGGGTCTTTGCAAATCGAATTGACTCTTCTCAATATGGTGAGATGAGTTTGCAGAACATTAACCTCGAACTGATAGTAATGCTCACAATTACTTAGTTTGTGCAGAGATAAACTACAAGAGACAAAACAGATGCTGTCAAGACAACAGGACAGACTAGGGTGATGCATTATCTCTTAGCAGCAGTTTTCCACATTTTTGTTCCTCTAGAACTGTTTAAAATAGCATTCCTTCAGCAATTGCCTTAGCAATACACTGCATTCCAAAACGTAGTCCCTTTATTTTGTGGCTTATACTACAAAAGCATCACTACATATCCCTAATGGCAAGATGACGCAAAACTATATTTATAGTACAATATCATTACAAAATCATTTTTTTGTGTGTGTTTTACTGTTAGCACAGCTTGAGCATTCATGTTAGCATAATCATGAACTGAGAGTTTCTGGAGAGTTTCTGAGAGTTCATACCTTATTGAACTCGAACAATCAGAAGAGACATCAGAGTTATTCTTGGAAATAAATTGCAAGGTTTTTTGGTGCTTGTACGGCATTAAAGTACATTCTGTGTAATGAAAGTTTTGCATGGTAAGATTTCACACAAATGGAAGGTTGATGAACTATATAGGCAATATTTCTACTTGCATATATTATTTTTCATATTCTTTTATATATCTTAAGTCTGAATATTTAAACTATTATTTTTATTCCAATATTCAGGCAAGCTGCATGATTGCAGGTGTGATGCTGTGTTATGTTTTGTGTAACGGTTTGTATGTTTGCACAATATTATCATTTACTTGTCGATTTTTGTCGAAAAAGAAAGCTGCAACAAAATTAACCATGGAGTCTCCAAACAACACACAGTAGTTGTGCTTTGTTCCTAAATGAATCAGTGTTTTTGAACAAATCAGTTGAGTAAATGATTCAGTGACTCTCCACCTGCGTCTTTAATTTGCATTCTATCAAGACCGTATTCAAGCTTAGTCATGCTTCAGTGATTCACTCATAGTCATTCACTCATGTTATGTTCATATACAGTACTACACATGCATTAAAGCAGATTAAGAATCATTTGATTGTATTCACACAGTGCTGATTTTATTCAGTATGCTGTGTTGTTTGCGAGTAGCACTCCATCCAGCTGCAGTATGTGACACAATATACAAAGTATCCATGGATCCGATGTTTCACTTTGTTCTCTGTAGAAGTACACATGTAGGCAAGTACAAAGTCTTCATATTAAAGCATTCTCCATTCTGATTCCACTCTCACAGAGAGCCACTGAAGTGTTCTGGAGTATTTCTCAGGAGAGCGATAGCACAGGAACAAGGAAATGTCATGCAAGCTTTCCCCCAAATGTCACTTCATGAATCTGTTTTGGCATATTTTCCCGGCATCAGTTTGGTCTTTTTTCCCAAAAACTGGAATAAATGCAAGAAACGCTACAGTTTTTTACAAATACTACATTGTCGGTTTTCTAGCATTTTCAACCAATAATGAGATTTCTAAATAGATATGATATTTTTACAACTGATCTATTCGGTTGAACTTATTTTGCTTTATATCAAAGTTCAGTGAAACAAGTAGAAGATTCAAAAAGCTCAGACTGCAGTGTCTTGAAAAACTACACATAAAGAACATAAAAGTAATATTATTGCACTGTATTTGAACAAATGTAATCCAGCAACAATTAATGTTAGATAGTATTGTTGCATGGATATTAAAATTCTGGCTGATATTGGTAGACTGATAATTATTTGATGTTATATCCAATAATTGGTAAGTGTTTTAAAATGCTACCAGTGAATTTAGGCATTATAATGTTCAAAATTAGCACAACACAACGGAAACAAGCTGCAACACAATGGAAACAAGCCACAACACAGCAAAATTAGCACAACACAAAGGAAACAAGCTGTAACACTACGAAACTAGATAAAAAAGTTTGTCAAGACAAACTTTAGGTTGGCTTGAGAAAGCCTAGCCTGAAAGTTTAAAGCAGTTGTAAAAGCCTGAACTTTGAAAAATTAGATAGATTAGATAGATGTTAATAACATGTTTCCAGCATGATTAGCATGTTTTTAGCATGATTAGCCTTTTACTATCATATTGCTGGCATGATTAGCATGTTACTAGCGTGTTGCTAGCATGATTAACAAGTAACTAGCATGTTACTAGCATGATTAGAAAGCTACTAGCGTGTCACTAGCATGATTAGCAAGTTAATAGCATGTCACTAGCTTGATTTAGTGTCAAGGGATTCTGGGAGTTTAGATTTGAATTTTGACATTTGGAGTTTGAATAGTCTTGGCTCATTTGAAGATTCCGTCAATGTAAATCTATGGGATTTTTATGATTTTTTTAATGAAAACCATAAGTCGGATTAGTCTGAAAAGACAAAGCACACCAAGTCAGATCAGTCTGATGAGTTGTGCTGAGTTTGGTGGTTCTAGCTTGAAAGCTCTAGGAGAAGTAGCGTTCAGAAATTGTAGTCTCATAAGAATAAGCTTAAATAGCAGATCAGTAGTTTGGATTTCTCAAGGAAACCGTCTCAACAACAAGAAATTAGCACAACACAGTGGAAACAAGTCGCAACACAATGAAATGAGCACAACACAACAAAATTAGTTCTATGTGTTGTGTTGTGTTGTGTTGTGGCGATTTCATTGCATTGTGACCTATTGGGCCACCGTACCTACCTAACACTCATTAAGTTAATTTAAATATATGAATAGAGAAAATGAGCATGCAAAATTAAATATCCAATATTGATTGACAAATATCCAATATATATAGAAAAATCTGCCAATAACCAGTATGATTGATATATTAATCAAATATAATGATTATAATGACATCTAATTTAGCAGAAGATGATGTGGCTACGTTAAATTTGACTGAGCTCACAGGTTACAAAACGCAACTCATGGTCATATGGGAGATGAAAAGATAGTGTCAGTGTTTGTTCTCTGTCTTTTACTCTCGTTTTCTTTCTGACTTGCTTCTCCTCTTCACTCTCTCCTCGTCCTCCATCTCTTTGGGAATAGAATCATCCATTTGCTCACTGCCGCTTTCTTTCCAAGGGCAGACGAGTCTTGGAATCCCGATGTCTCACCAGGGAAAAATCTGCACAGTCAATGTCATCAAACTTTAAACATCAGGTCTCCCAGTTTGGTCAGGTCAGGGCTGTCTATAGTTTTTGTGGCCACTGCTTTTTCACCTGTATGATTCATATGACAGAGCTGGTATTAGCCATTCACTTAAGCTGAAATCCACTTTAAAGTCAGCTACTGCATAAATGGAGCACCTCAGCGGGGACCCGCTGCCTTTACAGTGTGCGTGGGGTCTAATTATAATTCACAAGAGCACAAGCAAATGGCTACTAAAGAGCTCAAACAGTTGGAAAAATTAATAAAGGATTAGTAATCAGCTGGAGATTAAAGCTTTTCTTTGGAAGGCTGAAAATATTCGACCATATTTACATGTGGATCATCGTTTACAAGACACAATTTCTTATTCTGTTTTCAGGAAGGCTTTTCTTCAGGGTGTTAACACTGAAATTGATTTACGGTCACCAAGTTGTTACTTTTATTAAGTGAATAGGTGACCTTGTTAGAGAATCACCATACACCACCCTCCAAAAATTAATTCCCTACATTTTGTGTTGTTTTCCAGGTAAATAATCCAAAAATCCTCAACTAGATGTACTTCATACTTCATATTACTAAGCAACACTGCATAAGATACTGAGACATGCTTTAAGAGAATGTATCTTGAATACATGTGTATTTTGTTATACTGCACTGCACATGTAATAGTCATATTTTTATATCATATTTTTAAGCACTGTATAATGAAATTAAAAGTGAAAAAACTGCTAATATAGTACAGCAAAACAGTTGTATTCAAGAAAAGTGTGTACACTAAAGAACTGCAATATTATTGTATCATATTCTAATACTGTATATCCAGCCAGAAAATATTAATCATAGTATTCATAGTACTTCATGATGCACCAATATTAAAATTCTGTTTTTTCTTAGGAAGGCTGAAGTTATTTGACAATACATGCGCAACACATTTGCTTACAAGACAAAATGTGTTCTGGAAGGCTTTTCTTCATGGCGTTGAAGGTGTTAACGCCAAAAATAATTGGCAATCGGCAAGTTTTTACTCATTTGTACTCGGCGAGTAGGTGATTATCTTGTTAGTGAATCACCATACACTACACTCCAAAAATGACTTCTTTAAACAAGATCTATTACTAACACTTCATAAGATCATGATTTTAAGACGAGAAAAAAATCCCAAAAGATTCATTTTTTTAAAACTAGTACATTGATCTTAAATCCACACTAAACATATATTTGAACATGTAATCCAGACAAAAAGCATGATTTCATGCTTTTTGTGTTTGTGTAGTTTTCCAAGATAATAAGACATAATTTCTGAGAATGTGTCTTGAATACAAGTGTGTTTTGTCTTACTGCACTGGAAGACATATAAAAGAAGTCATTTTATTGATTTAATATTGTCATATTGTATTTTTAGGCACTGTATAAACAAACGGTCTGTACAAACGAGCAGTAAAGCAAAACACATTTATATTCAAGATACATATCCTGAAAACAAGTTCTTATTATATCATATACTTGCTTCCCAAGTAATTTGATGTTGTTTTAAGGATTTTTGACATTTTAACTTCTGGCCAGCTCGATAGTGCAATACTGAAGTGAAGCAGGTGAGAAACAAGAGCTAATGTTGCCTCATAATGTGTGCTCTGATTGAAAATGAATGACTGGTGTTCGGTTTGACGCGATCAGTTCTGTCAGATATTACATTGTTAGCGTGGAAATGGCTGTACTAGCTGCAACACTCACGGCTCAACTTTTTGGACCAGCTTTGACCACATCTTTCCATGCTTTGTGTTTCATATTCTCGTCTGGATTTCATTTATGCATGGACATCAAGCTCAGCTGTCATTTTTTGACATTTTTTTGTTGCGCTGGTGTGATGCAAAACTACTGCTCACTCAAGATACTGGATTAGGCTTAGCCTCGGTCTAAACTCCTCACCCTCAGGCTTGTTTCACACTGCACGCATAAGCAGCAAAGCAGAGCTACAGCGCAACTGCAGGCAGGTTCACGTTGTACTTTCATACTGACAGTATTTCTACAGCGCTGGGGCTCTGTACAGAACACAAAGTTATTTCTGACTTGCTATATTTAGTATTTCCCTTTATAACAGACATGCATTATAAAATAGTTAACTGGAGTGATAGTCATTTGAGAAATATTGCATCTTGATATATTGTATGTTAACATCTTCAACAGTCCAATAGTAGTTAAATAATTTAACTTCATAAAACCGAAGCCAAACTTCTTCAATCGTCTGGATTCAGTCATGTTTACTGAAAATAAAGTTTTTCTTATTGTTTTAGTATCAAATAATGGATGAGTATTCCTAAAATCCTATAATGGAAATGATCTGGTTAATAATTAGTAGATATACTAGTACTATATTGGTTGATATTTGAGATGGGAAAAAAAAGTATTCATATTGGTTGGTATTGGATCAATATTAGCTAATATTGGATATTTAATTGTGCATTGATATTCTATCGTCTTTGTCTTTGCCATCATCTAAGTTCATCTTTAAGAACACAAATAATTGAATAACACTTTTTTTAATGTGAAGATTCGTGTTTTTAATTTATTCATATTGGGCGATATTAGCTGATATCTAATATGTATATATATTGTATATATATTGTCTTTACCATCATCTAACACTCACTTAAAGTTGATCTTTAAGAACACAAATAATTTAATAACACTCTCAAAATCCATTTTTCATACTTTGCATTATAAGGCTGTGATGTCTAAATTTACTTTATTATTTTATAATATTTGATTAAATTTCCGTTCATTTTAATTTTTTATATTTTTTCATTTATTTTTCGAGAAAACAATAAATAATTATTTGTACATATTACATACAGTATACAAAATTGTTTTGTTAATATGAAAATAATTACAACATAAAATAATTAATTACCTTTAATTTATGTAGCCACAATTGTGTAGATTTAAAAAAAAAATAGATTATATTCTAAAACAATTATTAAAAAAGTTTTTCATTTATTTATAGGTTATCAGCTACAACAATAATTGTCAGCTTAATTTTAAAAATGTATATCGGTGGATCCCTATTAAATAGGTTTACAGAGCATTTTCTCCATATTTTTTGCTGAGTTCAGCATGCAGTGCCACAAAAAGGATTTTTTTTTCATTTGAGGGTTGGAGGAGGGCATTTTTTTTAGACATTTTTCAAAAATCTATATTTATCTCACCTAAATGTTTGATCATGCACTGTATTTTTGTTTTTACAATCGTGTAATTGTTGCACAATTGCTTGCCCTGGCGCAAGCCTGATTTTGTGCGACATGCATGTGTGAGGTTCCACATACTCCGTTTGCAGTGTGGTATGTAGTCCATAGTGTGGTACGAGCAGCACGGACTGTGCTTTCACACAAGAGTCTGCTCTTGATCTGTGGCTGTTTGCCACAAACACAACATCCATTTTATCCATTATTTTGATTTTAAATCCAAACATTGTTGGGGTGGTTGATTGCGATTTCACTTTTTTAATGTTAGTTAGTGTGTAATGTTGCTGTTTGAGCATAAACAATATCTGCAAAGTTACGAAGCTTAAAGTTCAATGCAAATGGAGATATCGTTTTTTTTTATTCTGGCGGTTTAATGCCTACAAAATGACTGGTAATGGACTACAACGAGTTACTTCCCGGGTTCGTCACATCACAAACCCAGATTTTTAACAAAACCCCGCCCTCGGGAAAAGGCAGCAAAGGGGGGCGAGGCCATGCTGCACTGCTTCAGAGAAGAGGAAGAGAAAACTAGAGGAGCACATAAAAATCTATTCATATATAAATAATCCTCGTCGCATTCGCTGTCCTCTAACAGTTCTAATGGTTTCCTGCAATGTCTAAAATCATGTGTTCTTCACGCAGCGTTCCTCGTGCGTTTCCTGGCCTGCGCCCTGCTGTGCACACCTCCTGCATCTCTCTCTCATCTCGCGTGCTCATATCATCAGCTCAGTGAATACCTTAGTTTCTGCATACTAGAGTATGAGAAGCGTGGATACCAGGATGCGCTTGGTTTGCCGCACTTATGAACGTCTTTAATTCAGAATAAAACCGTCTCATTAAGCGTTACAGAATGCAGTAGCATTTACAAATGCATCGGTATCTAAAGGTAGGAGACAACAACATACAAAAATCTTAGGCCTAACCACTAAAAGCCGATGCTTGCACAGGTGTCTCCGGCGACTCCTGCGTGTGCACTAAATATCCTCTATCGGCTCAAACTGATTAACAAGATTGATAACGTCATTGGACAATCCAACCGGCCGCACCTGCACTAGTTGAGGGGCGGCGACGTGTATAGGAGGCTGCTAGAGGCTGTTTAGGCCAATGCCACGTCACAAGACACACGGCTAGCTAACCAATCAGAGTCCATCGCCTATTTCTGAGGGAGGGTCTTCATAAAAGCAGGAAATGATCAGTTCGTTCAGAGGAGAAGGGACAGAGAGGTGTGGAATAGGACATTATGTGGTGAAATAATTTGTAACAAACGAAGTCGGTTAAGCTCATTGTAGTCGGCTGCACACTGGCCATAAACAACAGGGGAATCACCTTATAAAATAACAGTGACCACCCCTTTTAAAGCTCTTTTTCAATATTGGTGATCTTTTTTACACGTAACAGTACTACATCTTTGGTCATCAATTAGTCAGGTGGTTTTTTACTTTTGCCTTTACCCTCTCTAGGTTATATATTAAGTTTGCTAAAGCAAAACATTAAATCTGACTCTTCTTACTGAATGGCGGAGCAAACCATTCTACACATTAAACGGGGTTACCATAGTTGACGACACAGTCAGCCTACTGCCTGGTTCCTTTTGCCTGTAAAATCTTTGTTACAAGCAATCCGTGCAGTTCAGCAAACGAACGTTAATTAAGAAGGCTGTAAGACGTAAACAAGTATTCCTTGTTTAGCTACAAAGTGGCTGATTTCCTTTAAACTCCTAAGCCAAAAATCCCTGCCTATGTGTTGACTGTCGAAACACAGTAGCGTGAATTATTGCATTGTATGTGTAATTCCTACATTTTTGTGTCCTGCATGATCATATGACCGCAAACAAGGCGCTGTACTTAATTCAGCTCGTGCAGCGCAGTCAAACATGTGCTGAAACCATCTCTGCCTGCTGCACACGGCCCGCGCGGTCCGGTAGCGGCACTGCCGACCCACAACCATGTGTGCATGTGTGAGAAACGCTTTTAATCCATACATGACGTGGTCGGTGGGAAAAATCCTGCGCTTGCACACAAGTAATGTGAACCGGGCGTTATTTGTGCGCTAACGTGTGCTGAGTGCAACGGTCTCCAGGAGAGCACGCAAGCGTTATTGTTAAAACACGTGCAAGAATTAAAAAGGAAAAAATGCAATTATAACTTCAGTGACGATGCGACACTGCCTTGATAGTGCAAGTGACAATTCCTGTGTAAACTGTGCTGCATGCAGCTCACTTATAGTGGCACATGACGCAATGGCGTTGACGACTTGCATTTTGAATAGAAGAGAGCAGAGCGCATCGGTCGGTGATTCACCTCAGATGTTTGTTGAAATGTATGTCACCGCTCGTGACAACTTTTTCCAAATTACGTTGGTAAGGGTATTTTAAACTGAAAATTTAATTGTACCCTCACCTAAGCTTTACCATGATTCACCACCCGCGCCGGACAGAGACTGAGACGGCGCCGCTGCATGTCGTGCCAAACCTTCTCACGGCAGCGTCATTAGCTTGAGATCGGTTTTATGAGATCAATCATCCGAAAGCGATTATCAGCCGTTTGTGATCGGTAGCCGATCAATCGGAGCACCCCTAACAAAAAGCGCTGAAGATGTGCTCACTGCTGCAGTGTCACGCTGTACATCCTATAACCTGTTTATATGGACGCCAAAATAAATACGCAGTGCTTACCCCCATATACTGCGAGAAACGGCCTTAGGCCCAAAACATCTTCAACCAACCATTTAGGCTTTAAAAAGTGCTGAACATGAGGTGTTCTTTCATCTGCTTCCAATCATGATAGTCCTACCTGTCCTCTCCGAGAGGTGTAGGGCCGCTATATTCTCTCTCTCTCATGCTCAGTGGAGGAAGCAGAGATGAAGCCACAAGCAAGAGAATAAATAAATGGATTTTCCATCGCTCTCTCGGTGAGGAGGGCAGCCTGCTGCTGCATGGCAGTGACACACCGCTGTGCACAAAGTGCTTTGCAGCCATGAGTTCTGTCCTTTTCCTTGAGCGCACTGCGAGCGGCCCATCGCACAGAGCGAATGAGGAAGACTGCCAGAGTTTCAGGGCTTTTTGAGAGACAGATGAGCTAACGTCGGGGTCTCTGCGCATCAAGGGTTCTTAATATTTCTGCATGAACATGAAAGATTTGGTTCCTCTTTTTTTAACTTTTGAATTGATTATAGTTTCATGTTTGGGGGCTTTTGGCTCAGTTCCACTTTAGCCTAATTAAATGATTTCAGAAACTGAATTCTGGGTAAGGTTTTTTTTTTTTTTTGATAAACAATTAAGACATTTAGGAAAATTGCTTTAACTGCCCAAGTAGAAATCCAATCAGTCTTAATTGTTTCTGTCATTCATTGCTTTCTGTATAGAGCATATGGTGTTTACACAGAGCTAAACCCTATTGATGGGAACAGAAATGCTGAATGCATCCGGGAAGGACTCAAGTACAAGGAGATATTGATTTAGAATGTTGTTTTATAGCGACATCTGCTGCTCAGTGGTGGTAAATGCCTGAACTTTTTTTTCAACTGGTGGTCTGTTTATTTTATTAGCTCAGTAAGAAATGACATCGTAGTATCCTTTTCGGACATGGTCCGTAACTGCTGCTATGTGCTTACCTTTTTTAACTTAAGCAATTTGATACATGCACTGATTGTTGCACAGACTATATTTTTTCTACATTGACTTAGAATAAAAAAAAATACATCTGTAATTACATCTGTGATATACATCACTGTTGACCCATCCCTTACACCTTAACCTACCCTTAAACCTACCCATACCACCAAACATGTCCCGACCTTTACACCCGTAATCCCACCTCAATAGCAGCAAAAGTGTTTTGCAATACAATATGAACACAATAAGTACATTGTACATACATTTTCATGTAAGTACATAATAGTTAAGGCTCCCTAATATTAAGTGGGACCTTTCTTGTTGTAATATAAATTAGAATTTCTAATGTGTATATTCCTTTTTCTCCTTTATCCATTTTATTTATGGGATGGTAACACTTTGCTGTGCTTTGCTGAAGTTAAAGTCATCAATTTTATTGTATTCGGTATCATGAACCAAAAATTAACAAATATTTGTAAAGCATTTGTTAATCTAGATGATTATTAGATTATGCATATTTTTTATATATTAAAATATTATTAACATATTGATACATTTTCATTGTTAATTCATGTTTGTGTATAGTATGTGTTAATTTATACAACTTTAAATGTTACAAATATTCTTATGTAAACATGATGTTCCGGAAATCATTCTAATATGCTAATTTAGTGCCCAATTATTATTAATTATTGGTGTTCAATTATTAATAATCAATCTTATCAATGCTGAAAGCAGTTTTTGTGGAAACTGATTCTTTCTCCTCCATGATTCTTCATCTAGTTATACTTACATTTTTGTAACATTATCAGTGTCTTTACAGTGTGTACCGCTGTGGTCAGTGTAACGCATACCGGAATAACAGTGTATTGATATAAATTAAATAAGACACCATGCAAAATACTGGTACCACTGAACGGTGACTTAGTAGTGTACCATGGCTTCCATAAAAATATTAACCAGCGCAACTGTGCTGAACCTGCATAAAACAGGAGCCAATAAAGACTGCGTGGTACCGGCTGCTGAAATTTCAGCTTTGCATCACAGGAATAAATAACATGTCAAAACATGTTGAAATGGAAAACAGTTATTTTACTGTGTAATATTATTTCACAATATTACTGTATTTGCTGTATTTTTTGATCAAATGAATGCAGCCTTGTTGAGCATATAAGGGACTTATTTTAAAATATTAAAATTAAAAGTATTCCAAACTTTTGACTGGTAGTGAATGTCAAAGACAAGCTGAACTCCAGAACCATGAATCATGTGGTCTTGAACAAGTTAGAGATTCACTAAAAGGTTTATTTCCCCAACTTGATCACTGACAACATAATACTTACTATATGCTGTATCCACATGATAACACTACATAAGCCTACAAAATAGAAATTACTAACTACAATGGCATACTTGAGTTTATTTGTCAGGGAGCTGTCCTAGGAGAGAAGCACATATTCTTTATTCTTCCCTTGAGAGTATTGGCCCACTCATATTTGGCACAGAGCTGTCCAATCCATTATGTCAGATCGGCCTGTGTATTGAGAAAGCACAACATGCTAGCCAATATTTTAGCTATTATAAGTTTTGTTCACGGAGCTCGTTTTGCGAGTGTCAAGTCCAGCACCTCTCCTGTAGGTGTTTGGTGGCAAGGATGACGGACAGCCATGTTTTCCAATAGTGGCTGTTTGAGCATAGATATAGCCTTCGGGACACTGTCGACCAGATCAGATACTGTTTTTTGCAAGTAATTGAAGCAAAGAAAACGCCGCTTTCGAGAGTCTGAGCTGAGAGTGAGCTGAGAACGAATGACTACATTTAAGCAGCATGGTGTGTCCGGTATGTGCTTTTGCACACCAAATTTACCTGTACACAAGAGGACTATATATTCTCTGTAAAGATCCCTTAATAAAATCTACTTTATTCTCTCCTGTCTTATCAGGGATCATTCAATTTGTACTTTGTGATCAGGAATTTTTTAATTACATTTAATCACAAGTCGCTTTACAGACTCTGTCACACTGAATTCCCCTGATTTACTCCTATAATGGTCTTTTGGACTCTTTCAGGCTACAGAGTCCGCTAATATTAATGCAGCGCTTTTGGGCTTTACTAGTTTAACAACACCTGGTGGTAATAATTAGTTTTGGTTAATTTTAAATTAATTTTGTTTTTAATCTTCTTGCACCTATATACTTTAGCGTCCGAAATAAGGTTGGGATGCAGAGGTCTCAGGCCCGCACTTTATTAATGTCGTCTAGTTTGCTTTTTTAAATTTTAAGAGGGCTTTCCTCATTAAAATAAAGAAATAAATCATATGTAGAGATATATAGATTTTTTTCCAGCCTTAATGGTTAAAAGTTAATTTAAAAAACTTTTAAAAAGTGTACAAATTAATTTACAAACTCAAATACATTTTTTAAAATTCTTAGTATTTGGGTTTGGCCCTTTATTGCACTTTAAATGTGCCCCTTTTTGACCTTGTATGCTCTTTAATGTATTTTTGGTTGTGGAAAATGCTTCTGTTTTGTGTTGTGTGTGGTTGTTGGGTGATTCTCTTTATATCATCAGCAAGCAGAAAAAAAAAGAAAAATGACATTGACAATCTTAAATGAGTTTAAAAATTATTTTGGGTTGCACATTTTTGACTTTGTACTTTTTTTTTTTTGTTTGTAGAAAACCACATTTTTCATTTAGTTTAACGATATTTTTTCATTGTTTTTCTCATTTAAATTAAATGTTTTCTTTTAAAATTATTTTCTAAAATGTAGTTATAAACAATAAATGGTCAGTGAATCTTACATTGTTTTGTGTGATTGTGACGGTTACAATTTTATGCATACTATAACTCTTGCGGGCTTTAAACCTCCAACTTTTCCGCCACAAGCCCAGATCATTAACCACTGAGCTAGGAAATATAGCAGCTGCTTCATTTACACAAAAAGAAAAAAAGAACAACTGTCACATAAGCACCCTGAAGAGCTTCTTTGTGAATGTTTATGACAGCATCTCTAAATGATTTTTGAAGTTAGGATTATATGCAATGACTTCCTCATGAGTCACACTTATTGTAATAGTAAGCAGAGACTTCACAAGCCCTGATCTGTTTTGTGTCCCACTTAAACCTGAGGGAGCAAAGCCGCTTAGCAGGCCAAAAATGTATACACAATAATATGCAATGAATAACTTGAATGGATTTAAGAAGGTAAAGCCAAGACACTGATATTATATTAAAATGTCTCTTGAAGCATTTCAAATGATTTAGCGCACTGAATTTATTGCAGACATGCTATGCTCTCTGTAATGGATTTTCTCTAAGCGCAAGGTTGGAATAAATTTGCAGTATGCATCTGAAAAACAAAACAACTTTCTATGGTTAATTTCATCTCATGGTTAGTGATGTCATTACCAGTTCTCATCATGTAAGGGCGAAAAGCTGGAGCTGTGTTTACACGTCCAGAAAGCTTGGACAAGACTACTTTTCTAGCTTGTGTTATGCTAGATTATACTTCTTAAAGTTTTAATTGTTGTCATTGCCTGCTACACTTCAATTTAAAGAATGTTATTGGTCAGTAAAAAAGATATGCCCCAAACTCACACCATTGACTGAGCCAGTGTTGCTGTTGTCAGGCAGTTCAAACAAGCAAAGGTTTTTTTTTTTCCTTTTCTTTTTTTCTTTTTTTTTCTCATCTTTGAGAGATCGCATCACAAATGGCTTACTTATAGTTGTCTCTACATATTAAACTGTCACTCTTTACCTTAAAGTTCTCTCTATATAACCCTATAAATGTCCATTAAATGTCTAGTTCACTTATAAATGAAGATTCTATCATCGCTTACTCAACCTTATGTCAATCCAAGCCTACCAAAATGTCTACCTTTTTGTTCATACAATGAAATGTAATAAAATCCCATACACAATTTCATGTTTGGGTGAAATGCTGCTTTAAGGTCTTACATTACAGTAAATTCTACCCTTTCTAGTAAGCTGTGCCAGCATCAATTTTCTCATTCTAAACCTTTGACCTTTTGTGCCGCCAAGCTAAACAACAATGCTTCATTAGCATTAGCATTCCCAACCAGCACAGAAAGGAAACATCTACTATCATTCCAGAGACCTCGGCTTCTCAGAGGTCATCTGTATTTGGACAGTGTTGTGTTGAAACTCTTGGTTGATTTCTAGAAACCAGTGTCGCTGCAAACTAAATACATTTCATGGAGCTTTTGCAAATGCGCTGTTGTATCTAAGCAACAGCATTGGTATGCGCTGTTCACTGAAGGTTGAGGGTAAGGTTAATGGTGCGGTATAGACTTTCCCTGCGTGTCTGCTGTTATCAGCCCCGTGTGCTAAAAGTCAACCGGAACTTGGAGATTTAATGTAGTGTTTGTCTTAGTTCTGGTTGGTGTCTGACCGTCCCAGTTGGTGTTTTAAAATCTGTCTCAGATTTTAAAGGTTGTGTATGTATTCCGTCTTAAAGCGCAAAAATCATACTGTCCGCATACTGTCGGTTCTGTTATTTTTGTTTTTATTAATACAGTACTTCACCTATTTACCCGTCTTATCCCATTACATACATACATCGCTCTCTCTCTTCTCTCTTACTCCCACACACACTTTGTATCTGGTGAACTTACAAGTGAGTAATATAATAGACCACAGCCCAGCCTTCAATAGGAAAGCCCTGATTGGAAATGTAGTAGTAATCAATCTGTAAAATAGGAATATAATCGTTAAAACAAAAGCAATGTAATGCTGCTTTTTGCCTTGGGTATCTGGCTAAAACAGTTGTGTGGTTCAAAGAGCAAAATGGAACTGCAATTCAATCGCATTTCCCATAATTTGCAAGTTTTTCATAAAAACTATCAAAGTTTTGCGTAATTATGATGTGTGATTTGGATAAAAACAATGTTCTTGAACTCTAGATACTTTTACTTAAAATATAAGCATTTTCCTTCAACATTCACACACATAAAGAGGTTAACACTCACTGCATGGAAAATAAGGGAAAGTGCCTTTGTGAATGGAAGAGCAGCCATCAGCCAATGAATCTTGTAAACATCAGAACTAAAAAAAAAAAGACAGAAGTACACAGTAATCTGTACACAAAATCTGTTTTATTATTTTTACAGGAGACAATCAGAGACATGATTTTGCTGCTCTCTACTGGTCATTTCTTGTATGAAACTGTCAAATAGAAAATGTACATAATGTCTGTTATTGTAGCACTTACCTATGGGTACGCAAAACATGAATCCACAGCGTGCCGATGAGGAAGAAGAACATGGACATGCAGATGTAAAGCTTAGGTAAAGGAATCTCTCCCGCTGAGAGAAAGCTGTCTGGATTCTTCTCCNTAATAAAAACAGCCAATATGCTAGTAATATGTATGTTAATAAGCAACTAGTTAATAGTAAGAACTGGACTTTAAAATAAAGTGTTAAACATGTTTCTAAACACGGCGCTTACATTTCAATCCCCATGTGTGAAGTAAAGAGTCCAGTCAAGCTATGGATAAAAATGTGAGAATATCTGAATAAAAAGGGAATCACTCATCAAAGCTCCCAGTGTCGACTGTGTAAAGAATATTTTATAGAAGTGAATCTTAATTTTATGCACTAATTACTATCTTATGTACATATAGGGGTCTTTGAGAGGGGAAGCATGCAACTCCTCAAAAGAAGAAGAAAAAAAAACCTGGGCTGAGAAAATAATTGACTATAAATATTTGACTCAAAAATAAAACAGTGCAGACCAAATTTCACTGTTCTTATCAAGCTTCTATAGTGTGCTGTGAATGTGAGGGAAGAAGGACAACATACTAGTGAAAAGTCTTGTGAAAGCTGATTACCTTGTCAATAATGCCCACCTGTCATGTTTTGTTCATCACTATAATCGGATGATTACACTGTCAATGTAATACTGAACACAGAGGTAGACTTTGCCTCTTGATTTCATAAATCCACCTCATGCCACTGATATTGTGTGCTCTTAAGTGATCTGAAAATGAACATTTTGTCATAATTTACAAATATAATTTACAAATGCTTGACATGTTAATGCTCATTTCTCGTCAGAAGACTTGAATTGCTTAAAGACTAATATGCATTAAATTTACAATGTCTTTTCTTACCTTTAGCTGGGTCAAAAGTTTTGGTGGAATACATTTTTTCAGTGGAGGGACCGCAATCTCTCAGGTTTCATTAAAAATATTCTCATTCATGTTTCGAAGATGAACAAAAGTCTTAAGGGTTTGGAACAAAGCCATCCCCTTTATTTTAAACACGAAGCTTAAATTAATTTAAAGCAAAACCGGATGTCTTGATGTACTTTGCCTTGCCTAACACAAGCACAAACTGTGTTCAAAATTGAATGTGGGGAAGATAAAAACTAAAACATTTCTGCACAAACTCACAGACCAGTCATGTCTAATTATGTTATTATGCAATCAAGGCTTTATACTTCACTTGTGTCCCAATATCCATGTAAAACAGCAAACTGACATGTGCAAAAATAAGTTTGGTGTACCACCATGTTGGGGTGGTTGTCTGGCACGGCCCCCCTGTACAACAGAAAATTCTAACTGAGCTTTTAAATTTTGATTGACTACATATCAGTCTGATGATGAATAGGCGTTTGTCAAGTTAGTAATTCTAGATGTATGCTGTTTGTGTGTACACTTGTCAGCACTTTGCATGCTTAACATTAATTGCATTATATAAGCTGCTTTGGAATATAAATTGCAACACATTTCAAATGATAAAAACATGACCTATATTACAAAAACTGATGACATAATATTAATTTTTGAGAGAGCTATTTACAAAATATAAATATTATCAGACGTTCCCCTTTATATAATTAGTAGAAATATAAAAAAATGACATATTACAGAGTTGATGAGAGAAATTGATGATAAATATTTAAGTTCATATTGAAATCCTTTTGAATATATTTTAGCCTGAAGCAATTTTTTTATTGTGGTAGGTCTGAGCACAGACCTTCTGAAACTCTAGAGGGAGGCATATGTGTGATAATTTTGAATTTTGTTGGTGAGGCTTTAATTCCCAATTCTTTTTTAATTTTCATCAGTTTATGTGATGTTGTTGTACTAGCAGAGAAGTCTGACAAATATCCTCCAGACAGTTGCGCCACCATGACAATGAGATTTTTAACATTTTCTTAATTTTAGTATACAATACAGGATTTCCTCAGGTTTTATGAAGGTACATTTAAGACCTTTTAAAGACCTTGAGACCAAGTAAAGAAAACGTATAGAATAAGTTGATGGGAACACAATATGTCAATATGTTCTCTGAATGTAAATGTCACACAATCAGTTATATTATCACCACTTCAAAGTTTAAAGATACAATTTATTTTTAATTCTATTGTTTAAATCGTTTTACAAAGAAATTGCATAAGGCTAGCATAACACCTTTGCTCCCAAACATTAGAATTTGACGGAATTTGAATTAGAATTTTTGTATTGTTTTCCAGAGCAAAAAAAAAAAGTTAAAACAAAATGTCTATAAATGTTGAAGTGGGTAACAGCAGTAGCCTGGTTGTTTCTCCATGTTTCTCTTGGCTGTTGTCGTCTTTTAACTTGATATGCCAAGAGCAAACAAACATGAGAAACGAATGCATTATTTAGAGTTTCTGGAGACAGGCCTAGTATCACCAAACTATACACATAAAAATATACTTTTAATCAACACAGCGTGTTCGTAATGGCCTGCATGACATGATACGCTTGCATGTGAAGAAGCCAAGTAGTTTCTCAAGTGGCCTCTGTCATTAGAGTCGTCATGTAAGGGTCTTGCTGCTGAGACGTCATGCCATGTTTAATGTCCTGTAGTTCAATGATCCAACTCATGCAAGTTAATCAGCCGCTAATGAAGGTGAGTACATTGGGCTAATTAAGCGTAGCATGTATGGGACTGAGTACAGGGAAGTTCAGATGGTGAGCAGGAAATGGAAACATGGAAAGATTAGATTTTAGACATGAGACATTTTACGTAATCTTAGTACCATTGCACCACTAAGGAAGTAATTAGTTGTTGTTTGTTGCTTAGTTTATTCTTAGTTTATTTATTGTATTTTATTGACATGAATATTACACCGATCGGCCTGTATTGGTGAAGGGCCCAAAATCAAATGTAGGTTGTTTGAAATAAGGTATATTGAGTTTGTATTTTAAAAGTATGGTGTCTGAACCTGACAAAAGACTTAGTGTTAATGACTTCTAGAACAGGCAAGCTAGCACCTTTCCTATCTTATTTAGCCATTCCCACACATCCCTCTTTTAAAGCCCCTTCTGTTTGTCCTGATGCTAAGCATGTTGACTTTGCTTTGAATTCCATCAATCTTTATGCTTTGAAAAGCAGGCAGAGTTATGTAAAAGGAAGAAATAGCATATTAATTTCCTCTTGGAGAGCTAGTGCTGAAGTTGTAATTAAGTGTGATCAGTTAACCTCTCGGGAGATAAGTGAGCGTCCTTTTTCATCAGTGTCTTTTTCTGTCTCTCTGCAGTTAGCTTTAAATAAAGACATGTTGTTGGTGTTCAGGATTATAAAAGTCTTAAAAATGTGTGAATCATTTTGCCCACACCACCATTACATTTAGACCTTACCGTGTGATGTGTTTGCTAGAGCGGCATTATTATATATTTTTTTTCATATGTAGATTATTCAAGTCACATGAACCACCCTGAAAATGTATGTATTTAAAATTACAGTGTTTCTACTAAGTATAGTACAAATCTATAAAGGGTCATATGATGCGATTTCAAGGTTTTCTTTCTCTTTGGAGTGTTACAAGCTGTTCATGAATAGACAAGATCCCTAAAGTTGCAAAGACGAAAGTCTCAACCCCAGAGATTTCTTATAACAGGTAGGACTATCACGCCTCCTAAAAGCCTCTTTATAATGCCCCAATATGTGACTCACGTTGGAAGCGATTAGCATAATGCCGACAAATGTTCACGCAAAGGAAAGAAGGCGTAACTTATTTTTGCTGCCACCGCCGCCGCATGTGTGAAGCGCTGTGTGTTTCATTGTGAAAGGAAACTACTTTGTTTGTGTAGATAGGCAGAATGAACTGAAAAGCCATTTAAATGAATTTAAACCATTCATCAAACTTGTAATGGCATAATTCCATTATGAGGGGATTTTCTCATACTCTTCTGATAACTATATGTGATCAGCTTCCACTGTGTGTTTTATGTTAAAGATGACAGGTGTGTTTTATAGAGTAGATTATTTAGGACAAAATCGATAGTCCTAAGAATGACATTTACTGTGTAACATGGAATGATTAATCAAGTTAGTTAAATTCACTCAAACCCCTAAGTCACACAATATTACTTTGTGGTATTGGGTTATGAAAGGGGTCCTGTTCAATAAAAAAAGAAGAAAAAAAAAGAAAAAGTTTGAAAACCTTTAGTATTTAAATATACGTTTGTACATTGAGAATATAAATCCTGGTGTACATTTTTGGTGTTTTTTTTTTTTGCTTTTTAGTATGATCTATTTTACTTTTTGGGAATATTACATGTTTCAGTGTATTAATTGGCAAGAAATGGCTGGCCATATGAACTTTCACACAGTTGTTTTGAAAAATAAAATCTTCTTCCTACTGTTTGAGTGAAATTTAGTGCCATTTAGCGGAAGTGACGATTTTGTTCCTCTGACTCGTTGGATGGAAATGGTGCTTTTCTGTAATTTTTTTATGCGATAATCCAAATTTGTGCACGAGTTAAATTTGCAACTTATGATGGAAACCGGGTCGTTAATCTTGTTTTTGTCTTTTCTTGCATCTTCATTAGACGGTAGACATCCATAAGGAGAAGGTCGCCCGACGAGAGATTGGCATCCTGACAACGAATAAGAACACATCAAGGACTCATAAGATCATCGCTCCGGCCAACATTGAGCGGCCGGTGAGGTACATCAGGAAGCCAATCGACTACACAGTTCTGGATGATGTGGGCCATGGAGTAAAGGTAAATAATTTGCCGTCTTTTAAATCTATATTCATTGCTCCCAACTCTACAAACAGGATGGCTTGTTTCTCAGTTTTTTAAGTGTGATGCCAGTTTGATTCTTATGTGAACAAGCCTGTGAGTGTACAGTCTGCTAGGCCTGGGCAATAAAACGGTATTGATATTTATCGACGGTACACCTTCTTCGATAAAGATATAAAAAATGTTCGATATAGTGCACAATATAGGCACGTACTATGAGTGACGCAGACAGCACACACAAACACAAACATGCTGAATTGAGTGCTGTGCCTGCCTGTGATTGTGAATAAAGAATGAATATTAGTTGAATTTCAAATAAACATTTGCATTTGAATGTTAAGAGTGCATCAGGGAGCGTCATCAGTGGCGCGCGAGATGCGGTAATGATGTAAGTGACGTTGTTGCATTTAAATGTTTTGTTAGTCTAGACCACGAGACGCGCCGCTATGTATTCATTCGCGGGTTTTCGGTCTCTGAGCAACATGACGGTGTTTCGTTCATGAATGAATCACTCGTTTAAATGAATTCGGTTCAGTCGCAAGGACCACTAAACAGTCAATTACTCCACTAATGGCGCTTGTAATTTCACATTAAAGGTCTTTTCATGTGTTAAATTATTTCACATTCAGCTATTAATGTTTTATGTTTAATATATCAAAAAATTATTTATGCATTTGTAACTGCAGGTTGAATGCATTCATGTTCTGCATTAAACTGTGTGTAAATACTTCTAAATGCCACTTCGGGTGCAGCTTATGTCTGGATTGCAAAGAGGAATTTTGTTGATACTGATTTCATTTGCAACAGCCCAAATGAATTATTATTCTAATTCACTGATTCAATGTAAGAATTTGACTCAAAAGATAAATGGACACTTCTAGAAAAAAATGGCTTTACAAAGGTAAAAATTCCCATAAAGGGTAAAAATCATTTTATACTTATTGGAAAAGATTAATTTATATCTGACCACCACACAGAATATGAAGAATATCAAAACTTTAGGAGTCAGCTGTCCACGAAAGTCCTTAAGATAGCAGCATGAAAACACACTCAATCAGCTGAATGAATGACTCAAAATTCGCTCATTAAGTGTCTTACCGTCACTTACTGGTATAGTTCAGTTGAGAAGTTTGTTGAAAAATATGCATTTTCCCCTCAACATTTCTTATTTCTATACTCATAAATGCATTTAAAACATTAATCTCATAACATTATTTATTGCAGTTGTAATTATTGTTATTTGCAGTGTAAATTATTTAATCTGATTGGTAGCAGCCCTATAGTGTATATTGAATTTATTGATAAATTGTAATAATTTGACATGTAAGATGATGCATACATCTAAAAAGGTTAATAATAGGCCTTTGTAAAGGTAAATATGCAGATTTAAGTATGTAAAAGCTGATAGAACACTGAAAACTGAAAATATTGCTTCAGAATAAATAGTTTACACCACCAAAAATCTCAGTGATGCAGTACATTTGTGGGGATATTTTGTATGGAATATTGTCTGCTGATATGAAAAGTACACTGTATATCGTAGTAATAAATATAATTTATTAAGCAATGATAATTGTGTTTTATTTTTAATTAAGCTGCTTAGCTATTGCAGATTCAGTCTTCCCAGACTGGTGCAGGTCTACAATTTTGTTTCTGGTGTCCTTTGACAGCTCTTTGTTCTTGGACATGGTGGAGTTTGGAGTGTAACTGTTTGAGGTTGTGGACAGATGTCATTTATACTGATAACGAGTTCAAACAGAAGCCATTAATACAGGTAACCAGTGGAGAACAGAGGAGCCTCTTAAAGAAGAAGTAACAGGTCTGTGAGAGCCAGAAATCTTGATTGTTTGTAGGTGACCAAATACTTATTTTACCGAGGAATTACCAATTAATCTTTAAAATCCTACAATGTGATTTTCTGGATTTTTTTTTCTCATTTTGTCTATCATAGTTGAGGTATACCTATGATGAAAATTACAGGCCTATCTCATCTTTTTAAGTGGGAGAACTTACACAATTGGTGGCTGACTAAATACTTTTTTTTCCCCACTATATAGATATATATGTGTGTGTAACTCGTGTGTTAAATAAATTCTATGCACACAGACTGAAGTAGTTTAAGTCTTTGGTTCTTTTAATTGGGATGACTTTGGCTCACATTTAACAAAAACCCACCAATTCACTATTCAACAAATTAGAATACTTCATAAGACCAATAAAAAAAAACATTTTTAGTGAATTGCTGGCCTTCTGGAAAGTATGTTCATTTACTGTACATGTACTCAATACTTAGTTGGGCCTCCTTTTACATGAATTACTGCATCAGTGCAGTGTGGCATGGAGACAATCAGCCTGTGGCACTGCTGAGGTGGTATGGAAGCCCAGGTTGCTTTGACAGCGGCCTTCAGCTCATCTGCATTGTTGGGTCTGGTGTCTCTCATCTTCCTCTTGACAAGAGGTTCAGGTCAGGTGAGTTTGCAGGCCAATCAAGCACAATAACACCATGGTCATTGAACCAGCTTTTGGTGCTTTTGGCAGTGTGGGCAGGTGCCAAGTCCTGCTGGAAAATGAAATCAGCATCTCCATAAAGCTTGTCAGCAGAAGGAAGCATGAAGTGCTCTAAAATTTCCTGGTAGATGGCTGCATTGACTGTGGACTTCAGAAAACACAGTGGACCAAAGTCCTCTTTTCAGATGAAAGTAAATTTTGCATTTCATTTGAAAATCAAGGTCCCAGAGACTGGAGGAAGAGTTGAGAGGCACAGAAACCATGTTGCTTGAAGTCCAGTGTGAAGTTTCCACAGTCAGTGATGATTTGGGCTGCCATGTCGTCTGCTGGTGTTGGTCCACTGTGTTTTCTGAAGTCCACAGTCAACGCAGCCATCTACCAGGAAATTTTAGAGCACTTCATGCTTCCTTCTGCTGACAAGCTTTATGGAGATGCTGATTTCATTTTCCAGCAGGACTTGGCACCTGCCCACACTGCCAAAAGCACCAAAAGCTGGTTCAATTACCATGGTGTTACTGTGCTTGATTGGCCTGCAAACTCGCCTGACCTGAACCCCATAGAGAATCTATGGGGTATTGTCAAGAGGAAGATGAGAGACACCAGACCCAACAATGCAGATGACCTGAAGGCCGCTATCAAAGCAACCTGGGCTTCCATACCACATCAGCAGTGCCACAGGCTGATTGTCTCCATGCCACGCCACACTGATGCAGTAATTCATGCAAAAGGAGGCCCAACCAAGTATTGAGTACATGTACAGTAAACAAACATACTTTCCAGAACGCCAACAATTCACTAAAAATGTTTTTTTTAATTGGTCTTATGAAGTATTCTAATTTGTTGAGATAGTGAATTGGTGGGTTTTTGTGAGATGTGAGCCAAAATCATCACAAATTAAAAAGAACCAAAGACTTAAACTACTTCAGTCTGTGTGCATTGAATTTATTTAATACACGAGTTTCACAATTTGAGTTGAATTACTGAAATTAACTTTTCCACCACATTCTAATGTATTGAGATGCACCTGTATATACTGTATATGTGTGTGTGTGTGTGTATACTGTATATTCTGCTTTTATTACAACTTGGAGCTACAATGGGTTTTCCCACAACAAATACATTTCCCCTCACTGACAGACGCTATTTATTGCAGTACAGGCATTTTGTATCTTCCTCTGCCAAACAACTATTCGTTTTGGTGGCATTTTGTTAGCAAACAGGCCAGTATGATGAGAATAATTGGCTTTTGGTCTTCCTGCCCTGGATCTCCCCGAATTGCATGTGAAAATTCTGTCCATTTCTATTTGAAAACGCCGGGCTTTTGGATTCAAAAGTAATTGAATAGGTTAATAGAATAGACACCGTACAACCAATAGACCAATCTTTCCCGCTTTCGCTATTAATTGAGCCATGCTACGTTTTGTGCTGCGTGCGGCGGCGGGAGCGTCGGGCTGTTGGAGGGTTCACTGAAGGACTGGCAGATTGAATACGTGCGAGTCAATGTAATCAGTAGGAGCTCATAGGTGAGTGTGTATGATTCTTCAGCGAGTAGCTTAATAAGAGCTCGTTATCGTCTCACCGCAGGACCGATAACGGGTCCACAGGGACATGCTAATTAAAAGTGAGCTTTTCTAGGGATGAATTGAACCATTGCTGAACTATCACCAAAGTTCAGCCAGGAAACAATGCATTGGGAACTCTCATTATACCCTCTTTTGTCCTGTTCCTTTGTCCATTCTGAACTTTTCAGCATCACTAATTTGCTGCTGGAATACATGAATGTGCAGTAAAAGACGTTGTCCAGAAATGGCTTTATATTTCTATTGAAAACCAGTCGAATTTAATTTCCATTGACCCTGCTGTTTCCTCAATATCCCTATGTCGGTCACCAGTGTTTTTTCTGCCTTTGCACACTTGGTGGCAGTAGAGGCTCACACCAGGATTCACAACCTGTTTACATTTTATTTCCCTGCATCATCCAGGGATTATGCTCAAATGGTATTTTTTATGATGGATTAGCAGCAGAAAAGGTGCTGCCATGTTTTAGAGCGGTTTGTTTGTGGTTAATCAGCGTTGACGGTGTTGTTGACATTGTCCCTCACTTCGAAACCATCCTCAAACATAACCACTGGTCACGAACAATACTTTGTTATTGATCAGAAAATTAGAAAAACTCCCTCTTGGATAAGAAGGACTTAAAAAGCAATTAATGTCATGATAGCTTGAGTAAGGCGAGATCTCAACATGCAGAAAGCATGTGTGCTCTGCTGTGGCAGAATTCATGAATGATGGTGTTCTCTGTGTTTAGTATTTGATCAGTGTGCAGAATCCATGCTGTCAGTCATTAAAGCCCCCAAACCTGTTGGAAATCAAAGCCCCTCAGGTTCGTATTCATCTTAACACGGGTGCTTTTAAAAAGATTAAGAGAACCGGATCAGTCTATGAAGTCAGTTGGTTGAAGTGACACGTAGCATATTATCTGGATGTGCTGCAAGAGGTGTCAGATATGCTAAGATTCCTCCCACACGGTACAGTAACACGCACGAGCGACAGTCGGTAACCCGCCGCATGCTTATTTCACTGTCAGCGCACCATTGATGGCTTGGGCAAGGGCTATTCATACACAAACCATTTCTCTTCTCGCTAAAATTGATTTAATGACAACATCTGCTGACCACAATCGATGGTGCAGAAAGCAGCGTGCATTATGAAGAAGAGAGAACAGATAATAGAGGATCACTATGTCATTTCCATCCCACTGACAACATCCTTGAAATGAAATCCTTTCTAATAGAGCAGGAGGGGGGGATCCGGGAGAGAGAGCTGCAGAAAGTTCCATAATGAAACTCATCATTACAGTCTGAATGGATGTTTTATTATTGCGGAGCTGCAGCGTGACTGTGTAAGAGCAGTTGCAAATTACAGGCATAATTTCATTTTGGGCCATCTTGATCTGTGTGCAGATTCTGTTTATTTCCTGTGCTGGTGTTTGTGGGTAGCCTGCTAACTTGTTTTTGTTAACACGGTTTTCTCTCTCTGAACTCACATTTATGCTTGATTTTCACCAAAACAAATGGTTGATGATTGAATTAGACAACAATAAATGACATCCATCTGGATACTCAAAAGTGTAGCTAGCTAAAAGATCAACTACTCTATAGAACGTCGCTAAACTGAAGGCTATCAGAGAAAGTTGCAGCCTACATGGTGAAAGTAGCTTGCTATGCCTAAGATACTTCATATTTATTATAACTATGAAAAAGTAAAACTGCCTTTACAATGAACCCTTATTTAAAGAAAAACGTAACAAAACATATGGAGACTTGCCCTTGAGATCAATGTGAAGATTTTTCTTTTAAAAGGGTTGAGTTTTAAGGCATATATATGGGGTTGATAAGATTTTTTATGTTTTTAAAATAGGTCTTAAGCTCAACAAGACTGCATTTTTTGATAAAGATACAGTAAAACAGTTAAAACATTGTGGAATATTATGATGAAAAATAACTAGTTCTAGGCAACGATTAATCGCGATTAATCACATCCAAAATAAAAGTTTTTGTGTACATATGTGTGTGTACTGTGTATATTTATTATGTATATATAAATACACACACATGCATGTATATATGTAAGAAAAATATGCAATATTTATATAAAATATAAATTATATGAATATAAATATAGACATATAAATATATGCATGTAAGATTTCGAAATATATAATGTATGTGTGTGTATTTATATAGTCATAATAAATATACACAGTATACACAGATATATTATGTACACAAGAACTTTTATTTTAGATGCGATTAATTGCGATTAATCGTCACCCAGCACTAAAAATAACTGTTTTCTATTTAATAGAATTTATTCCTATGATTTAATTCCTATGATTTTATTCTTCAGGGTCATGTGATCCTTCAGAAATCATTCCAATATGCTTATTAGTAACGCATTCTAATTCTACTATTTTTTTGAAGCATTTGTGTCTTTGAATAGACCGAAAATATAAATCTTTTGTAACATTATAAAAAAGTTACAGATAACTTTTGACAATTTAATCCACCCTTGTTTAATAAAAGTATTTTTTTTATTCTACTCTAAAATTGTGAATAGTAGTATATACTAACATTAGTGTTCCCTATTCTTTTTCTATTCTATTTATTTAGTATAAAAAAAACCTTACTACATGTACTAGTTGAGACTTTGCTCTTTTGTTGGTTTTGATTGCTTCCGTTGTCCTCATTTGTAAGTCGCTTTGGATAAAAAGCATCTGCTAAATGACTAAATGTAAATGTAATGTACTGTATATATAAACTATATTTACACAAAGTCTTATTAATTGTCTTTTTTGTAGAATGTCCAAGTGAAACCAGTAGCTTTGCTATTTGTAGCTGAAAAATAATGTAGCTTTAATCATTTCTGAAGCATCACATGATGAAATTGATGGGGATTTTAGGGTCAGTTTTGTTTTCCTGATCCAAGTACAAACCCATTGGCAAAATCAGGCTGTCTTTAATATAGAATGAGCCTCGGTGTTTCAGAGCCTGCAGTCGAGTGTGTTTCTCATGTCATTTATCAGCCCTTCTGCGCTCGGTGCAACAGCTGGCTGATGTTTAATTAAACGTCTTGGTGGAATATAACACGGAATGCTCTGCACTCAGTCAGCACTCAGCTCTCCGGCTTTCGCACATTGGCTCCTGTTGTCTGCCGTGCCTCGGTGTGGGATAATGCGATCTTGCAGGATACAGCAGCGAGGGTTCATTAGGGCCACGGCAGAGCACAGGTGCTGTACCAGAGAACGCTGGAAGATGACTGTGATGCTGGGATATAAGCTGCCACCGAGTCTTTTTGGATGAAGGGATGTGTGTGTGTGTGTGTGTGTGTGTGTGTGTGTGTGTGTGGTGTTGATCTGGTCAGATTTTATTTTGTGGACATGGCCAGATCCTCTGGTTCTCACAGCAAGAGCTGGCGGTTTCTCCCCAGCACAGATGTTTGTGCTCTCTATGGTCATCTTGTGTCCCTTTCTTTGCCATACAGAATATTCTAGTACCATGTGGAATGTGGTATGGCTGATCCACGGGGTGATTGTTTGAGAAAGGTGGACAAGTCTGAATATTGAGGTGAACAGGCAGTGGAAATGACAGCTGGAATGCAGTAAACAAGAATTCCTCTCCAACGCAGGTGTACACGGGAGTAAATCATGTCAAACCTCAGTTTTATGAGAGATCTGCCTGAGTTGCTGTGTAAAGAATGAAGATATATGTCTTTTAAAGAACTTTTTTTTTATTGTGTTGATGCATTTCCTATTTTTTATTTTATTGTATTTTTCATTCATCGTGCTCCACTGACATTTTCATTTAAAAAAACAAAACCTGGATATATGAGGGAGTTTAATGTAATTGTGGGAATTTTTATAATGAATTTAATTTTTTGGTCACTTTATTTTAAAGTCGAATTCTCGCTATTAATAAACCATTAACTATGACTTTTGCCTCAATTAACTCCTAATTTGCCGCTTATTAATAGTTAGTAAGGTAGTTTAGGTATTGGGTAGGATTAGGGTTGTAGAATATGGTCATGCAGAATATGTGTTTTATAAGTTTTAATAAACATGTTATATGTTATAACATAAATATCTTATAGGCATGCTAATAAGCAACTAGTTAATAGTGAGATACTATACCTTTTTTCTAGTTATGTAAAGCTCTAAAATATTTATCTTTATATTTATTTATATTTAATTAATGTGATGTAAACTGATATAGCAATATTAATAATAATAAATAATATATAAAAACAATCCCCAATCAAACAACTAGAAGTCCAGAATTGCGTTAGAATAATTGAAATTAGTTTTGAAATGTTTTTATATTTAGAAATTAGCATTAAGGAGATTAATGAAAATTAGGAAACTATTTGAATTTATTTTAATTTTCTATAATATTGAATTTAATATTTTTTATTTAATATTTTTTAATTATTGCCACTTTCTGTAAAAAAGAAAGTTTGAAAACGAGCAGATTTGCATTTCATTGGACAAAATATTGGACATGTCCATGAATGCAAGATGAGGTTTCCTTTTTTTTTTTTGGTTTCATTCATCCACCTTTGAATAGACATGGACAAAAGGCCACAAAAATCCAATTATGAGAATATTAAACATTCATTTACTTTCTTCTTCTAAGATATTTCATTGTTTCCTCGACAGTCAGTGTCTTAAAGATTGTAAACGCTGTTTTGATCATTCTTTACATGTTTCTTTGTTATTTTGACTTGTCATCTGATATATTTATCATAAATTATCTCTGAAATCAAGAAGATGAAAGTGGACCCAGGTGCTGTTTTTCTGCATATTAAAAAACAAATGACTTTCCTGCCAACCTCAAACTGATGACCATCACAACTTTCAAGAAACAACTAAAGAGAAACAAGCACACACAAACAAATCTTTCTTCTCTGCATTTCTCCTCTGCTTTAGTTTGCATCCTAATCTCACTGTCTAATAACCCTGGCATTGTATATTACAAATATTGTTGGCTCTGTGACAAATTGCTTTTGTTCCTCTATTGTAAATCACTTTGACTAAACGTGTCTGCTAAATACCTAAACGTAATTGACTATGAAAGAGGCTTTCTCTGGCTGGATTTGGCTTCATATCTCAAATGCCGCATAAATCTGCACTCATCGGTACTGTATAGGCTGCATAAAAATAACCATGTCTAAGCATTCATATATGTGACCTTTATCCAATTCTTGCAGTCGGGTTTGGTTGACACACGGCCTACTCCTAAGCCATCATACCACAGTAATTAGTGTAATGGAGTCATAGTTTCTTCTCAGAGCTGTGACAGCGTAAGAGGCGTCTTCGTGCAGACTGAGGATCCTGTAAAAGATGAGCTCTTAATGGTCTCGGTCTTGCTGTAACCCGGCAAAGCTGTGAAAATACCCCCATGAGAGCACAGAATTAGTCTCTCAGTGGTTTCAGCACATTTCGTGAATTATTTGTGAAAGTTTGACGAGCCGTGAGACTGCAAAGTTGCTTTGGTCTCAACATTGATGGCTTGGGCCTGTTGTACTGTCAGCATGTGACACATGCAAAAGAGTTTCAGGCTCTTGCATCATGTTGTTAGGACATGCTGTTTAGATATGACACAAATGGACATCTTAAAGTTTTTTTCTTTCTTGTGTGATTTGTTACATTGTTCATGTGCCTCAGCAGCAAACTCATGTACAGTACATTTGTCCTGGCTTTGACATTTTTGTGTCAAAATTGAAGAAAGTGTGACAGTGTCTGTGCTATGGTGTTTATTATTACCATAAAAATTGTGTTCCTCGTTTTGTAAAAGGTACATTAAATACACATCCAGTGGGAGTCCGTTGGGCTTAAAAGTTGAAATGTGTAGATAACATAAAAAAATTAAAAAAAAAGTGTTATGAAAGTGACCAATAAATGGTGGTGATCAATAAATTAAGGCTCATTAATCGAATAATTTATTTAATAAAACAAATATAATTCACTCATGGTGAGTCTTCAGTGATAAGGGTGTCTTTAATTTCTGTAATAAAATTCAGCGTAATTGCAAGTCTGCTATTGCTTTAAACAGTTCAATAAACAAGAGGTTAATACTTACATTTTAGGTCAAATATAGCTAGTGTTGAAAAACGTGAGACACAGATCAGTGTAATGACAGAAAAATGAAGTAATTTATTTAATTTATAATATATTGAAGTAATTTATATATGAAGTATGTGCGGTAGTGAGTCCATCTAATGTGTGTTTACATAGAAAAACAATAGAAAACTATAGATTGTACAAAATCTTTTTATTTTTGTACATTGCACTTCTCCATGTAAAACAAGCATTCATGAAATGAATCAGTGTTTTTGAACAAATCAGTGAATGGATAAATTATTTAATCACTCACTTAATGAGTTGCCTAAGAAGAATGCATTTTTGCATTCAAAAAGCAGCAGTTGAATTGAAAAAAACACCCAGTTCTGAACCTTTTTTCTTTAACTTGAACTTCTTTTAATGTGTATAGAAAGACAATGGAAAGTAGTGCAGTGGAATGCAAAAAAGTTAAAAGACTTGGTTTATTCTTGCTTTGCCCAACTAAATGGAAATACTTCCAAACAAAGCCACAGCATGCAGAAATAAAAACACGCACATCCCTGGAAAAACTCTCCAACAGGGTGCTAGACAAAAAATTGATCATGAAAATGGAAAAAAAAAAAGTCGGCACACCTGGGCTCCAAAAATACAAAAGTTTAATAACAGGCTATTACTTTCACGTTTTAGAAGTAATTTATTAATATCACCTCCACGTCTTGGACACTTAACTCTATTAATTCTATTCCTACATACTGTAAAGTTAGAGACCAAATGTCTAAAAACATCAAGCTAAACAAGTGGCATTCCTAAATGAGTCAGTGTTTTTGAACGAATCAGTGAATTGAATGAAGGATTTTAAGAAGACTTGAGCATTGTTTTTTAGAATAGCGTGTCATGTCTGAGACACTGCCAATGATGCGAGATGTGAGCATAATGGTCTGTCTGTCTGGCCACTTGTTTATATAGAAAAGCACAGTGGAATGCAAAAACACAGTTTTTGTTTAAGTGTGTTAGAACAAATCACCACAATGAGTCATAAAGACAGTCACTTGTCTCCACCTACTGGCTCACCCTGCAAAATAAGTTATTGAAAATCCCCACCAGCCATGGCATTACACTTCCTCATAAACTTTTGGAGTTGGAGTTGGAGTGGGAGTGCATTACTTTACACACATTTTATGCTCATTTGAACAAAAACGAGAGGGGAAAAAAAAAAGCGAGACATTAGTTTCTTTGTGGTAATCAATAGCACACGGTGCATTAAATCTACTAAATATACATGCACAGTACACTTAAGTGCTGTTTCATTCTTTGCCCAACTGAGAGTCCCAAATAGAGTATGCAAATATTTACTAGTGGCATGGTGGCCAAAATCACTGAAAGCAATCTCTAATGTTCCCTGTATGCAGGGGTCTATATTTAACATTTTAGCATACCCTCTCCTGCGTTAATAAGAATGAAAAGCCCTCTATGATATGTAAATACAGGGTGTCGTTATGAGAATAGAGTTTGTTGTTTAATATTCTCTTGCTTGTTTTCTCCTACTTTGCATTCTGTTGAGGTGCCGCTTTACCAGGGTCCCATTGAGAGCGGTGACAGAGGAAGTTCGTCTCGTCTTCTTTTGCTTCCCTCAGCCCACTCTATGTCTCTTTCTCTCTCCTTTCATGAATATCTCACATTAGACTGTGTGTGTGTGTGTGTGACAGATTATGCATCATGGGTTTTAATTGATCCCTCTGGGGTGGCTTCAGAGTGTTTTGGGGATTTAAGAACAGCAAAGTTTGAACTCAACACTCTGATTCTCGAAGCCCTGGAACACACAGTGTACCTTCCTCGCAATGCACTACATATTTACATTGCTATGTTCTGACAGAACAGTTAAATAATTCAGTTGGAAAAATGGCCAAATGTTATGCAGCTGAACTATGTGGTGCAATTTAACATTGTGTTGGTGGTGTAGAGTTTACTATCCTCCACTGACCTTTTGTTCTTTGGATATTACAGATACTGTATTATACCGAGCAAGTAAGCACTTTTACCCCATCCTGTTAGATTTGTTGGCATTGCGCTAGATCTAGCCAATTATGCACACAATTTTTTTTCAAAGTTGTTAATTAAACAAAGATTAATAGAGTATATTTTATAAGAAAATAATATTTCACATATTTCATAATTTTTACATTTAATTCAATGTATTTATTTGTAATTGTTTGTGACATTTATTTAACAACCTTTTTTTCAGTGCATGTGGGGAAAATACTGTAGGTTTCATAATTGTGTTAATATATTAAATGTATCATTTACCATGTATTTACTGTTATTTATTTTTTATAATATTACCTGTATTTTATTTTTGCATATTTGTTATTCTTATTTCTATTAGCATAGTAGCTGTAGCAGTGTTATTACTGTTGATATCATAAATATAAATTACATTTTAAAATTACATTTATTATACTGCGACTATAATGGTTATTTGTACAAGTAAATTTAAGTGACTCTTACAGGTCATATTTATTTGTTGAAAAAGCGAAACATTAACTATTCAAGTTTAATTAAATTCAAGTTAATTTGTATAGCACTTTTCATGATACAAATCGTTGCAAAGCAACTTTACCGAAAATTAAGTTTCTACAATATATTTAAAAATAGCTTGTCAGTGGTGACTCTCAAATTGATGTACATATAGCAGAAATGTATGTAAAAATCAATTAAAGATGTAATCATACAGACGATGAACACTATTAACAGCAAATATTATATGATGCAATCAAACTTATAGCAAATTTGGTAGTTCGGTATGTGGTTTCATGGTTGACATTATCTGAGGCCTCTGAGGGGTTGGCTATCATCTCTTTCAGGTGTCTGGAGCCAGTACTGAAGCTTGTGTAAATCTAGTTAAATCCCGTGGCCCCCCCCCCCCCCCCCCAACAAACAGAGAAACAAATAGAGCACATAATTGCGTAGCTGCTGGTTCAAACCAAGCCAAAAGTGAATTGTTTAACCCAAGCTAAAGAATAATAATGTGTATTTGATCAGATATAACTGCAGTGCATTATTTGAATGCTTGGCCAAAGAGATGTCTTCAATCTAGATTTAAACAGAGAGAGTGTCTGAACGTTATCAGGAAGGCTATTCCAGAGTTTGGGAGCCAAAATGCGAAAAAGCTCTACCTCCTTTAGTGGACTTTGCTATACTAGGTACTACCAAAAGTCCAAAGTTTTGCAACCTTAGGGAGCGTGATGGATTGAAGCGTGGTAGAAGACTAGTTAGGTACGCAGGAGCTGATCCATTAAGGGCCTTATAGGCAAGTAAATATATTTTGTAACTGATACGGAACTTAATAGGTATCCAGTGTAGAGACTGTAAAATTGGGGTTATATGATCATATTTTCTTGACCTGGTGAGAACTCTAGCCGCTGCATTTTGGACTACTAGCTTGTTTATTGAAGATGCAGGACAAACACCTAGCAGTGCATTACAATAGTCCAATAGAGGTCATGAATGCATGAACTAGCATTTCTGCATCAGAAACAGGTAACATGTTTCGTAAAACATGGCAATGTTTCTAAGACACGAAGAATACAGTTTGTTAACGGAATGATTTTCAAATGACAAGTTGCTGTCTAATATAACGCCCAGATTTTTGACTGTAAAGGAAGTAACCGTACATCCGTCTAGTTGCAAATTGTAACCCAAGAGATTCTGTGTACTGCTTTTTGGTCCAATAAGTAATATATCTGTCTTATACGAATTTAATAGGAGAAAATGATTGGTCATCCATTCTTTTACATTTTAAACACACTCTGTTAGCTTAGATCATTTAGAAGTTTAATCTGGTCTTGTTGAGATATTTAGTTGAGTATCATCGGCATAACAGTTGAAACTAATCCCGTATTTTTTAATAATATTACCAAGGGGCAACATGTATATTGAAAATAGCAGAGGACCTAGGACATATCCTTGTGGCACTACATATTTTACTGGTGATAATTGAGATAACTCCCCATTTAAATAAACAAAATGGTAACGATCGGAAAGGTAGGATCTAAACCATCTTACAGCCTGCCCTTGGATACCTGTATAGTGTTGTAATCGATCTATGATTATGTCATGATCTATACTGTTGAACGCAACACTAAGATCAAGTAAAACTAACAATGAGATACAGCCTTGGTCTGACGCAAGACGCAAGTCATTTGTAATTTTAACAAGTACAGTTCCTGTGCTATGGTGGGGCCTGAAACCTAAAATTCTTCATAGAGATAATTTTTTTACAGGAAAGAGCACAAATGAGCAGACACAACTTTTCCTAAAATCTTAGACATAAAAGGAAGATTTGAAATAGGTCTGTAATTTGACAGTTCACTAGGATCTAGTTATGGTTTCTTAATAAAAGGCTTAATAACAGCCAGCTTGAATGGTTTTGGGACATGACCTAAACACAACGACGAGTTAATAATATTGAGAAGCGGTTCTTATGCTTTTTAAACAAGGTAGAACAACTCTTCAAATATATTTGCAACGGGGACGAGGATCTAAAGGCATGTTGTTGGTTGAGATGAGCATGATAAGTTTATGTTAGCTCTTTCACTGGACCATAGTTGTCTTGATAAAGCACGACTGACAGTTATCTGTTGGTGCGATGACTGAAAGAAGACGAAGTATTATCCGATGATGTGAATCTACATTTTTATTGTATGTCTGATTGTGATCTATATATCAGAACGAAGAAAAAGGAAAATTCATAAAGTTATTACTATTAAACTTTGAGGGAATATTTAGATCGGGTGGCGTATGGTTATTTGTTAATCTAGCCACTGTACTAAATAAAAACCTTGGATTGTTTTGATTATTTTCTATGAGTTTGTGGATATGCTCGGCCCTGGCAGCTTTTAGAGCATGTCTATAGTTGGACATACTGTTTTTCCAAGCAATTCTAAAAACTTCCAATTTAGTTTTTCTCCATTTGCGCTCAAGACTATACGAGTTTCTTTCTTGAGAGAATGGATATTACTGGCCCAGTACGTTTTTCTCTAACCTTTTTCAATTTGATGGGGGCAACAGCTTCTAATGTATTAGAGAAGATAGTGCCCATGTTGCTAGTCATTTCGTCTAGTTCATGTGTATTTATGGGTACACAGAGCAGTTGAGATAAATCAGGCAGGTTGTTTGTGAATCTGTCTTTGGTGGCTGGAACAATAGTTCTGCCCGGACTATAACACGGAGCCATATAGTTAATATTAATAATACGCAACATGCACAATACAAGGAAATGGCCAGTAACATCATCACTTTGAGGTACGATATCTATATCAGTAAGATCAGAGAAACTATAGACAATAGAGAAACAATTCTGATTATTTTTAGATAAATTTATATTGCAAAATGTAACACTAAAATTTCCATAGAAAAGGAAATGTATGTTATATTGTATAAAAATGTATTGATTTTTCCATATTAGCAGTATAAGTTGGATATATATAGATATTAGAACATTCGTATAAGAACACATAATACACTGTGTATCAGCACAATGGGGAACACCATCCTAAGGGAAAACATGGAGGGAACAGCTCTATCTTATACAGTACGTCATTGACCCAATTGTGCAATGTACACAAATAGAGCAGAGTTTCTTTTCACTTTATGATTGTCAGCTCATGTTTTACTGCTGTTCTACACTGTATGTTCTCACTTCTTTAGTCGTGGTTTCTTGCTGAGAGAATTCTTTGTGTTAAAGCCAATGTCAGGTTTGTTATGCGTGAGATAAGAACGTGTCAGATGGTGATTGGCAGCATGCAGCTCTGAAAGACACTTGATAAGTGAGGTGTGCATGAAAGGAAGTGATCTGAACCTAATCAGCCGTCATGAACATGAGCGTGTTCAAGGGCAAACACGACGCAGCGTGTGAATTTTACAGCTGTTCATCATGCTGTGAATTTGTGTGAATTTGATGAGTAGAACTTTTCAATCTGAGGTGAAAGAAGCATAAATATTTTGTGTTAAAATAATGTGCAATGTCGTGTTGTTTCTAATTGGTGCAACAGGCATAATATACTGTAATACTTCAGAGTTTGTGTGATTTGCTTGTTTATTTTCTTTTCTTTTTCTTTATTTATTTTTTCTTTTTGAAAGAAGTTTAAAAATACGTTTTTGATACTTTTATATAGCTGGAACACATTGAATTGATCAAAAGTAAACAGTAAAAGCATTAATTGTTACAAAAGATTAAATATTCAAATAAGGGCTGTTCTGTTTTAAAGCTTTGTGTGACTTCAAAGTGAAGTGTGACAAATAAACGGAGCGGTTTGGATCATACATTACGTTTTCTGATGCAGCAAATCAGCATATTAGAATGGTTTTAAGGGTTCATGTGAATTGAAGACTGGAGTAATGGATTGGATTACAATTCAACTTTGCCATAATAGGAAGAAATTGTTTTAAACGAGACACTGCAGGTGAATAGGGTTAAAAAAAATTAATTAACATAGACGCCTTAACCACAGTTGAGTGATTACACTGATCATTGCAGGAGAAAACAAAATATAGTGTTCTAAATGTGTAGGGTTATATATGCAAAGAGGCATTATTATAGAAGATTGCACCTAATTGGATATGCAATCTAGTTCGAGAAATCTAAGACACTGGACATGACGTCAGTTTCAAAATTTCTGTTGGAATTCAATGAACACGTCAATTGTTTTACAGAGGTAATTTTGGGTATCTCATTTTTGTCACTCCATGATTCAGAAAAGACAGAAAACAATATATTTTTAACATTTTTGGGGAATAAAATGTTGTATATAATCAAACAAATTATATATGAACAAATCCCCTGTAAAAACCTTCAGGATATAGACAGTGATAAAAATGTTTGGTGTGTGTAAGTGCTACTGAAGTGGAGATTATGGCTCAGTGTAGGAGGAAAAACTCATTTTGAGAAAACATATGCATTGTAATTGAAATCTATTGACACAAATAGATAAAGTGCTATAAAAGAAACACTTAACAGTGTATTTTGGATGTTTTCTTTCCACTAGTCTGACAAAACACTTTATGAAAAACCAAAAAGCCCAAAATTGCAAACTTGACAGGTTTGGCGTGTTTTTGCCTGCAAGTGTCTCCCCTTAGAATAAAAAAAATAAAATGAAGCAAACAAATAAATAAATTGTTTTTTCCGTGTTTTTGATCAAATAAATGCAGCCACGAGTGACATGAATTACTTTCTTCAAAAGCATAATAAATCTTACCAACTCCAAACTTTTAAACAGTATCTTACCAACTCCAAACTTTTAAATGGTATAAACAATTTTTTTTACTAAGTAATACTTGACCATTCTTTAAGCTTCAAAATCTCATTATTTCATTTAAAATGACAGTTACTACTATTATTTTTTATATAAAAAAAAGTATGATTAGGAAAAATTTTGTAAATTAATAAAAAAGAATAAAATAAACTGAATTCAGAAGTCTGACTATGTGTATGGTTATGCAAATGCATATACAATATTCACTGCATATAAAAGACATTTATAAAATGCATTTTACAAAATTGTTTTTTTAATATAACAAGAATTTAAAATAATTTTAATATGACATTTTCATTTTAATATATTTGTGTTTTATAAAACACTCAATTGCATATGTTTGTGTTTAGTACACTTCAGGTGTTGTGTACAATTGGTGCTTCTTTCGTGGAATGAAATATGGAAATACTACATTCCCAACCAAAAATATGATCTTGCTATTAGGAAAGTATTAAGGTGGTACTTCTTAAAATGGTCTTTGAGAAAGGTATAAATAACAGCAATGATTCAAGCAGTCTTTGCCATAAGAAGTGTACACCAAGCTGACTAGACTCACCTTAGCTGACATTCATGATTTCAAAGCATATTCTGTCATGTCTGGTTAGAAACCAGCCTCTATTATATATCCATATGTGTCCATAGATATTCTATCAAACTGTGTGTATTTGGGGTGCCTGCAACAGTAAATCCAGTTAAAGGAGGCGAAAACATCCCATATTCAGGCCAGATTTAGGAAAAAATCCCAGTTTGTTCACTCGCATGCATAGCCACCAGTGTCGGTATACGTGATATGAAGGTTTCTCATGTGCTGTATTTGCAGAAGAGAGCACATATACCGATGTATTTCACGCTGAACAGCTATCGTAAATAACACTCTCTACCATAACTGACTGCAATTCTTTGGCAAATATTACCGCTTAGCTTCATGTCATGCTAGTCTAGACATGCCAGCCTTCACTGCCTGGCAAGTTAAAGTGAGCACAATGTTTAGTAAAACAGATTTATTTTCGCTTGTTTTGACGTCATTCAATCCAGCAGGATAATTTAGTTAGCATTTATTGTCCCTCAGATATAATTATGGATGGAATAGTTAGCTAAATATGAAAGTAAGCGCTTTCCCTTAGAATTGGTTTTCTACTTAGCATCTTGAGCAGCATCTTGGCATTTGAGCTGTGGGGATCCGAAAGCTTTTTCCCCCTCTACTTTCTCTGCTAGTTTTCCCTCCTTCAGATTGGGTTATAACATAAGTCTGGTTATCATGCTAATATTCCTTAGAGAGTGAGAGAGGGAGAGAAAGCTGTATATTGTGGCAGTAATTCCACATTATGTGATCCACAGGCATAGCTACAATGACACTGCTCTCCTGGTATTTTCTTTAATCCTCCCTCCATCCTTCCTTCACTTTGAAAACTACAACAGTGAGAGAGAGGGAGAGAAAGAGAGAGAGCGCAACAGGATGAAACGCTCTCTGCCATCTGCTTCCAAAGGCTAATAAAAGCAACACCGTCACACTGTTAAATGATGCCTTTTAATGATTGTGAATGTGCACTGATCGTAGTGGTGGATTCTCCTCAGGAACCCGATGAATGACTTGCGACCGACTCTGAGCCTTTGAGATGAGGCGGAAAATAGCAGTAATGCTTGATTTCAAATGTATTATTCACTTGTAAAAAGTAGGTCTAGAACTCAGAAAACGTGTATGTTGATATGTAAGGGATAACTGATGTGGAATTATTAAAAATTCAATCCATACCCTAGGTGATGATGCAGTCATGATGAAGAGTGAACTCATTATTCTGCTTATTCCACAGTTATTCCGCTAAACATATCTCAATGGTTTTTATGTAGGCTGGTCTTCTTTGAAGTATTTCTTATACTCCTACTACTACATGACTATTATAGGTGCAGTTATACCACACTAATCTTTTTTTTGTTTTTGCTTTTGTGTAGCTCTAATTCGTTTAGCTGTAAAGGATATGTAAGTTTGTGAGGTACATTAAAATTAAATCATTTTTACTTAATTAAAAATATAGTGATTAACTGTCTAAAAGAGCAGTCTATAAATAGAATAGATGTTTTAATATGCTCATTACATGTTTTAAATATTCAGTCTTTCAGTTCAGTTATATAATTTGCTTTAAGTTATTTAACTTTAAGTTATTTGCTTTCATTTTTTTGTTTTGCTTTAACTTTTTAGGTTACTTTTAGATGACTTTTTACCAAACTTGATTTAAATTACCCAAAAAGAAAAATTAGGAAGAATCAGTGAATTATAAATAATTTACTGCTATTGAGTGAATATGGAATTGCGTAATGCATAAAAAAGTAACCGTGATCTGATTATGAGCATTTTAAAATATAATATAATACAATTACGAATAATACATTTTTGGAATGTTATTACATAATCCAGATTACATGTAATCAGTTACTTCCCAGCACTAAGCGTTAACATCTGCCATTCATGTTAAACCATCTAAAATGTAGATGTTTGTTCTGCAATATTAGGACACAGCTTGGAGAAAATGTCGGCATTCCATCCGCTTGCTAATCAATGGGATCATCAAGCAGCTGAAGGGTAGGAAGTTGCCGTCCACCAGCTGATACAACATCCCACTAACTTTCAGCGAGGCCCTTAAATAAACAGAAAAATTCCACGCCTCAAGACGATATGTTTAGAAGAGGAGGGAGAAACGGGGTGGGCATATAACGACCATGGTGTTAGAGGAAATCTAGAGAAAATAGCTGTCTAAATCATCATAAATCAACGCAACAAGATGAACGTTCAGCTCATGAAATCAGGAAGAGAAAACTCCAAAACAGTTCTAAATCAATCTGGTCAGGGAATTGATGTGAGAGGACAATAAGAGGATAGATTTTTTACACAAGAGGAGTGTTATTTTGAAGTTCGAGGAGGATAGAACTAGTGTTATGAGTCAGTGTCTATGATTGCTAGGTCTAAGCCAGAGGGTGACAGTATTAAGTTAAAACGTTAATGATGGATCTTACCAAAGCATGCAGATGGTGTTTTGACAGGCTTATGTTTTATCAGACTGATTTGTGAGCTTACAAACTCACTGTATCTGGATGGCCCGAATTTTTTTTTAATTTTGGGGGTGAAAAGTAATGTGGCTACAAGAAAAAGAGGTTGGTTGAAGAGGGGAAGAAGGGAGAGCACTATTTAGATCGAGTTTAGGGTATGAATTGTAATTCAGTGATGAAATAGGTATATGGGAAGAGTTGCACCCATGTGGCCACAAAAGAGAGAGAGTGAGTGAGCAGCAGACACCCATTTCGAACATTTAAAAAGACCTTGTCAGTCAAGACACAGCACATTTTTTTGTCTTTCATTGCAAAGCACTTAAATCTGGAAATGAAAAAATTTTTTTTGTTTTTTTTTTTTTTTTTTTTTACTCTTGCCATTGAACACCTTCAACGACTGTAGCAGACTGAGTATGTAGGAAAAATCTCACACCATAAAGCCCATTTCCTCCACTGCGTCATGAAGATGGATGGATGGATCCGTGTGGAGCGACATAACCCTGCAGTAGTGCGGAGAGTGTGGCCGACAGAGGGTGCACCGGTGGCGGGTGCAGCTTTTGTGTGTCTGTTCATTACCATACAATCAGACGGTGCAAGCCGGTCATGAAGCGTCGGCGCCATCATCCATCATGCCCGTCACAAAACCATCAAACCTCGGGATGAGCGTCACATAGTGAAGTGAAGAGCACGGACCACATTCATCCCCAGCCAAGCAATGCTAACACTAATGAGGCCTTAAGAGTGATAATAAAGGATAAGCCAGGTAGATCTGCGCTGGAGCCGGCCAGCGTACGAACTAGGAAGCATATGGGAATCTTAAGTCGCTCAAGGGAGGAGAGCGGCACGCCTGTCTTGGGAGTTCGACTCGTGCGATTCACTATTTGCCCGTGTCCTGCTGAGGTTTGGTCTTACGGTCCTTCGGAGCACTTCGGCCTCATGCATGGCATGCAGTCGGATTTCCTCCCACCAGGGATCTGATGTACATGTCGCCGCTGAACAACATGGGAGAGAGGGAACTGGAAATTGTTGGGAGGTGCAGGCCAGCCTCCCACCTGCCCCACCCATGTATGCACCAAAGTAACGGACAGGAAAAAAAGTGATGTGTCGCGTACCCTCGCATAGCAGTACGGGCTGATCATCTGGAAAACATCACCGGATGGCGGCGACAACGGGGATGGCTGGGCCGAAGTTGTGAAGCCTGTCAGAAGTAGAAAACTGCCTGGAGATCCCCAGGCAGAGATTAGAGCAGATTGGGACCACAACAACCGCTGCTTGGTTCATGTTGCAGCAATTTTGCGCCTGCCCTACGCGTGAAAGAAGAGCAGGGCCCCACCTTCCAGCTCCACTGTCTAGATCTGTAAGGGGGGTTATGAGACCGAGCTATGAGTATGACTATTGTCGTTGGCACACAAGACATGAAGGCCGCAGTATGGTCTTCCCGGCTCCCCCCCCCCAACACCAGTCACGGTGTATGTGTGGCAGTAGCTGTTCTGTACTTGCAGCAGCAACAATAACTCTAAAGGACACACACACGTCACCAACCCAGGGATAGCGATCAAGGCTGCCCTAGGAGGAGCCACAAAAGCAGCTAGGAGTAGGCGACGCACAGTGTAGGTACCGTTCGCCATGCTAAACAATCGTCTGAAAAGTTGTGGAAGTAGCACTAGGTAGAGATAATGACTATGAGCAACCAGATGAGTTGACTGTACTAAAAAGGGCAGTGGGGTTAATGAAATACTGATTCCACATTGCAAGAGGTTGTAAAAGTATCACGGCAAAGTGTGCTTAAAAGTAAAGAAAGGTTAAGGTTACAAATTAAAGCATAAATTACGTAGTAAGAGAAATACAGACGCATTAAGTCTTTCGCTTCAGAATTGTTTTGCAAGTGTATATTGAAAAGTGAAATGTAAAATTTTATTTTTTGACAGAGTTTACATCATGTATAATTTAGAAATTTTATTTAATATAAGGTGTTTTTAATTAAATTATGAAAGGTAATGTATTTAATGATTGAAAAAATATCTATTTAATAATATAATTGTTAATAAAGGTTGTAAGTGTGTTAAATATTACCAGCAAACCAATGTGAGGTGAAAAAGTGTGAAGTAACATGGTTAATAATTTTTTGATAATTTTTTTTTTCAGTTTGATCATTTGAATTGCGAAGAGGTTACTAGTGCGACCCAAAAAATGAAAATTGTTAACTAGTTAAATAACATTTATTCCAGAACATAACTATAACAAAATATGTTATTTGTGAGAAGCACAAACGAAAGATATTAGAGAAAAATAAATATTTTACAAAAAATGTGGTCCCCACCTACAAACCACATTGAATGAAAATGAAATGATTTGCATGATGATATAAGCGCCTATATTGAATGTATTGTTGTACAGGCCTAAAGAGCGACAGTTTACAATCAATGTGGGGTGGGTGGTCTACCTCCTGCAACACCACAGGTGCAGCAATCCAACCTGGATGAATGCGCGGCATCGAGCACCACCAAGGCAAACAGCACCAGTGCGCGTCACACACATACACAAGTACAGGTGGAGGGAGAGAGACGTGTCTAAAGCAAATCAAAACGTGGTTGGAATTATTAGCGGATGGGTAATGATTGACAACAGGGCCAGAGGGGGCAATTTGGCCAGGACAAGGGGTTACACCCCTAACTCATTACGAGAAGGGCCATGGGATTTAATGACCAACAGAGAGTCAGGACCGCCATTTAACCATCTCATCCGAAAGGACGGTGCGTTTTGACAGTTATAGTCGTCCCCGTCACTATACCTGGGGCATTAGGGACTCCACAAGACCAACAGGGTGAGCACTCTGCTGGCCTCAGTAACGAACATTCTTTCAACAGATACCTAGAGTTTTCAGGAGGAGCTGCAATCCCGTGCCAGAGGGTAGCGTGAACAGGGGCCTCACCCCTGTTAGCTTCAGTGGGCAGACAGGTCTTGGAGCAGAATGAAGGTGCGGTGTATGGCCTTGTTGTTTTGGCCTCCATGGACTTTCCTTCTAGAGGGGACCACAGACCCATTCTTCTAAAAAATCTCTTAAACCTTTGTTTCTGCAAAATAAAATCCAGGTTTGAAAACAACAGATTGGAGGTGAGGTAAATTATGCCCAATCAGAAGACAAGCCGAGGGACCGAGAGTTTTGTCAAACAGGACAACACCGGAAAGAACAAAGAGTCCATGCGTGATGCTGCCACAATGGAGAAGCTGGAAGGTATTGTTTCATATAGTATACCTGTGATGTTATCATTTATATTTTTTTACAACGAACAAATATCGGCTTGGAGGGGAAAGGTAAAAAATCCTCAAGAAGGATAGATAAATAATGAACATTGAGGATCTTTTAGAGTGAATGATCACAGAAGCAAAGAAGGAACACTGAGCAAAACCAAGCCCCGTTAGAGGAAGAAGAGCGGACAAAAAAGAGCAATATTATTAGCCGAGTCAACGAGGATGATGGGGTATCACTCGAATTAATCCCCGAGGACTCTTTTCTCTGGTCAAGGCCGCATGAGAGAAAATTTCTTTTTGAGGGGATGCTTTCCAAATGAAAAATCCCTCGCGTGCAGCAGTGGGAAAACGCAGCTGCCGCCCTGGCGCGAGCGAGGATTATGGGCACTGTCAGCCTAGGAGAAAGAGGAGAGCGGAGGAAATCAGGAGAACGTGGCGCAGACATTCACAGCGTAACGCGGTTAAACGAGATTAGTGCTGTTTTAACACAGAGAAGAGATGAGCTGTGCAGTCTCATCTTCCAAAATGGCATTACCCCTCTCCTGAATCCCTCAAATGGACCTGTGGGCAGTCGATTTGCAGCCACCCGGCTGTGAAGAGAAGTAATGATGGCTTATTGACCTGTTTGCTGTTTGAGCAACAAGGCCAGCAGCAAACGCAAGAGTTCCTATTTCTCACGTGTCGCGCCGAATACGCCAGCCCCCAGAGCCCGTTAAAGACTCACATAAATTTCAATAAAAGTTGATTCTTTTTTAGACCTGTGTGTCTAAGGTGGTCATTACATTAGGAGCGATTACCGGCCATTTTCTTTACATCTCTCAGCCTTTAGCAGCCTGTAATTAAATGGCACCTAGATGGTTTCATTCTTCATGGTTACAGAGTATTGACTTCGAGGGTAGTGATGTGTAATTTAGGGCTGGAGTGTTAACTTTACGGACAGTGATTGCGAAGATTTTCGAAAGAAGGGTTGAAGAAAATAGTCTCAGATGATTCACCGAGCTATTCCAAGACTCTTGTTTTTTCATGAAAAAGTAATGTGTTAAAAAAAACTCCCAATGACATGTTGTTTTTTATATAGGCGTAATGGTTTCTGTATTGTACAAATCATATTTTCTAAGGGGTGAGAGGTTAACATTTCCAATAAAAAAATTACATGTTATTTAATTACATATTATATGTATATATTTGTATGTTTGTGTGCGTATATGCATAAATACTGTACATATATGTATATGAACAATTTTATTTGTTGAAAACTGATCAGTCATCATTTTAATTTTAAGATCCTGGATTTTCAACTCCACTATGTAAATATCAACATAATATCAGCTACCTGCCACCTTGCTTTTGAAATGCACAGTATGCAGATTAATATAATGCTGAATATATTTGAAGTGAAGATGTCTCTGAAATTCTACAGAAACACATTGGCATGCATTTATGTCGATTGCATTAAATGCAATGAAATTACTTGGGTGGGAGCAGAAAGAGTAAACGGTTAGTTAGACAGGTTGAGAAGGAGAGATAGAGTGAATTTCTGATTAATATGTTATCCAGAGCAGCCCTAGTATCTATTTCTCTCTCCGTCTGTTTTGGCTTCTCTTCTTCTAATGCTGTTTATCTATCATGGCTGCCCTGGGGAGGGCAGAGGGGGTCAAAAACTCTGTGTTACTTCCTCCCGACCATCATTTCTGCTTATGGGGCTGTCACAGCCAAACATATCCCCTACCGTCACACTGCTGTCAGCTGACTTGGGGGGGGCCGTGCGGGAACATGCTGAGATCCATATCCATCTGCACCGCAATGTATGAATGTCCCCCTATGGGATTAATGATGACATTTACCTTCGTTTTGACTGCTCAGTGCAGTCTCTATAGTTTTCCTTAGTGCGTTTTTTCCCCTTCAGCCTTTTAGAAATTGGAATTTCATCCTCAAAGCTTATAAAAGGGGCGCTTTATATATACTGCCCAGCACTGTTGTTCATCCTGAGTGCCGGTGAAGTGGATTGCATGGGTGGATATTGCCTCGCCCCGATTTTCTTTATTTAAGACAGCCGATGAAGGTCAAAGACAGTCCAAATAAGCCATGCGTCTCTCATCCATTTCAGGTCTGGTTGTGATAGGAAGGTTTAGGTACATTCACTGACTGTAAGAGGTGTTTGAAACTGAAGAGGGAGCAGCAGCAAATTGGCCAATTTGTAATGAGCGAGAAAGCCCTGGGCTAGAATAAATCATGGGGTGAGCCACCCCACACATGACTCAGACTGCAGAGATTCGCAGAACGCAAACCCTGTCATGTATAAAACAAATGCAAGACTGTATTTGTGCTTAAGGCTCTTTAATGTGCATTTAAGAGAAGTATCTGTGGGAGGATAAAGCACATTGTGTTAATGTACGTTATTGTATTTACTGCTGACAATTACTTGGTATTGACGGTTTCTCATCAATCACATACCTTAGTAACTGACAATGTACAAAAGGGCTTTAACAAATGCTTAGAAACTAGATTGTTACATTTTATGAAGAAAATGTGTGAAGAAAATGGAACTTGCCTTAGCATTGCTAGTTCAGTGTTTTTATTGGTGTTCTGAATGAAATTGTATGATTTAAGTATTCTTGTTTTTTTTTACTTTTTGACAGTTGCTGGAGTGTTCAGTTGTTTCAGCATGTTGCTATGCAGTTACTGTGGGTGTTTTGTTGGTGTTTATCACATTGCTAGGCAGTTACTAGGGTGTTTTGAGTGTTTTCATTGTATTGCTATCCAATTGCTAGAGTGTTCTGAGTAGTTTTAGCATGTCACTATAGAGTTTCTAGGGTGTTCTGGTGTTTTTTTTTGCATGTTAGTGTTTTGAGAGTTTTTACTATGTCACTGGGCTGCTCTGAGAGTTTTTAGCATATGTCTATGCATTTTCTAGGGTGTTCCTTTTATATATGTGTTTATTAACCCTGAAAGTTGCTATGATGTTCCATTTGTGTGTTTTGAGTGTTTTACTTCATTCCTATTTATTTTATTGAGTGTTCTGAATAGTTTTAGCATGTTGCTATAAGAGTGTTCTGAGTGTTTTAACTGTTTCAATGTAGTTGCTGTGGTGCTCTGAGTATTTTTACTATGTTAGCCTACTATTAAGTTACTAAGGTGATATGAGTGTTTTAATAGGTGGCCATGCACTTCCTGTGGTGTTTTGAGAGGATTTAGCACACTGATATTCATTTGTTTTTTGAGTGTTTTTAATATGTGTCTATGGAGCAGCTAGTGTGTTTTGGGTGATTTTAGCATGTTGCTTTGCAGTTGATGCAGTTATATACCAAATTTGAATTTTTAAGGGTTAGTCCAACAGAACATTTTTTATTCACCCACGTGTTGTTTCCAACCTGTATGACTTATTTTTTTCTGTGGAACATGAAGATATTTTAAAGAATGTTGTAGCAGTTCCAATTCCCATACAATGGAGGTCAATGGGAACTGAATTTTGTTGGTTATCAATATTCTTCAAAATATGTTCTTTTGTGCTCAGCAGGTGAAAGAAGCGGTTTGTTCATATTCCTTACCCTTAGTATAAGCAATAGTACTGATACTAGTGTACTGTGAAATATACTAAACGATTGCATGCATTCAACTTTTTGTAAATGAATGTTGATATGATTCTTTAGGGTCTTAACCCTTAAAGACCTAGAACATTTTTGGGGCACCTGACACGCCTGCACTTTTCTTTGTTTTTAAGACCTATTCTAGCAGTCAGTGTCAAGTGTCATATCATTATAAACAGGAGAACTTGAAGTTTCAGTCTAGCTAATTTAAAGTCTCAATTTTCCTTTTGTTTTCTCTAAGAATTAATGAATTTCCAGAATTTTAAGAAAAACGCAAGCAACAATAGGTTTTTTTTTTTCAAAATGTTGTCTACATATAACATTCCCCAGGCAAGTTATAGCCATTTATTACAATATTGTTATAGGCACTTTTCAGTGAAAAACAGGTTTATTTAGTTTACTAACAATATAGATGTGTCAAAAAAAATAAAATGGAATCAGTGTTATATAATAACAAAACATTAAAAAAAGTGACTTTTTTTTCCAGAGAAATATATTTTCAATCTGAGTATGAACAACAACAAACACAAACCATCCAGGTATTTAGTGAAAACAATTGCGCAAATTGTCTTCTGCAACAAAAATACAAACAGTGCAAATGATTCACAAAAAAAAATCCAAATAAGACGAGTGAAAAAGTGGAGAATCTCCGCTTTACAACACTTTTTAAAGCATTCAGATAGTAGTAGTGGTTCAAAAGTTATTAAACATTTAAGAACAATAGTTAGTTTTAGCCACGGGCGGCTGTCTCGGTCATTGAGGGTTAAAAGGCTACACTAGTGCAATACATCTATTCGCTTATGCTGTATTATGTTATCAAGCTATTTAGGACTATTTACAGGAAAACTCCAGTTTGAATCCATGCCCTAGTTTGGAGTACTATGTGTATAATTGGGTTCCTCGCATGAATAAGATAACTGACAAGTATGTTAATTGCCACCTCTCCTCCCTAAGGCAGGCCGTTATTGAGGCCTCAGTCCCAGTGGACTGCCATAAGAACCTGGCCGATATGTTCTTCACCTTCTCACAAGGTGACTTGCCCTCAAGGTCACAGTCGGTGAGAGAAAATTTCAAATCACCTTGACTGCTTGCCACTTTGTGTGACAGTTTTATCACACCACAAGTTAATTCTAGGTTTTCTTGGCTGTGGAGAATGTGGTCAAGTGCTGTCGCCGCTTAAGACAATCCGAGTCCTTGAGTCCTCACAGTGCACTTGACTCATGTGGACTCCTGCTTTGTAAGTGATGAGGTGGCAGCGGTTTAAAAGGCATTGATTAAACAGCTTGTCACTGAATGGCCTAGCTATCACTCATGACTGTCTGAGAGTGCACATGGGCTCACTCTACACATCTCTTTTTGATTTCAGATGAGGTCAGAATGTGCTTCTGTCCTTGCCTGACTTTATTCTCCCATTCGATCTCCTTAAAAGCACAGATGAAACACATATACTGATGTGTCATCATCTTGGTAATGTTTTCTGTTAGTCACCATGAACTTCACAGTGAACTTAGGTTAGTCATGCAGTGGAAGAAAAATAAATGTAAAAGTGTAAATGTTGGCGTTTTAAACATAGTTCGGGGAAAAAAAGTAGAAAGGTTTCACCCAAAAACGAAAATTTGCTAAAAATGTATTTACCCTCAAGCCATTCAAGTTGTAGAGTTTGTTTCTTCATCAGAACATATTTGGCGAATTTTAGCATTATTTTACTTGCTCATCAATGAATCCTCTGCAGTGAATGAGTGCCATCAAAATGTTCAAAAATCTGATAAAAACATCACAATAATCCACAAGTAATCCACATAACTCCAAACCACATTTTGTGCAATGAAAAGCTGTGTAATTGTAAAAAAAAAATAAAAAATCCGTCATTGAGGTGTTTTTACTTTAAACCAATAATATTGCCTCCACCAGTGAAATTAGCAAATTTTCAGCAAATTTTCATTTTTAGGTGAGCTATTCATTTTAAGGCACTACGTCATACAATTTCTTGCACCAAAAAGTTTTGGTAGTATTTGGCCATGTTTATAATCTTCAGTCTATAGAAATTCCTGAGAATGGAAAATTCATATGCATATGGGGGCAACGCAGATTTCTCAATACGTTCAAGTTGAAGGCATGTTGATTCGCTTTGTTGACCAGCTGAAAGCTGCTTGGTTTGAAAGTGACTTCTGCATGAGTTGTGCTTCATACATTGCTACATTTTTGTCAATAGACTTTTTTTGCCCACGCTGGTGTGGTGTATTTACTCTTTTTTTTGAATGAAGTAATAATACAATTAGTTGACTCTGCATATTAAACTGGAATTTTAACAAGAAAAAATACACACAGAAAATACCAGTTTCCCCACCAAGATTATTTGGCTTTCAATTCAAGTGCACATTTTGCTCTGTCATGTGGCGCTTTGAGCAAAGGCTTTGGTCTGTATTACTGGCCTGTCTTACCTTTAATACCACTTGAAAGCCAGACTTTGATCAATTCAAAGCCTCTTCATCATAAATTCAGACAGGTAGTCAACGATTCATATGACTGTAAAGCACACAGCCGCCTGCCTCTGTTGTCGTGACTGTGAGGAATCCATCTTACTAATGAGAGACTTACGGAGAAAATCCAGTGAGAAATTAATGCTTTATGACAAATATTTTTAGAAATGATTAAACCCTTCTGGCATTGAGTGAGCAAGGCTGCTTATTGACTCAAGGCAACAGACAGATTTATGGTAGATTTCTAGATTTGCCATAAGTCCAGAAGTGATGTATAATTCGCTGTTCTGGTCTTCACCTTGGATTGACTTTGTTTTGCAGATTTATTGCTTTGGAATTGCCCCGGCCTGCACTTTTTTTTAATTGAACATCATCTGACCCAGCTCACTAAGAGAAACAGCAAGGAAAAAGAAAAATATGAAGTAGGTCAAGGATGTGGGAAAGAGAGCGCTTTTAGCATACTGAGTGCACAGTTATTTTTCTTTTTTCCTTTTTTTCATTTTGTCCTCAGTGCTGTGATGAAGATGGAGAGTGAAAAGCCAGTGGATCATTATTTTGAAGATTACCCTTTTAGCACTGCCTGAAGCTAATTTATCAAGTAAAAAATTTCTTTTATTTTTAAAGGAATAGTTCACCCAAACATTTATACTCATGCTCATGTCAATTGAATCCCGGTCATTCCAAATCCATATGTCAATCCACACTTTTTTTCTTGTTCTGGGGATCATTTTGTAAAGAAGATTTATAGACATTTTCAATAACATTTGTTTAGTGTACCCTTATGACATTTCTACCCCACCACATCCCCATAATTCGATTTTTTGGTGATCTATTCCTTAATTCATTCTTATTATGCCACTATTATAGTTTGTAGATAATACCCATTTAGAAACTTAATATGATAGAAAAAGTACACACACACTCACACACACCACACCCACACACACACCACACATATATATATATATATATATAATATACTGATTGGCAGTGGCTCGCTAACAAGTCGTGCTGCTACTTGCTCACTACATTTCCAGTAACGGGTGGTACCTTTTTTGGTCAAGTAGCGTGGTAGCGTCAACAAAAGCTACATTTTTCAAAGCATTCTGAAGCTCAAGCTCAAATCGGAAATATAACGGCTAAGGATCTGATCCTGGACCAGTAAAAGTGACGCCACCGCCACTAAACCTCGTAACTCCATTGGCTCCTCAAACTGTCAGTCAAACCTCATTATTCCTCCCGCCTCTCTCGTGAATGAAGTGCGGCATGCAGTTTGGTGCCAGAGTTGCATATTATACGCGACTTTGGGCTTCTTTTTTGTAAAGTTGCGGTTTTTTGGGCTTATTTTAAAAAATATGGTTGCCTTTTAGGGAAATCTGATATGCAACTTGTTTCTTTATTTATTTTCGTCGTATTCCTGGGGGGGGGGGGGGGGGGGGGGGTCCATTGCATTGGAATGACACTCTGCTCGCAGTTAATAGCCAACCAGTGCAATAATATAAGTCAAATGTTCAAATGTTCCACCCCCTTCCCCCTCATTGGAGAAAAATCACGTTCAAAAAGAAGGTGGGTGATGCTGTAATCCAAGCGATGATAGAAGTAGACATAGAGGAGTGGGATGACTTTCTTTTATTTTTAGTTTTTGTAATGTATTAATTATCACGGGCTGTGATTAAAAAAAACAAGTAGTCCTATACTAATACTAAGAGTAAATATGGTTCGAATAGCCTATATTTTAGTAATCTATATGTGGCTATGTTACAGCTCCCCTTTAAGCTCTTGTGTTTTTCTCCTTTTCCACCTCTCCAATCCTATTCTGCTCACAGGTGACTGGAGATGAGTTTTGTTCCCACTTTTGTTGCAGTTTGCTGATTTTTGTAAAATAGCTTCTGTTTTTGCTTTTCAGATAAAAGAGTGTTTTCAGTTTAATATGTTGCAGGCTCATTTATTTGTAATAAATAATTGATCAATAATATTGATAATAAATCATAAAAAAAAATATTGGGCTTGTTTTTTAAGCTGCGGTTGCTTATTTGTCTCGCGAGAGTTGACAGCAGTGTTTTGAGCATTTCAGCTCGTTTGCAGTCTGAAGGTAAATAAAGAATTGTTGATTGACTAAGTACAGCGTTTTCTTTACTGAAGAAACACTATATTTATAAAGGCTAATGTTTTTTGTATTTGAGGAGCGGAGAAGAGTGTCTTAGTCCAGCATTTGTTGTCGAGTCACAGCCAAATGGCTTGTGCGAAGAGCTGAATCTTTTATAATATGATATTTTGGCCAAATAACAGACAAAACTGAGCGCCCACATAGTGACAGAAAACTGTATAACCTGCAAGTTCATGAAAACCTAAATGCGATGCATGCACTGCCTTTGATGTGGCGTTAATGACGAGGAAAAACACATTCGCTGGTCAAAAGCTTTGTATTTGATTTTGGTAAAATGTTAATAATACACATGCAACGACCGCAATAACGTAGCCTATCTGTAGGCCTATACATTTATATGGTAACACTATACAATTAGATTTCATTAGTTAGCTAATGTATTAACTAACATGAGCATACAATGAACAATACATTATTACAGTATTAATCTTTGTTAATGTTAGCTAATGAAAATACAGTCGTTCATTGGTAGTTTGTTTGTTGAAAGTGCATTAATGTTAACAAACACAACTTTTGATTTTAATAATGCATTAGTAAATGTTGAAATTACAATTTAATACATGCTGCAGAGTATTATTCATTCTTAGGTCATGTTAATTCATTAAAAGAAAGAAAAAAGGTTAACTAATGTTAACTAATTAACCTTATTGTGAAGTGTTACCATTTATATAAATGTATCTGTATAGCCTACAATAAAGCCACAATACCAACTATCAATAGGACGTTTCCGGCCGACAGCAAAACTTTATTTTGCCTTTGTCATCATATGAGGAAAATCCGGCCCTGTACATGATACTGGTTTTTGTTGCCAAATTGGTTTGGAACAGTTGTTGAATAAACAACTATGATATGATGTTGGTTCAATATGAAAATTAAAATTAAAAAAAAAATTGCTTAAATGTAGTAAACTACTTTTGCCATGTTGCAGTAACTTAGCTTGCTACTTTTCCCAGGGCTGTAGCTTTAGTGTTGTGAAGCTTAATTTAATGGAGTAACTGAGCTTTAGCCTCTAAATGTTTCCAAGTACTTTGCCCAACACTTATATATATAATATATATATATAGAATCTATATCTATATATTACTATATACGTCTATAGTATACAGTAAGGGATGTAACTATCAGAATCTCACGATACGATAATATCGCGATATGAAGTCCACAATATGATATTTATTGCGATATTTAAAAAAAAAGACAAATGAAGAACTGGGGGGAAAAAATGAATTTTTTGTACATTTTAAAGTTAAATTCATCTATCTGGTGCTCTTTGAGAGTTCAAAATTAAGAGCTCGAACCCATGTTCTTAACTAAGAAAACTGAAAGGGGTCATATGATGTTGCTAAAAAGAACATCATCTTGTGTATTTGGTGTAATGAAATGTATTTATGCGGTTTAAGTTTTAAAAAACACATTATCTTCCACATACTGTACATTATTGTTTCGCCTCTATGCCCCGCCTTTCTGAAACGCGCGATTTTTACAAATCGCATCGGTCTGAAAAGCGAGGTTGCTCTGATTGGCCAGCTATCCAGTGCGTTGGGATTGGCCGAATACCTCAAGCGTTTGACTGAAATGTTACGCCCCTCACCATACTATTGATGCCATGTCCCGGCCGGAGCGACTACACAAAAACATTAAACTCATTATAAACGAGGCATTTGTTGCATTCCAGTGGGGACATAATTACGGATTATTTATATTATACTTATACTGTCTTTTTACGCATTGCATTGCATCACGCCGCGTAAACATAAAACCATGTCTGCATTTGTGATCGGAGAAATGACAAACTACAAATGCTACTCTACACTGCTCAAAACTTGAATTTGAATCGTTCAGTGGCAAATTCTTTAAATATAAAGAACGTACTTACAGTCTGTGAGTCAGAACTGCCGGTATTGTAGTCTACTCTCCCAGGATCAAAAAAAAGTCCTCCATAATATGTGCTGCACACATCCGAATATTTGTTTTGAAGTGTTCTGGAAAAGTGTTGTAAATACAATTTTACCACTGATTTCTAGTCGTGTCCATTCTTGGAAGGCCAAACAAAGTAGTTTCGCTTTCACAACAAACACAGCATCACACACGGCGGCCTAGAGTGAGGAACGGCCGGCTTGAGTGCGTCGGTGGTGGGTGGGCTTGCAGCAACTACATGTGGCGACCCCGGCTGGACTCCGCTTCGTCCACGTGAAAGCCGATCCGGCGAACCACAGCACTAAGTTGATGTATTTCCGCGCGACCAGCATGGATCAGCTCTAGGCTTGACGAAGCAGATATCATCCTCTTTTTGGAAGGCCAAACAATGTAGTTTTTCTTTCACACCGAAACACAGCGTCTCCACGACATGGAGGCAACAACAATACTACAGAGAGAATAAAAGTTACGCCTTCTTTCTTTGCGCTTACATTTTGGCAGTGTTATGCAAATCTTTCCACATCGTGACATAGACATGTGGGGTTGTTTTAGAATGAGCCGTTTTAGGTAGGCGTTGTTGACGCTTAACTTTTATAAAGAATATCTCTGATTTGAGACTTTAGTTTTTTGCAACTTTACAGATCTTCTTTATGCCCAAGAGCTTGTAACACTCCAAATATAAAGGAAAAATTTAATCGCATCAATTACCCACCTTGTCAAAACATCAAAAGTGCATTGACTTGTACCGAACTTTAAAGGGTAACTCACCCTCGTTTATTTGTGATATACTGGCTCAGTCTATCGTTCACACGGGTTTTAGGAAGCCAAACAAATTAGATAATAATAATAACAACAACAACAACAACAACAATGACAGTAACAGCCATATATTGTACAACAGTTGCACTGGAAAATATGAAAAGATATTTGTGCGCACTAAACTCATCTCATGTGTAATAAAGAGTTCACGCATTCACTGTGAACGGTCTGTTCTGAGGCGAGGAAACATTATGAGCTATCGCCTTTGAACGCGTTTTGAAACACTCAGCCAAAACAGACTTGATGAAGGGATCGAGTCATATTGTGCTTTCAGTTTTAGTTCGTTTTACAGATACTGTACCAAAGCATAATGGCCCTAAACACAACTTTGAAGACCTTTTATGTTATAAGTTTAAATATACATTAAAAACTACACTTTTTGCCCGGCCGGAAGGCCTATTGTTTCATATTGTCATGCGACCACGATAATATCGAGAGTTTTGCTATCGCGATATCGCGATATTGATAATATCGTTACATCCCTAGTATACAGTATATATACCAATTACATACCAATTATTGTATATAAACTATAATAATGATAGAAATAGAGGAAGAAATGTCTCTGAAATACAAGTAAACATACATAAAGACTAGAATTTGCTGAAGCTGCCTTGTAGACTCCATGTTGAGTTTTTATTTTTGTGCTGTTTATTTTAGTATGTCACTAGATGTGATGGTTTCGATTTTGCATGGAAGCAAAGCTCTGCAGATCTTTTGTACTGTGTCATGTATGTACACAAAACCTGTTCTATTTATTTTCCAGGGAGCAGGGTGAAAAAGAAATTTTTTTCCAGTGCGTAGTTTATGACAGCCTTACAAACGCTGCACTTTTCAGTGCAAATGCAAAATTGCATAGCGGCTGGCCTGAGTAGGCCATGCTAATGGCAGAGTGTATTGTAAAGTTGTCATCTGTCGTCACGCATTTTCCTCCCATCGGGCTCTGTTCTTTGATGTGAGTTGAGACAGTAATGTGTGTTTGGGAGAGAATGGCTGCTGCTCGCGCTGAATAGTGGAGTTGACAGCACTCAGCTGCAATTGGACATGCAGTGCAAAAGCGGGCCTCTCTTCACAGCATCAGATCGCTCGCTCACTCTCTCTATCTCTCTCTCAGTCTCTCTATCTCATCCTTGCAGCTTGAGCTCTGTGCTGTATGGATTCTCCATGTAAAGCCACCTCTCGCCTCTCTTCCTTCTGGTCAGACTTCACAGAAGGACACACGCCGCAGGGCAGCTGGCGACCGCACGGATGATCCGCAGAATCTCTGACAGACTTGATATGACATCAAACGTGTCTGGCAGATGTGCACAATGGCGGATTTCGGTGCTAACGAATGCAGCAAGCTCAGATTAATTGTGTGCTACGGCCTATTCAGTGGGAGTGAATGTGAGAAATGTTATCTATTCTGTGAGATGATAGGGAAGGTTAATTGATGCACTGTAGCAACGACAATTTTTATAGAGAACTAATTACACATCCGCATTCTGGCTTGATGTTGATGAAAATAACCAATTAAGTGAAACATGTAAAATATCTCACAACCAGCTATGTATAATTGGTAGCACTCACAAGTTTTACCTTTCAGAGGTTGCCTTCAAAAACTAACATTCGTCAAGGATGTTATTAATTTGAATCAAATTTATTTTAAAAATGGTTTCCTTAAGTAACTATAGCACTACTTAAACCATAAATGAAAAGTCATTATTATTTCCTTTTTTTATTTTACAAATCCATGAAACTCCATACAATGACTGATGCTCCCTCATTCTGAAATGTTTTGAACTTGAACGCATTTTGAATTTTATGCACTGGATGAAAAGGAAGGTTTGCTTTTTATTTATTATTATTTATTTAATTGGAAAGGGGCCATGTACAGTATTAAACATAAATGTTTCCATTTAATGCATTGTACCAGATTTAGCCAGTGGCTAATTTTCATCTGCAGTCTCTTGGTACAGTACACTCTTAAAAAGATCGGTGCTTCACCATGCCATAGAAGAACCTATTTTGTCTAAATGGTTCCATAAAGAACCTTTAACATCAGAATAATCACAAAAGGTTCTTTGTGGCGAAAGAAGGTTCTTCAGATTAAAAAAACGTCAGAAAGAGATGGTTCTTTAAAGAACCTTTGACTGAATGGTTCTTTGTGGAACCAAAAATGGTTCTTCTATGGCATCGCTGTGAAGAACCTTTTAAGTACCTTTATTTTTAAGAGTGTAGGTCACCATTAACAAACCTCCTCTTAGTAATAAAATAACAGAACTAATTCTGCATGATTATTATGCTGCTAGAATTATTATGTTTTTACTCCAAACCATTATTACTCCAAACTGAGGCTAACTTGTTTGTAACTTGTTTGTAACTTGTTTTTGAGAAAGATTTTCTTAAATAAATGTCTCACGTTTTTACAATAATTAGAGGAAATATTGTAAAATGCAATAAATAATTCAGATATTAACAGGTTAAAATAAAATATAATGCATTTTATTGTGTTGCGTCAGTGTGTACACTAGCCATTGAGGTGCATCATGGGATTGAATGAGTGCACTTGATAATGAACACTATGGTTTTGGACACCGCTCCCTTTATATATTACGCTGTGAAAGGGTATAGGGGTCGATTTGGGACAGAGCCACTGTATAATATAGACGATTACATGAATGTTTCAGTAAGTTACTGTATCTCTCAATATACCTTCTCATGTTTAGTCACCATTTTGTTTGCTACAGTGTAACTAGTAAAGTAACTAGTAGTGCTCTTTGTGCCATTTAAATTGAGGCAAAAACAGTACAGCGATCTGTCACATCACATTAAAGAGCATCAGAACAGAATTTATTGTTTGGATTTGGTTTAGTTTGAACACTAATACTTTGTTTTATCAAAAATAATAAAACACAAACTTACTTTTTGGTTATAATCGCGTTTCTCCACACTTCCCATGTTTTGGCTTATTTTACGGTAAAGGCCAAATATCTTTGATTCTGATTGACTGTCAATGTTTTTATTTTTAATTAGCTGGAAAAAATGCTCTGAAAGTGATTCCAATGTCATTGTTTTAGTTGTGGTGTGGACAATTCTTATAGAATTAAAACAATTATTAACACTTCATCAATATAGGTATGGTGTGGACAGGCCATATTGGATACGATAGCTTTGTGTGATGAGCACAATGAAATTTAAGTCTCTGTTAAACATCAGTTTATCCTGAACAGCAGCGAGAGAGAGAGAGAGAGAGAGAGAGGGACTCCAGATGGAGGTCCAGAGGTGAGCTGATAAGTGGTGACGGTGTGTGGTCTGCTGGCTGTCCATTCAGTCTCTTGCGCGGATCTTAATGTATGGTCGTGTTGCGCAGCTACTACTCTTGCCCCCCTTTACACTTGAGCAGTACAATGCTTCAAATGCCTCCCACACATCTTTACTGTGTCCAGCTGAAAGCGGGCGAAGGGGTCAGGTGGAGAATAACACACTGTGATTTGAGTAGCTTTGGAGTACAATGTCCAAAGGCATGTTTCCCGTACAATCCCTTATACATGGGATTTATAACATGTTTTGTCAGTCAGGTCAAGTAATATGCTCTCTTTTTTTCATATAAGCATGTAACTTCCATAATATGACTAAAAGATTATTCAGTAGAAAATATAAGAGTTTTGATTCCCTAATTATCAGCAGTTATTGACAGCAGATTACTGTCATGTCAGTCAAAAGTGGGTAAAAAAAAAGGCTTCAGAGTCGTGGAGCGAGAAAAACATCTCTTGTGTGGAAACGCTTTGACTTGGGTGAAAAAGACAGCAGTTGCGCTTTGCAGCTTGAAAAACTGTTATTCAGATCTTGAATAAATTATACACAGAAAGTGAGCAATGGCACAATACTAAAATGTTTCCATTGTAATCACTGAAGCTGTCAGTCACTGAAGTGCACACCACTGCTTGTGCAGCTCAGCAGGAGCTCACTGTCTGTCCACGCAGAGTTCTGCATTACCATTATATTCAACAAAACTCGATGCACAATAAATCTTATTTACGCGGTCTATGCTTTGTTGATTATAACGGGAGTGTTGTAGTTTTTCACATCACTCACTGCAGTGTTATATTGAGTGTTACCCTGTCTACATTGCATGTGAGTGGCATATCTAACAAAGAGCTCCAAATTACTGCCAATGCTTTTGTTTTTGTTTTTGGTTCTAAATCTTGTTTTTTAGTGTCTGGTGATGTTTTTCCACACTCAATTTCCACCGCAAACGTAAGTGATGCATAAAACAAGCATCTGTGGTGGTTCAGACTGCTTAAAACTCACTTGTTAGGACCAGTTTTTGTAACTGACTGGCCTAAAGACTATGTCTGTGATTGGTTACAATGCTCAACCACTGCAAAAAGGCAACATGTTCATGATTCATGGAAACCATAATAGTAATCTCAGATGTTTATAATATTAAGTGTAAAACTTTGATGTATTTTTTATTTTTTTTTTGTTTTTTGTTTATGCAATGTATTGGTTCATGCATATTGTAATAAACAGATTTGCACTTTATTTTTTCAGATCTCTTCTCCACTGCAAAGACGAATTTTTGACTTGTATTACAGTACAAATATCTAAGCATTCTTAAAATATTCGTAAAATATATTTACTTGAAGCAATATTACTTCGTGTTGTTTTTTTGGAAAAAAAAAGATCAAATTAAGTGATTAAACAAATTCATACTTAAAACAAGAAAAATCTGGCAATGTGGCAAGAAAAATAAACTTCATTTGAAGGAAAAACAAGTTTTATTTTTCTTGCACCATTGTCAGATATTTGTTGTTTTAAGCATAAAATCACTTGTTTTATGTCTTACATAATTTTTATTCTCAAGTAAATGTATCTTTTTTTATTTTACTGAAAAACAAGACAAAAATACTTTTTTAGATTTAGTTTAAAGTTATATGTGCAAAATATATAATGGATAATCCATTTAAATTTCTTTTGAAGATGTTAATTACTAGTGTTTTAATGGAAAGTATCAGAAATAAAGTTAAACCACCAAACTATTAGTATTAACAGATGTATTCTAAGTTAATCAATATTGGGAAATTTATGAATTTCAGTGCATCCTTAGAAATATTTGCAGCCTGTATCCAAAAGGATTTGATTGGATGATTAAAAGTGTGCTGTAATATTTATTGGTAGATATTTTCCTCCATGTGGCCTTGGTTATGTCACAGAAAAATTGTTGAAGAGGCAGAAGTAATTAAACATGTAACAGATTATAAAACAAAGATTATAAAACAAATTTGTCATCCCTTTAAAATGACATGCATAGATGAATTGTACACAACATGACAAGAAAAGTAAGCAAGTAATTCATTTCAAGTCTTCTATAAATATGCAATATATGTTAGTGTAAACCAAGAATAGCTGTTTTGATAAGACTTGTCATAGTTGCTAAACTCCTATGTCTTGTTTGTTATACTTACGTTAGTCTCTGTCAGAGTACTATGAGCCACATTTAACACTGACACACTAAACATTCCTCTAAATGCCACAGTCTTTCCTCATTTTACCTTAAATGGAACTAGAGGGAAGTAAACACAAATGTGGATTTGAACAGACAAGGAGCAGATATCACTGTCGTGTCTGACAGCTTTGTGGATTGGCCGATTGTGCTCTGTTGTGAGGTGAAAAACAGGGGACAGGTCGCGTGAGAACATGGGTAGTTTGAAGCCCTGTATCGTGTGTGTGTGTGTGTGTGTGTGTGTGTGTGTGACTAGAAGCCAGAATACCTCCAAAGCCTAATGAGGCTGTAGATCATCACAGCGTCTCCAGTTCGATCAATCCACAGGTGGGTCCGATGTTCTGTGGGTCTGAACCTGCTCTTATCAGCCAAACGCACTGGAGCACGACCGCACAGTCCAACCCCTCGGTTCAATACCGAGCCAAAATACTCTTTATTTTCTGGCAGATAAAGGTGCGGCTGGAGCATGACATTTTGAGCCTTTTTCCCATTATTGAAGGTGTAATTTTGTCGTTACACATATTAGATGTTCATGGCCAGTGCGTTTCAATAGTCAGCACATTGGCTGTAAATAAAGCTGCCTTAATGAGTTTCACTAATTGCTGATTTAGATTTATTGATTAGTTCCAGAGCTCATTTGCTTCTTAATTTGCAAGTTGAATATATTTTCTATCTGTTCTTAAGTATGCAACACAACAAATAGGGGTTCATTTTAATTACAAATTAAAGGAATTGCTCGCCTAATAATTCAAAATTTGTCATCATTTACCAAAGCTGAAGTAGTTTTAGATGTGTCACACAAAGTCTGCCGTGACATAACTGATGGTTGACTGAATGCAGTGTTGCAGATCCTCATGCAAAGCTTTCGTTTGACTACAGATCAGGGGCGTAGATTACGCGGGAGACACGGGGGACGTGTCCCCCCTACTTTTAATATCACGTACAGTGCTAACATAGTCAGCAGCCGCACTTTTTCGGGAATTTTTCGGGCAAGTGTGTTCGCATAGAGGTTTTCAAGAGCCGGTGTGAATAAATATAGATTTAAATTCAAAGAGACAGGATAGTCTGTGCATGATCTGATGTTTTATTCAGACCCAGAATAAGGCTAGATGAACATCGCGGAGCGCTAAACACTCCATGCAGTGTGTGTTACATTCATACTCGAAGCCGGAGGGTGCTCACATGCAGAAAGTCGTACGAGGAAATGGACAAAAGCGTCCAGCTATCGCTGTATGAAAACAGTTGTTTTCAGAAAAACAGATACGTTTTTTGAAGCAGGAAGCATGAAGAATTTAAACATACGATTGCGACAATATGGTTTATTTGTGTTTGTCAAGTCATCTCCAGGTAATAAATAAAGTATATGAACAATGCAGTGCTAACTGACATATGTTTATTACAGTATTGAAACTATTCTGCCTTATTAGCTATGTGATAAAAAAGTGTTTGTAGTATATAAACAAATCATTATTATTGGTTATTGTCCAGCAGTTATCTGATTTCTAAGCCAATTAAAAGCTAGAAATTAGAGAAAAATTAAAGTTGACTATACACTACCAGTCAAAAGTTTTTGAACAGTAAGATTTTTAATGTTTTTTAAAAGAAGTCTCTTCTGTTCACAAAGCCTGCATTTATTTGATCCAAAGTACAGCCAAAACAGTCAAATTCTGAAATATTTTTACTATTTAAAAAACTGTTTTCTATTTGAATATAGTGATTTATAGTAATTTATAGTGATTTCAAAGCTAATTTTTTTGCATCATTACTCCAGTCACACGATCCTTTAGAAATCCTTCTGATATTCTGATTTACTGCTCAAAAAACATTAATAATAATAATAAAAAAAAAGGTTTATATGCAGCAGCAACATCAGACATCTTAGAATGATTTCTGAGGACTGTGACATGAAGACGCAGTATGATTGATGAAAAATTCGCTTTGATTACAGCATCATTTAAAAATATATTCAATATAGAAAGAGTTATTTAAATAGTTAAATAGAATATTTTACAACATTACTGCTTTTGCTGTACTTGGATCAAATAAATGCAGGCTTGGTGAGCAGAAGAGACTTCTTTAAAAAAACATAAAAAATCTTACTGTTCAAAAACTGTTGACTGGTAGGTTATATAGATTACAGAAATGTTATATTGTAATGTTTTATATATATATATAACATTTCTGTCCCCTCACTTCTGAAACGATGGCTATGACCATGATAACGAGATTGATTTGTAATATAGTGCAAATGTTCGGTATGCAATCTTTATGGGTACTTTAAAGTAGGGATGCACAATATTGGTAGCATATCAGTTATCAGACAATATTTGAGTTTTCTTTGGTATTGGCCAAGATTGTATATTTAATTGTTTATGCCCTAATATCCTCGACATCTAATGTTTACTTAAGGGTAATTAAGAAAATGCTAATAATTCAATAACACTGTTAAAGGAATAGATCACCTAAAAATGAAAATTTGCTTTAAGTTTACTTACCCTCAGGTCATCCAAGATGTGGAGGAGTTTGTTTCTTGCTCATTAATGGATCCTCTGCAGTGAATTGGTGCCGTCAGAATGAGAGACCAAACAGCTGATAAAAACATCACAAAAACAGATAACTCCGTTTTTAAAGGGGTCATATGATGCTTTTTTAAAGATCATTATTTTGGGTATTTGGTGTAACAGAATATGTTGACAAATGCTTTAATGTTCAAAAAACACATTATTTTTCAAATACTGGACATTATTGTAGGTCCTCTATGCCCCGCCTCTCTCAAACGCTTCGTTTTCTACAAAGTCCCTCCTTCCGACAAGTGCAGTCTGCTCTGATTGGCCAGCTGACCCAGTGCATTGTGATTGGCTGAACACCGCAAGCACGTGTCGGAAATGTAACGCCCCTTTCCATAACCGCGAGCTTCAGCTTTCAAATAAATGTAAAGACAGAGCCCCCCCGAAGGGGAACAGAGGCTCGTGACATGACACAGTAATGAATATGTGTTGCAGTACACCAAGACACGGTTAGACAGTGACTTAACTGGATGTGTTCTTGCTCTCTCTATCTCTCACGCTCTATCTCTCTCTCGCTCGCTCGCGCGCACACACACACACACACACACACACACACACACACACACAACACGCTCTCTCTCTCTCTCTATCTCTCTCTCTCTCTCTCTCAGAGACATGCTCATCATCTCTCGCGATGCGCAAGCCACACACACAACCCGGCACTCTCTCTCTCTCGCGTCTCGCGCGCGTTGCCGATCGCAAGACACCAAAAACGACACACACACACACACACAAACACACAGACACAAACACAATGCGCAAAACTCCGCATTTGAACAAGTCAATAGCAAATACTTAACTATTAACAAAACAGTATCTGATTCAGAAGCGCCCGATTGTCATAGCAAAGTCAGAATTACAATCCTCTCCTAGGTTCACGAAACGGTCTCCATAAAATGCATTGCTGTTCTGTTTAAGTAATCTTAGATTCCTAAATGATCTCTCTCGCACACACACAAAATAAAGTGCTTTTGCTTTCTCCTAGAAACACACAGCGTCTCTCTGACATATACTTCAACACTAACTGCAGTTACTGAAACCAAGCCTTCTTTCTTTGCATGAACCTTTGGGCGGCGTTATGCAAATATTCCCACATAGTGATGTAGATATGTGAGGGCGTGTTAGAACAAGCCGTGTTAGGGGGGCGTGGCAGAGTCTCAACTTTGAAAAAAGAATATCTCTTTGGTTTTGAGACATTAGTCTTTGCAACTTAAGGGATCTTATCCATTCACGAACAGCTTGTAACACTCCAAAGAGAAAGGAAAACTTGAAACGCATCATATGACCCCTTTAAAACCATTTTAAAACTAAATGTTTAAACCATTGTTTCTGGCTAAAATTCAAGTCCTGTATCCATAATATTGCTTTCTCCGATGAAAAAGTCATCTGGAGCAGGTGAGAACGCTCATTGTGACGGTACCCATTCACTGCAGAGGATCCATTTATGAGCAAGTGATATGGCTTTCTCCAAAACTTTTCCAATGAAGAAACAAACTCATTTACATCAAGAGAGGGTAAGTAAATTTGCAGTAAATTTTCATTTTTTGGGTGAGCTATTCCTTTAAATGTAATCTTTAACAGATTTCACAGGAAATATAATGTTCTTCCTACTGTATCTTAGAATGCTTTAATGCCAAAATTCACTTTTTGCATTTAAAATCATTAGTTTTCGTTTTGTAGTCTTTTATTTATTTATTTATTTTAGACAAACAGTATTCATTATAAGTTATCAGCCATAGCGTGACAATAATCAGTATCCATAGCATTAAAGAAAATGTTTTGGGTGAACTAATTCTTTCATTTGCTACGCTTCCGTTCCTTAATAGGCTGCTGAAGAATTGCTCTCAGGTCCAACTGTGTCACTCAGACATTTTATTTTAATTCTGAACATATTCACCTAAAACTAAAAACACAGAAGAAAGGAAAGATCTGTGTTTTTGTGCTTTGTCACTCAGGAAAAACAGACAAGATGAAAGAATTTCAACAGTAACAGTCAACTTTGTAAATACCGGTCTCCTTTATCTATCAGCCTTGAAAAGCATGCTTTTCTTCTTTAAGTAAAAACTGCATGTAGGCATTGTTAATTGGCTCCTCTTGCCATTTATAAGATCTTTTTCATTTTCTGACTATAAAAAAAGTCTTTCTTTGCAGCAGGTTCAACCACCAGATGTGCCACCAATTCAAGGTTAACCTCTGTGCCTCCACATGTCCTTGGACAGATAATACGAGCATCAGTAATTCTGTGCAGGGACGGGCTTCTGACTTTGCCGTCCCCAGAGGAGGAATTAGGTTTAATTTTCATGCCTCTTGTTTTAATGAAAATATGCTAAACAAATATAAAACACCATCAAGCAAATGAATGCAAATCTAAAGAGTCACTTATTTATTTATTTATTTATTTATATGTGTTTTGTTTACTATTTTTTGGTTGATTTTTTTAAGACACTCACTGACAGAAACATAAATTGTGCTTATGCTCAAGCTCATGACCCACAGGCTTTCACAAATTAAACAACATTTGTAAAGAGAGATGAGACAATGAGAAATTATTTGAAGAAGATTTAATCATAACCTCTGTAAAGGGGGTGTGATTGGAATGGGGAATGGCTTTTCAGAAGGATCAGTTACACCCCGATTCTTTGTATCCATCCATACATATTATTATATGTCTCTGTGTATGTGTGCTGGATTAAAACCCATAATATAATCTACAATATTCTGAAGCCAGCATTAGAAATTGCTCATTTAGAGAGTCTCTCTTCTAGTATTTTCAGTGATTCAGCACCTTACATACAGTCAGAGTAGTTTTTATCAGGCACAAAAACAATAAGGATTAAAATGTGATGGCAGCATTAAAGGGATAGTTCACTTCAAAATGAAAATGCTGTCATCATTTACTTATTTCATCCCAACCTGTATGACTTTTAGTCTGTGAAACACAAAAGAAAATGTTTTGAATGCTGGTAACCAGACTGTTTTGATGACCATTGACAAATTTTACGGACAAAAAACACTTTCTTATTTTATATTCTTGTGTTCCACAGAATAAAGTAATTTTTTGGTAAATGATTTTAATTTTTGGGTAAACCTTTTATATTGATTTTTTTTTGGAGCATTTAAACATATTTGTTAAAAATTTTATTTTATAGTAAAAACTGTTATTTTTTATTAATTGGTGAATTGGTAATTGGTTATTTGATCAGCAAATTGTTTATTTACATGCATGAACTGATGCACTAAAATGATTCACTTTTCACTGATGCGTATGAAACAGGATATTGTTTCAGCTCATTTGGCTGTAAAGCTGTGGTGTTAATGACACACAACTCCCTGGAAAAAGTAGCTCATTACTGGAAAAGCTTCATGGCAGAAGAGCTACTGAACAAATGAGCCACTTTTAGTTAGTTACACTCCAACACTGATTTTAATCATTGAAAACTGCACCACAAAACACAACATAGCAGGAAATCACATCAGTGGCCAATAAAACTCTCAATAACCAGATTACATGTAAAAGCATGGCAAGATATCAATAAATTCAATAAGTAAGTGAAATGTTGGAGTATATCGAAATATTGGGTGATATGTTTTGTTGTAATTATTGTAGATAAAGCAAGGAAATTGTGCATTATGGGGCTGATAGAGAAGCACGATGGAATGGATTTCTGCTCAATTATTGTGGAGCTCCATTTACACCTACAATGAATTAAAAACTAATTGCATCACAGGGAAGCTTCAAAAAGACTGTACAAATTTAGATTTTGTGATGAATTTATTAATCACGTGCAATACAGGAAATTGTAGCAGCTACTTTACAATCAACTTCCTACTAGAGTTACTGATAAATGAGACACTAATTGCTGATATTTCTTAGATTCAGGATTCTTAGTTCATTATCTTACAGTGTGTTTTGTTCATTCTCTTTATTTAGTCAGTTGATTTAATAATTTGTTTTTAATACAAAAATTATTGCAGTATGAGTTGCTGTATATACTTAGTGTTGAAAGTACCACAGCAATAATGGAAAGGAGTTAAATTTGCCCCTGGTTCAAGTACTTGACTCCGGTCTACTCTAGTGACACTCCATCGCAGCTGTTATTTCAATTCCAATTCATTTGTGTAGCACCTTTCACAATATACAGTATTTTGTTTTAAAGCAGCCTTAGTGTCTTTAACACACCTCCGAAACCTCCCACAGACAACCAAGGTTGAAGAGCCAGGAAAGCTCACTGAGATAGTTAGACAGAATGAGGAGGAAGACACCTTGAGAGGAACCAACCGCTGAAAGAGTGTCCCTACTTCAGTGTCCACACCTAACACTCTTAAAAATAAAGGCCATAGAAAAACCTTTTTGTCTAAATGGTTTCATAAAGAACCTTAACTCTGAAGAACCGTTCTGTTTTCACAAAGGTCTTGTGTGTGAAAGAAAGTTTCTTCAGACTTACCAAAAGGGTTCAGAGAGAGATGGTTTTTAAGTAAAAAAACAAACCTTTGCTGAATGTTCTTTGTGGAAACCAAAAAGGTTCTTCTAGGCCATTCGCTGTGAAGACCCTTTTGAGCACTCTTTTATTTTTAAAGTGTAGCGGAGTTACAAAAATAAAGCATAGTTTCAAACAATTCTTGCAAACACCTCATGACAACCATTATCTCACGTCTTGATAATCTTACTATTTTTAGTCTTTTCCTGGGCTTGACTTTAGGCTACACTTGAGTTAATCTTACCTGGTCGGAGAGTAACTCGCTCAATTTCGGCGTTCGATTGAAACCAACATTCCTCAAGTTCCTACAGAGCACCTCTTGTGTTGCACTTTTTGTGTGCCCTAGAAAAAAAAATGAGAAAAACAGGATTAAAGCAATATCTGTACTGTTATTTTTTTGGGCATAATAAGCTTCAAATTTGACTTTTGTAACATGACTTACTTTTCCATGTAACGCATTCAACCAGTCCCCCCCAGCTAAACACCCTATGGCTCAGGCCTGCTCAGTACCACTGCTCAAACGCTCACTATTGTTGAGTGTTGTGAAAGATAGTGTTGCTGGGTGTGTCTGAGTTGATACGTCCGCCTAAAGGGGTTATCTGTGTCTGGGAGGCTCGAATGTTTCATATTAGGGGAGAAACCCCATGAATGGCATACTATTTGTTTTACTGGCATTACAATCACTACACGTGGTTAAGAGAACAGATTTTGCCAATCTAAATGTAGTATTTAAACAAATAATGTACACTTATACAGCCACAATGGCATTGTTTTTTGGAATGCCACTTACCTAGGTTACTTGCAATTTTGTAGATGCGCACTTACCAATAACTATGAAATTAAAAAAGGATAGTTCACCTAAAATGAATGTCTGTTCAGTAATTTCTTCGCCCTCATGTCTCCCCAACTCGTACAACCTTTTCGTTTTCCTCTTCGGAACACAAACTAAGAGTCATTTTTTAGAATCCGAGACTTTTCTGACCGCCGATGGCAAGGACAGCACCAGAAGTCGGCTACGATTATCCACAGGACCCAAAAAGGTGGTAAGGACATTGTTAAAATAGTCTATGTGACATCAGTTGTTCAACCTTAATGTTATAAAGCTACAACAATACTTTTTTTGTGCACAAAGAAAATGAAAACAACAGAAGACTGACACAGAAGAAAGAAATGATTGAATAAAGTCATTTATTCAAAATAAAGAATAGTTCCCTCTCGAGCTTTCACGAGACATCACGGAGTAATTTCTCCATTATGGGAACTCCTTCCCGTCCAACCTTTCCTGAAGTCCTATTGGCCCCCGCCAGTCAAATGACTGGCCAATTGACACGAAGTATGCAAACCGCATGCAAATACTGACGAGCCCAAGCGGCAGTATAAAATGCGGTGCACACGACAATTACATCAGAATCTTCTACTTCACCAGTTGAATTCACTATGGCAACAATCTGCAAGATCTACGCGGCACCAATAGAGCCGCCGGATCAGCACGACTACAGCGTTGCCTGCCTAGGCCTGGCCCACGCCGAGGCGGCGCTTGACGAGTCCAAGTGCGGGCATTGCGCGCGACCTGCCGGCCCGCGGTCTCCGACCCCGCCGCATGTGGCTCTCGTCTATTCGGGAATGAGGCCCCTCCCGCCAGCGTGCCGCGTGGTGGTCGCGGCCCCTGTGACGGAGCGTCGTCTTGTCTCTCCCCAACCCCAACGGTGCACCCCTGTTCCCCTGTTCTTTACTCCCCGTAGGACTGCGTCGCCTCCTTTCTAAAGCGTCGCGGAGTTTTGTATCTCTTAGCCATCATGAGGGGGAATGACTCGATGTCCAGCTCGGCCGCGGAGATGGAGGATGGGCGGATCGGAGTGCCCGTTCAGCCGACAGCATGGCCCCCCAGACTCCGAGGAGCTCATGGAGTGTTCTGTCAGGGCTGTCCACGAGGGCGCTTACCTGGGTCCTCCAGAGGACCTGTCAGAGTACTCTTGACTCCTGTATTTTTTGTGGGTTCAGGTCCACCGGAAAGCTGACGCGAGGACTCGTTCCCCTATTCTTTTCCTTCCCCCGACGTACACGAGCAGCTGGTAAAACATGGTCCTGCGCCCCAATCGTGACGCGCTCTTACACAAATGGCTGCCACACAGGCCATTTTTTTCCCACGTGGATGGGGCGGAGGCCCACTGGTACGTGCGCTCTCCCCCAGTCGAGTAGACCGTCGCTGCGCACCTGTGTCCTGCAGTAGCCAAGACCCTAGGCTCAGACATCATCCTCCCCTCAAAGCCGTGCAGGACTACCGCCCACCTTGCCAATAAAGCGTATGCGTCTGATGGGCGAGGCGGCTTCAAGCGCTGCACGCCATGGCAGTGCTGCATGTTTTTCAGGCGAAGCTCCTGCAGGCAGCGGTGGGCGGAGCCCTCACGGCAGAGGCCGTTTAGGATCTGCGCGCGGCGACGGACTTCGTGCTGATGGCGACGAAGCGAGCGGCCCATGCTGTGGGTAAGGCCATGGGTTTTATGGTCGTCCTTCTGAGGCACCTTTGGTTGAACCTAGCTGACCTAAAGGATGTTGACCGTAAAGTGCTGCTGAATGCTCCTGTGACGCCCTCCGGCCTTTTTGGTAACGCCGTTGAGTCCATTACTGAGCGCTTCGCAGAGGCTCAAAAGCACGCCAAAGCCATGAGTCACTTGATGCCGAGGCGCGCTTTCCAGCAGCACACGGCGAGATCCAGATCCTCGTCGGCACCTGGCTCTTACCAGCGGAGAGATAACCCCAGGCCAACATCCGCAGCGGTTACGGCTAACGTTACTGCTCCTCGCCAGGAGCCGACTTTCCGCAGGAAGGCGTGGGGTCCCGGGAGGAAACGCCACAGCCAGCGGAGGAGCCCGCGACGTGACTCTCTCCCGCCGCCGCCGGCTAAGCCGTCGTCCTGATGGTCTGAAGAGAGGAGGAGAGTGCGCGAGCGGTCCGGCTCCCAAGCGCCTCAAGTTCATGTGTTGGAATGTTTGTGTGTTGGATGTTCATTCAATAAAAATGTACATTCTCACAGAAAGAGCTATTTCCTCCTCACTCAGTCCATGCAGTGCCGCTCACCCCGCCTCAGAGCAGTGCAGAGCCGCCGCCCACACACTCGCCGGCGCATCCAACGACCAAGCCGCAAGAGCCGCTATGTCAGTTCCTGAGCGCGTGGGTAAGTTATTCCGGGAATCTCGCGCTGGCTACTCGGTATGATAGAGCGTGAGTATATCCTTCAATTCAGACGCAGACCACCCCTTTTCAATGGCGTGGTGCAGTCTCTAACATGACCCCGAAACGCCCTGGTTCTGAGACAAAAGGAAAAAGGAGCGATAGAACGAGTCCCTCCCAGCAAGCTGGAGAGCGGGTTTTACAGCCGCTATTTCGTGGTACCCAAAAGAGACGGGGAACTCTGCCCGATTCTAGATTCAGGCCCACAACAGAGCGCTTTGGGAAGGTCGTTCAGGATGATTACACTGAAACAGATCCTTGCGCAAATTCGCTCAGGAGACTATTTCTTTTCTCTGGACCTGAAGGATGCGTACTTTCACATTCAGATAGCCCCGCATCACAGACGCTTTCTGAGGTTTGCTTACGAGGGCACAGCGTACCAATACTCTGTTCACCCGTTCGGGCTGGCTTTTGGCCCCACGCACTTTCTCAAAGTGCATGGATGCAGCACTTTCCCCTCTCAGAGCCAGCGGGATGCGCGTTCTCAACTATCTAGACGATTGGCTGATTTTAGCTCAGTCCCGGGACACGCTAGTCAACCATAGAGGTAACACGGCTGCTGCTTCGTCACTGGAGTCCCTAGGGCTATGATGTTCAACACGCAGAATAGCTTCCGCCCGCGTCGTCCTATAACATATCTGGGAGTGTGCTTCGACTCGGTGGAGATAAGAGCCCGCCTCTCTCGGGAGCGCTCGGCGGCGATTTTGTCTTCCCTGCGCCATTTCAGACTGTGCAGCTCTGTTCACTTGAAGGAATTTTAGAGGCTGCTGGGGCTCATGGTGTCTGCTGCGGCGGTATGTCACCTGGGCTTACTAAACATGCGCCCCCTGCAATTATGGTTGAAATCTCGAGTCCCTTGGACGGCGTGGACTTTCGGCTGTTTGCGCATCGCGGTCTCCCGCGGGTGCATCGAAGCTCTGCGGCCGTGGCACAACCCAGATCTCTTCAGCCGGGGGGTTCCCCTGGGCTTGGTGACGTCACGCGTTGTGGTCACGACGGACGCATCGACTCGTGGATGGGGAGCAGTGTGCATGGGCATGCCGGCTTCAGTGCTGTGGTCAGAACCTGGCCTGGCCAGAAGAGCCGGTGGCACATAAACTGCTTGGAGCTGGGAGCAGTGTTCTTAGCTCTAAAGGATTTTCGGGCCGCAGCTGGAACAGCGACAGGTACTGATTCACACCGACAACATGTCTGTGGTCTCGTACATAAATCACCAAGTAGGCGTACGTTCCAGGGCTTTGTACAAGCAAGCAGCAAATCTCCTGCTATGGGCGGACCGTCACTTTCTCTCCATCAGAGCAGCGCACATCCCCGGTCTCCTGAACCGCGGGGCGGACATGCTTTCGAGGAAGGGGATTCCTCAAGGAGAGTGGAGGTTGAACCCCGAGTCGGTTCGGATGATTTGGGCCCGCTACGGGAGAGCGGAGGTCGATCTGTTCTCCACGAGTGAGAATGCGCACTGCCCGCTGTTCTTCTCCCTGTCTCACTCCTCGCTGGAAGGGGACGCTCTGACATCGCACTGGCCAGCGGCTAGGCTGTACGCGTTTCCTCCAATCAAGATATTGCCACTGGTGTTATGCAAGATCAGGGAGGAGGGGGCTTCGGTGATACTCATCGCCCCGAACTGGCCGAACCAGCCTTGGTTCCCGGACCTGACAGAGCTGCTGGTAGCGCCGGCCTGGCCGATCCCTATCAGGAAGGATCTGCTGTCTCAAGCGAGCGGCTCGGTGTGGCACCCGAACCCGGAGTTATGGAGCCTTCATGTGTGGCTGCTTCGGGGATATCGTCGGAGGGCTGAATGCTCTGCATTCTCGTGTTCTCGACACGCTCTCGGAGGCATGGGCGCCCTCCACGAGGCGTTTGTATGCTCTGAAATGGGTAGTGTTTGTGAAATGGTGCCATGATGTTCATATCGTCCCGGCTGCTTGCTCCGTGTCGGATGGGCTGCGTTTTCTACAGTACAGACTGGATAGTGCATCTCTGCCATCAACACTGAAAGTCTATGTGGCCGCTATTGCCTCATTTCGTTCCCCGCTGGTCGGGCGATCGATCGGTAGGCACGCGCTGGTGGTGAGTTTTCTTAATGGAGCGAGGAGATTGCATCCCCCACGTCCGCCTTCAGTCCCGTCCTGGGACCTAGAGGTGGTGTTAAGAGCTCATTCACAGCCACCATTCGAGCCTTTAGCATCCGTTGATATGAAGGAACTATCGCTCAAAACTGCACTTCTTCTTGCCCTCACTTCGGCTAAGCGCATAGGGGATTTACATGCGTTTTCTGTGGACAGTGACTGTATTCGCTTTGGACCCGGTGACTGCAGCGTCACTCTCCGGCCGAGGCCGGGCTACGTGCCTAAATCACTATCTACCCCCTTCAGAGCGCAGACTGTTTCGCTGTCTGCCCTGTCTTCTGAGTCATCGACCTCGCGTGATACGGACGCTCAGACTTCTGTGTGCCCCGTCAGGGCTTTGAGGATTTACATTGACCGCTCGGCCAACTTTCGGCAATCTGACCATCTTTTCGTGTGCTACGATGGTTGTGCGAAGGGCCGGGCCGTGTCAAAACAGAGACTTTCCCTCTGGATTGTGGATGCTATCACGGCTGCTTATACGAGCCAAGGTTTGGAATGCCCCTTTCACATTAGGGCCCACTCAACAAGAGCTATCGCCTCCTCCTGGGCGTGGTCGAGAGGTATGTCTATTCAAGATATATGCTTTGCAGCCGGCTGGTCTTCTCAGAATACCTTCGCCAGGTTTTACAAGCTGGACGTTCAGTCCTTAGCCCCCCGAGTGCTGTCGGTGAGTGACTGATTCACTTTATGCTACCTCTATTCATGTGTGTTGCTGCCGCCTCGTATCATGTTATTGTTTATTATGCTGTTAACACCGCTATCTCGTGCAGCCCCTGTCGGTAATGTTGTTGCTTCTGCCCTGTTCTCAGCGCAGCCGACGTTATTAATGACCAGATATGCAAATTTCGTATGCCTGGGCATGAGACGCTCATTGGCTTATCTCCACCTATCAGCTGCGAGCCCGCCTAACAAGCGTCGCTATTGGTTGGGAATTGTGTGTGTTCTATCTTCGCTGAGTGTGTAACTTGTACAGGCTGCTCGTAGCCTCTCTCACGGCGGGATTGAATAACCTTCCCATAAACGGAGAAATATCTCCGTGATGTCTAGTGAAAGCTCGAGAGGGAACGCTCCGTTACTCCGGTAACCGCGGTTTCCCGAGAGCGGGAACGAGACATCACGTTTCGCCGTTTGGTGTCGCTACAGATCAGCTAGAGCTGCGTTCATATCCGATTCTGTCGTAATTGCTCGCGTCACCGCATTTTATACTGCCGCTTGCTCAAGTATTTGCATGCGGTTTGCATCTTTCCGTACAATGTCCAGTCTTACTGGCGGGCGCCAATGGAACTTCAGGAAAGGTTGGAAGGGAGGGAGTTCCCATAACGGAGAAATATCTCCGTGATGTCTCGTTCCCGCTCTCAGGGAACCGAGGTTACGATAGTAACCGGAGCGTTTTCTTTGCCCGCAAAAATGATTGTTGTAGCTTCATAACATTACAGTCGAACCACTGATGTCACATGGACTATTTTAACTATGTCCTTACTACCTTTCTGGGCCATGAACATGTCAGTTTTGTTTTCTTTTATTTGCTCTTTAGTTCTCATCTCGAAGCATTAATTGTAAGTTAGACCATATAAGGTAAAGAATATAATGCTTGAGCTAAAAAATATTCTGTTTCCTGTTGAATATAAAACACCAGCCGAGAGGCTGCAAGAAGTCATGTGATGGAAAACAACATTTTATCATCAAGCTTTCTCTAAGTCTATCATGATGCTGATGTTGATACCACATATCAGAAGATACGAGATGAGTGCGATAATATTATTTTAGGCCCTACATCCTAGCTTCTTGGAAGATACTTTGCATTAAATACTTACTGTATAGAAGCAAATCAATGCTAGTCTAAGGGGAAATAGACAGATACCCTAAAAGGAGACATATGTTGAGTATACATTATGAACGGATGAGTGTCACACACTCTGCAGATGCTCTGTATGATTTTCTGACCTTTTTGCAAGAATAACCCTCTATTTTTTACTCTACAATACTCGCTGAGTTATTGCCTCACAATAAGAGTTGAAAACATTTTTCCACAACACTGCACTACAAAACTAGTATGCACTATGTAGTGTACACTAGATGATGTGTACGTGCTGTGAAGAAGCAAATGTTTATTACAAAGGGATTTTATTTGTACTCTAAATTAAATGTACAAACTATATAAATAATTTTCACTCAGAAATTACTAGTACATTTCACAAATAAGTACAAAGAAATGGCAAGTAACACAAATAAATGTGAAATCTAGAAGTAAAAAGTATTTTCTTGTAACCAACTTTACAGTGTAGGGGTGTTGCAATATACCAGTATTTATGATATTATTATTCTTTTTTAAATTATATTGTTTAAGTGTCTTCAAATGCCTCACTGATTAATAAGTCACAAAAAATAAGTGTTGAATAATTATCAAACAATAAAAAATAGGTCTAGTTTTAGCTACTTTCTGACACTGGTGAATGAGGTCAGCTAATATATTCCCTGCTGTTATTATAAGACTAATTATGTCTTCATTAGCATAATCTGCTAATCTGTTAGATTAGATTAGAAATTAATCACTATACTTTGTTCACCATGACAGAAAAAAAACAATAGCCTTAGTCTAATAAATACACACAACAGGCCAGGAGGGGCTTCATTATCTAGAAAGTTGCAATTCCAGTTATGGAAATAGAAACCTTTACTGACGATAAGAGATAAGAATATATTTTAAATTAGCTGCTTATTATGTGCAAAATTATAATAAGAAAGGTCATTTAATTTCGATAGTATGGTGGCAATCAGAAATGTCCTCATAAGGGACAAGCAGAGGCTGAAGGCGAGGCGATATGCAATATATCTAAATGAATCACGCGCCGTTTGATCCGCGGCTGATATTAGATTTTCCCTCTCTCTTATTATTGGTCCTCCCTGAATTGGCCGAGTGATATAAACACTGATGACAGCTTTAGTGCCGCCGACTCTGTGCATTTATGCCTGACCTCGATGTGCTGTTGCTCGGGGAATATGAGAAGTGTCTCACTGATAAAGCCACGTGCAATATTTAGATTTTTTCCTTTTTTGATGTAGCCACAGAAACTGAGCCGTAATATACTTTCTGGGCCATGTCTGGGAGAGAGTGGCAGTGTTAGAAGTAGTCTGCCTCACAGACCACTGCACAGGAAAAAAATAAAGCGAAAATAGGATGATGAAAGAGAACCTGATGGCGCTGCAGTGACATATCTTTGTTTCTAACGTCCACCCTTGAAGGGAGGGAGGCAGATATAGAAAGCCAAGCGAGAAGGGCGAGAGAAAGTAAGGTTGTACGCAGGTAAATCAAAGAGGGAGAGGGGAATTGTGGGTTATCGAAACAAGTAGTTTCCAGCCCACAGATGATGACTTTCATAGCCCTGGACCTGTATTCGATCCTGTGGGGATCGGTAAATCTGTCAGAGAGCGAGTAAACTCCATTCCCCCCCTGTAATCTCATTTGCCTTTGATGACAGCGGTGCATCACATGATGCTGGCGGTTTGGCAGTGGCAAAGTCGATCCTGGCAGCCAAACCCATCGACCACACATCAGCTGCTGTTACAGCCGCAAAAAAAATCCCATTATCCATTCCGGAAATCCATTATCTGCTAATGTTATTTATTTTATTTTTTTTGAATGTGTTATCTAGGAGTGTTTTAAGGGCCTAATGGAGTTCTTATCTTTATTTTGCTCTGGATTCTGGATTTGCTAAATAAAATGTTGCTAATTACATGCTGCACTGGAGGTTTCTCGTCTAATCGGTTAATGTATTTACATATCATGGCTTTTTTGAATACGGGAATTTGAGTTTTTGGTCAGTTCCTGCCTTTAGAATGCTTTAAAGGGATAGTACACACACAAAAAAACACTGGAAGATATTAAATAAAATAAATAAGAAGAATGTCCCATTAAGATGTCTGTTTAAGCCCTGTATTTGACCAAAAGCGGTTGTACACAACAGCTAGGATTTGAACAGATCCATTAAAGCAATAGCTCACCCAAAAATGACAATTTGCTGAACAATTACTCACCCTCAGACCATCCAAGATGTAGATAAATTTGTTTCTAAATCAAAAAACAGATTTGGAGAAATTTAGCAGTACATCATAAGCTCACCAACGATCCGTCTGAGTGATGGGTGCCGTCAGAATTAGAGTTCAAACAGTTGATAAAAACATCACAATAATCCACAAGTAAACCACATACCTCTAATCCATCAATTAAGATATTGTGGGGGGAAAATCAGGCCAAAATCCATAATGATGCTTCCTCCAGTGAAAAGGTGTTCCTCACATCAAAATCCATTGACATATTTGTTTAGAACTATTTTAGACTGCTTGATTTGTGCATATTTCTCTCCTGATTCCAGATGAGAAACGCAATTTCATGGAGAAATCGATATGATGATCCTATTATAATCCGAAACATGCTTTGAGATAAAAACCTTTTTTTAACATCTTTGGGCCAAATTTTCTACAGCTTGCGCCAGCGCACACCATCCTTTTGGCATAAAATAGTAAGCTCGTACCTGTCAGGATTTACTAAAGACGTGCAGGGAAGAATTACGCTGAAAAGGCATGGACACAGTATTAAAATGAATCACACAACACGATTTACTGGTAATTACTGTTAGTTGCTGCATATTTAATGCCCCCCAAAAGCATGTCTTAAACTATGTTGTGCTTGAAATGCTGCATGTTTGTTGTTGGCTAGAGGAGACACCGCAGAAACATAGAGCGCGTGGAGAAGTGAGAGGATTTTTTCCCCCCACTTATTAATTTATTGAAATGCAGAAGCCACATGATCCGAATCCGAACATATTCTTACGCTAGTTTGTGCTGCGCTTGGTAGATTGTGTTAGTCATTATGGAAATCAGATGTTGCGTCTGTGTTCTTTAATTTGTGCGTTGGCAGTAAATCAACCGTAGAAATTTCCACGCCCATCGGCATTGCGCTTTCGTGTTAATTTGCCCTGTTTAGTAAAACTGGCCCGATTGTTTCTTACAACTACAGCTTTTCCCCTCATAAGATGTTAATTGATGGACTGGAGTGTTGTGGATTATTGTAGTGTTTTTGTCAGCAGTTTGAACTCTCATTCTGACGGCACCCATTCACTGCAGAGGATTTATGATGTAAATCAAAATTTCTCCAAATCTGTTCTGATGAAGAAACTCATCCACATCTTGGATGGGCTGAGGGCGAGTACCTTTTCAGCATTTTTTTTTTATTTTTGTGTGAACTATTCCTTTAATGGGTTTGTTCAAATTGTGGCAGTTGTGTACAACACTGACTGAGTCCTTTCTGCCAAATGCAGGGCTTAAACATAGACATCTTCATGGGAAATTCTTCTTATTTATTTCTTCAAAGAGACAGTTGACATTTTGAGCGAATCAGGCGGTTGTTAGAAATAGCATAATTGGATCCTTGGGCTTCAATTTATAGCCGTACTGTACATCCAAATTCAGCTTTAGGATAAGTCTCTCCAGGTGATACTCTAAAATTCATTACCAAGTGTCACTTTGTTTCACTTTCATCACACAGCGAAATGTCCTGTTCATTTTAAAGTCTTCGAATACGCCTCAAACAAAAGTGTATTGCAAAGTAAAGGCATAATTATGGCTTGTATTTGTGAAGAAATCACAAATGTGTTGGGTTGCTAATTTGTCTGGAGGCATATCTAATATGACAAGTCTATATAAGTAGCTGCTGTGAATTCAATAGGAACATCTCATTACAGACTAGCATGCTCTTTCCCACCGAGGAGGATCACCATGACGATTAGAGTGAGAGCGAAGAAGCACATCATGTTTTGCATTAGTGAGAGACATTGTCTACACAGTAATTTAATCTACTTGAGATCTTCTTTAAGTCTTTGTGTCATTTTAGAGCATTCATGTGGTATTTGCTTTTGGCTTTATAACAAGACAAGCCTATAACAAGGTCAACTCAAAACAAATGTGTCATAAAGTGTAACATAACTTTTTAATTATAATTTAGATTTTTTTTAAATATAAAGTGACAGTAGAGACTTATATGAATTAAAATGTCATTTTTAATGCAATTTCTATTTCAAATAAATACACATGTTAAGCAGTACAACTTTTTTCAACATTGATAATATAGGAGAAATGTTTCTTGAGCATATTAGAATGATTTCTAAAGGATCATGTGACACTAAATAAATTATATTTAAAAATATATTAAAATAGAAACAGTTATTTTAAATTGTATAAGATTTCACGGTATTGTGGCTTTAAAAATCATACCTACCACAAACTTTGGATATTGTAAGACTCTATAACCACGAAATCAGGACTTATATAATAGAATATAATAGAATAAAGAATAAGAATAAAATAGAATAAATAGTTGGAATATGCAGTAGCACTTGAGGCATGTGGACCAATTTAAGGATTTATTTATTTATTTTAATTTTTTTAAGTTTGATGTGTTGTTGTAGTTGCATATAATTCTATGCGTCGCAATTCCTTTTTGGTGTTTCGTGGTAAAAATAACAGCATACGCATAAGGGTGAGTAAATAATGACATTTTGATTTCCATTTTTAAAAGAGAACTCCTGTAACATTCATATTTATCTGCATTTTCATTTCTGATTGCATAATATCTCACACAGTGACACAACATTTTGTCAAATGCAGAAGAGGCCCCTCAAAATGCTCTCACCTCTGCAGACTTTAAATGACAGCACTCCTCTTCAGTAACCAGGTAACCAATTTGAACCTGTCAGTTAAACATGTATGAAGAGCGATTGGCTAATCTGTGCTCGTAAATTAAATATGGCTGCGCGGAAAGCCAGATGGCTCTGTGGTGTAGAGTTATTCCCGGTAATTTAGTCTCTGAATTTAAACCAGTCAACGGAAAATGAGAAGTGTCTTGATTCGCAAAATTCTTCAAGGGGGTTCTGTTTGTGAGATGTGTTGACACAAGATAAGAGTAATTGCTGCAAAATGTCTGTGCTGTGTGTAATGATCCACCTCTACGCTCTATAAAAAAAGTACAAAAGGGCTAAAGTAGAAGGCTACAATAATAAGTAAAAATAAAAAGAAAATCTCTCTTAAACGTCAATGCTTGAGAGACGACTTTCAAGAACAAATACTCTTTCACAGCCTCTGTTTCAAGCAGAACCGATGCTTTGAGGTATTTTGGAAATCATCTCTGCCAACCGGTTTGCAATACACCTTTTGGAATGTTATGCAAATGGAATGCTCTGTTTCATAAGACCACCACAGATGAAAGCGGCCAAAAGCTGGTTTGATGTATAAAACATGAATTACTTTTGAAGGTTTCACAGGTGTACAACAGCAGCACATCCTCTATCACTGAGCAAGGCAAACATTTATGCATTGGTTACAGACCTGATCTGATATTACTCTTTGATGTGTGATGTCCACTTTAAAAATACTTTGTAAAATAATTTTTGGTGATTCATTAATGCAAAGGGCTAAAGTCCAGGGATTTATTTTTATTTGTTTATTTTAATAAGTATTAATATTATATTTTATTTTGATGTAGAATATGGCCGTGCAGAATTTGTGCTTTATAATTAGCGTACTAATAAACAGCCACTATATTAATAATTAGCATGCTAATAAGCAACTTGTTAATAGTGAGAATTGGTCCCTATAATAAAGTGTTACCATTATTTTTATAGAAAAAAAAGAATGAAGAAAGGTGCACTTTTTATTTTCTAATACTCTTGAGTCATTTTCTGCAAGTCTGCGCCTCTTCAAAGTATAGGTAAATTATCATACAAATGCGTCTCTGCGCTTATAATTCCCATTAATCTGATTTTATTTTTCATAATAGCCGCTAGTAAACTTCCCCCTGCCTCTTAGACTTTATTAAAGATGTAGCGATACACACAATTCTCTTATCACTGTTTCACAACAGGATTTGACTGGAGCATGAACCAGTTCAAAATATTTCAGGCGGATTTGTTTTAATGAACCCAACCTCTGTTCTGAACGAGAGATTTAGAGAGCTGCAAGTGCTTTCTTTGAATACTCATACAATTACACTAATTATCTCAGTCCCTGCTTACCTGTACTGCAGTCCTCTCCTTTGCTCAGGCTATAAAAACTAAATATGCTATTGACGTAAACACTTATGTCTTACTCTCCAATCCATACAGTAAACTTACTTGTCCTTGAAAATACCCCTTTAATGACTTGTTATGGCTGTACGTTGTTACAGCACAATCATAAAATATTACTGCCAGTGCTGCATTGGTGTAGATCTATAGTATAACAGTATACTACTACTAGTTTGACTGCTGTGAATTAAAACCCCAGAGCATTATGACTCGGTCAGGGCATTGTGTCTTTTATTACATAGTTTTTTGCCATCCATGCATATGTTTCTATAATTACTACACACTGCGAGTAGTTTGTCATGCAAAGTGCATCTGTGCCAGAACAATATTTGATGCTTTGTGCAAGTCAGTAGTCTGATCTTAAAGGTTGAAATGTGTAGAATCAGACATGTTACAAAATAGAACGGATGGGGTTTAATTACAGTAACATGATTTTACCACACATCTATTGAATTTGCTGGATGAGCACCATCATATTCTGATGCTGATGATATTTTATCATGGGATCTGATCTTAATAAAAGAAACTGAAAGTATTTCTATAATTATATGTTAATTAAATCCTACATATTATTCCCACAAATTAAATTATATAGTGACACATTTGGAATGACACATTTTACAAACCAAAAATAGTCAATAATTATATTTGTATTTATTTATTTTTAATTTTAAAATATTCTATTTATTTTTAATAAAGAGCACATACATTTAAGATAGCTACTAAAAACATGCTATGTTGTTCTTATTTTTTAATTTATTATCCAGCCGCAGCAAGGATGATTGAGTTTAGATGATGGATAATGGATGGATGATGGATTGATGGATGGATAGAAACATTTTATTCAGCAAAAACACATGAACTTGTTTAAAAACTGACAGATAGCAACCCATTTTAATGTTACAAAAAAAAATATAATTTAACGTAAATTCTGTTGTTTGGAACTTTCTAGTCATCAAGAAGCCTGACAAAATGTATCAGGTTTGTCCACAAAATAGTAAGTACAAAAATCATTTTCTAAATTATATCACACAGTTGTACTAATCATAATAATAATAAATTAAAACATACATAGTGCACACCATAAATGAGTACACCCCCTCTGAATAAATATAAAAGATGTATTTTCTTAATGATCACTAATATAATTAATATGATTCATGGAAAGATGGCAAAATTGAAACATATTAAACATATACTTAATAAAAACAACAAAATATATGCCAATATTTTCTGTAAGATAAGTAAATTAGCCAATTTTGTTTAAATGAAGGATTGCAGAAATGAGTACACCCTAGATTTAATTAGGAAAATGTATAATATTCTAGTACTTAGTATGTCCTCCAGAACTTAAAGTATACTGCTCTGACACTTCTTGGCACTGAGTGTAGTTCATTCCAAGTTCATGACAAATTTTCACATCTGTCCTGTTTAACTCCTGGAGAACGACCTCCTTGAATGCTCTGGTCTTTAATGGGGAGTGTTGCTCAGCTCGTCTCTACAGAATCTCTTACAGCAGCGCAAGAGTGTTAAGATTGAGTGAAATACATGTCCATTGAAGGATTTTCAACTTGGGAGAATGAATATATTCATTGTCATGCTGAAAAAATGCCCAATAATGCAGGGAATGAGGGGAGGGTAGCATCTTCTGTTTCAGGTTTTTGTATTACGTCACACAGTGGTGTGTGAATTCATGCCAGCATTGATAAAGCACAACTCCCTCACACCTTCAGCACTCATGCATCCCTATATAAAAGCTTTACTACCACTGAACGTCACTGTGGGTACCAAGCACTTCTCTCTGTACTCCTCCTCTAGCAACACCAGAACATTTTGGATGCTTTTGGATCCGAAATGATTGACTTGGTCTCTTGAGACCAAAGTATGGATTCCCAGAAGTCTATATTTTGAAAATATGGGCCTTGGAAAAAGCTAAATAAGTTTATTGTGCTTTGGCTACAGTAGGTAATTCTAGTGGTGACAACAACCATGCATGTCACTTCTGCAGGCTGCGTCATACTCTGTGAGATAAAGTGTCACTCTTTTCATAGCTTTTGCCGGCTCTGAGACACTTGCATGTTATTTCTCCTGCTCTTTTTCTAGCAAAAATTCACTCATCACTAAATGAAAACTTAAAGTGAAGACCTGATTATTTCAGGAGCCTTATCACAAGTCAATTGTTTTTGAATATCGGTGCTACTTCTGCTATATTTTCACACTTAAAACAATAATTTGGTATTCCTCTTGTACCATTGTCCTCTTTTATGCTAAGAAATAAATCTCCTTACAGTTCTCTCCCAAGTGGTTCCACTGCTGCCAGCATTAAGTCTGAGTATGATTCAGTGGGCTATATAACACTTTTAATTGTCAGGAAATTACTTGTCTTTAAATGTTTTGGTTCAATATACTTACCTGTTGATCAAAAATAGCCTTAAACCTATACACTTTTTTTGTTTGTTTGTTTTATTTAGTAACTTTCAGGAGGGTGTACTCATTTTTGCAACACTAAATTGTATCACTTTGATAAGAAAATCTTATTTTGCTGAACAATTTTGGCATTCTTCTTTGGTAATTGATCAAGCAGGCTTGTTGGAACATTACATCTCCAAAGAACCCTAACATGTCTTCTAAGTAAAGAGTAATTGCTGAATTTAAGTTTTAGAGGGGGTGTACTCGTTTATGCTGTGCACTGTATAATATAATATAATATAATAGTAGCTACTATAGTAGCTTTAATTAGCATCCCTGTTATAGAAGTAAATCACAACAGTAAAAATAAAACCTCCAGTTTCTCTTCCTTTGAAGACAAAAGTGTTCCAGCTTTTGCAATGACACTCCAATATAGGACAAGTTAGAAGAAAATGCTGTTAAACGGCAAAGCAGAGACAGAAAACCATTACTAGTGTAAGACAAAGAGGAGTTCAAGTGACATCAATCTCTGTATTGGAAAATAATGGTCACTTCCACCCCAAAGAGTCGAATTGCTCTCGGCTCCCAGCTTTTTCCTCATCTCTCTCAGCTCAGATTCTTCAGTTCCTGTGTATAGAGATCTGCCCGATCACTCATCCCAGCATGTCACTATGTGTTAGATGAAGAAAGAAAGTGATTTAGCACACTAGCGTGAGTGTGTGGACGTGCACTCGGAGGTGTACCGTTACATTCCGGTCGCAAGCCACTTTGAGCTCTCACTTAAGCCATAAACACTGTTTTCACAGATACGTGAGGACACATATTATCCCTCTCAGAGCAGCATTTCAACTTGATTATAGTTTTTCAGCAGTACTCTTAACCCAGGCAATCATCAACTAGGTGTTTTGAATGCTGAAGTGGGTTCTGTTTAGCAGGCTAAAGCAAAACACTGAAAATTACAAAAGGCTCTCTATGATATATAACTGAGTTCTCATAGTGACACGATATTACATAGCCAGCAGCATTGCACCAAATCAGCTGGGAGCCCACAAACTGGGAATTGAGCTGTCGTCCCACAAATGTTATTGAAGTGCCGTGCCAATGCACTAAAGTCAACATTGCCAGCAGGGCAGAGTTTAGCAGAGCTTATGATGTCTTAGTGAGTAAGGTTTCACAGCTTCAGTTTATACAGATGTCTTAACTTATAGTGGCAAAATTTCCCTGTTGAGAAAACCTTCAGGCGGTGGTATTTTTTTATCTGGGTGTTTTCTCCTTCTCAAAAGGTGGAGGAGTACTTCCAAATGTATGCTTTCCGTCAGAACTGATAAACAAGGTTTGTTTGTACAGTACTGGTCAAAGTTGGACTCAAGCTTATTTCTAGCATATTTCTATAATTATATGTTAATTCAATCCCACATACGACTTCAGATAATTATAGTGCCGCACTTGGAATGACACACATTCTACATTACCAAAAATAGCAAATAATCATATTTAAAAAATAATATTTTTCACATATATGATATATATTTGGTGTATACACTCTAATGTTCAAAAGTTTGAAATGAAACCTTTTAATAAGCAAGAATTCAAAGACTGGTAAATAGTGAAAGACATGTTGAATGTTACAAAAAAAGTCTATTTGAATAAATGCTGTTCTTTGAACTTTATATTCATCCAAGAATAATGGGGGGAGGGGGTATCAGAGTTTCCACAAAATATTAAGCAACTGTTTTCAACATTAATAATCTTTCTTAAGAACCAAGTCAGCATATTAGAATAATTTAGGAAGAATCATGTGGTCATCTAGAATTCCTATTGAATCTTATGGGGTAAACAAAAAGCCTTGAGAAAAAAAAAAGAGTCTTGAAAGGTGTAACAAAGATGGCAAAAGCAAAGCTCATTTAAATCCATCATGATCCAGATATAAAAGTCACCGTGAGGGATGTACCTACCTATAACAATCACTATTGAAAATGAAAGCAAAATACCAAACACAAATATTTCACTTCTTGACAGCAACCACAAATAGTTGCTAGATTTTATTTTGAGATGAGAAGACTCACAGAAATAGCGGTCAAATGTAAAGTTCAAACATTTTTTTTTTTTTGCTCAATGTGGCACTGATGTACTGTAAAAATAGATCTCTATTGAATCTATTTTGAAATTAATTAATTTGGTCAGCAACAGATGCAGGTGAAATATTTTAAATACTTACAGTGATAGTTAGACTCATAATATTTCATGGTTTAGTTTAATGATATATTAGGTCCAAAAGTCTGAGACCACAAAGAAAATCTAAAGGGGAGGAATAAGAATTTTGTGCCAGTTTTTAATGGGAAAAAAAAACCAAAAACACACACACAAAAAAAAATATATATAAAGCATTTCCAACATTTTATGATTGGTTGCGAATTTATTTATGCATGGTGACATTTTACCAAGTTACTTTGGATCAGCCAACACAAATTAACATCTCATGCCACAGATAAAATTACATACTGATGATCTTCCTGAAGTTCTGCAATGAGACCTCATTATCACAGGCCCCTGGTGGGCAAACTTAAATCTTAAAGGAAGAAGGAGACCATCTGCAGCGCAGAGTGAATTAGTCTGTAAGATACATACTTGAGTCAGATAGATAGATAGATAGATAGATAGATAGATAGATAGATAGATAGATAGATAGATAGATAGATAGAAGGCAATACTTGGCAGTTCAATGCTTTTGCTAAATAAATTGACCAAACCTTGACCATTGCAGAAAAATGAGTCATCCACAAATGCCCTGTGTATGTGGGCTTCTGTAGACGGTCTGCTTCACTCACCACTTAGTAGGACATTTTTATGAAAGAAGAGTCTTCTGTGTGATTCCCTCATTTCTGCTCAGAGACCCACTACGTGCAGTTGTTTAGGCCACTGTCACATTAGTTCTGGATCTCTAGAGTGATCTGTGACGACACATTGGCACATTTGCAGAGAGGGAGAGTCTGTCTGAGAGGCTAGAGAGAGAACATGTTGTGTTTCTTGAATTGCTCCTCTTAAAATTCTCTGGGCATTCACATCCTTCTACAGAAGGTGAAGCTTGTTATGAAATAAGTGCTGCTGTCTTGAGTGAATTGATTACTTATGGCTGATGGTAGAAAGTGGAAGCAGGTGGTGTCTGAGAACATTTATGAAATACTGGACATCTAATTTTGTACAGAACCATTATGTCAATTCAAATGCTTCGAGACAACTTCTAAAAAATATTTATATTGTAAAATTAAGTTGCATGATTATTGAAGGGAAAATATATATTTGAATATATATTTGAAAGTACTCTCTTATGCTCTCCAAGGCTGCATTTATTTGATGAGAAAAAAAAAATTAAACAGTAATATTGTGAAATATTGCAATTTGAAATGACTGAATCTATTTGAATATATATATACACATGCATACACACACACACACATATATATATATCTATATATATTAGTTCCGTCATGAAACTCTAAGATGGCGCAGTCTGACGGTTGTTAGTACTGATGAATTCAGAGAGTTAAACGCTTGGCACAAGCGTGATTGGTCATGCTGAGCATAGCCATCCAATGACTTACTCGCCTTGCATTTATTTGGCTGGTCTACATCACTAAGATTCCTGCAGAGCGCGTTCAGAGTTTTCTAAACCCTCTCCCCTTCACCCGCTCCACCTGTAAGATCTGCTACGGTTTTTTTATATGCTATTTGTGCAGCAGCATTTTGTCTTAAATACTCACAGCACCATATTGTCATATGCATTGGCAGTAGCAAGTTCCTGTACTTGCTTGCAGCAGCAGCAATAATCTACAACTACAGCAATAACCAACAGCAGCAGTTCAGTAGCGTAGCAAATCTATTTTGCCAAGACCAAATGCATTAACATTGTCATATCCATCACCATGTTAAATCTTCCGAGAATTGTCATGATTGAAATATATATAGCCTGTTCAAATAGATTGTCATTTCAAATTGCAATATTTTCTCTCTCTCTCACACACACACACAACACACACACCACACACACACAACACAACACGTTAGTTTCGTGAGTGTGGGGATTTTCCATAGACTTCTATTACTTTTATACTGACCAAATTATATTTTCTATCCCCTAACCCAGGGGTTTTCAAACTTTTAGGACATGCGCCCCCCCCAAGTTTGTCTAATTTCACTCGCGCATCTAATTGTATAATTACTTTCATGTTTAAACTGTCAAGACTTAAAACACGTGAGAATGAAAAACTTTCTCTAGGAAGCAGCACTGGCCTGATCATTAAGATAGTTTTGGGGGGCTAAGGTGACAGATAGGGGGGCTGAAGCCCACCTAAAAGGGTTTAGAACCGCCCCTGGTATAGTGTGCGTAATTATACTGAAACATAAATATATAACCAGTTTACCTGATTCAATGTGATGGCTGAGCCTGTTTCTGAGATAACAACATGCCAATCCGTGGTTGGATTTCCGACACGGCTAATTGTAAATCATATTACACTGTCAATAAGCGTGACCAGGGTTGCCAGGTTTTCACAACAAAGCCCACCTAATTGCTACTCAAAACTAGCCCAAAACTACAAAACGTGGCAAGAGTTAAAGTAGCCGAATTCCGCGGGAAAACTTGGCAACACTGAGCGTGACTGATACTCGAGCCAACTCTGCGCTAACTGTCGACTAGCAGTGGGAGTCAGATTGCCCCCTAGTGGATGGCTAAAAATTTGTTAACTCATATTCATAAATTCTCAAGGGAACGTCTCTGAATTAACTGATGCTCGTGCCCCCCTGGGGTTGAAAACCCACAGGTTGAAAACCCCTGCCCTAACCCTAAACCTCTACCCCTTACAGAAAACCTGTTTGCATTGTTACACTTTCAGATAAACATCATTTACTAGGCTATTTTTAAAAATGTTTCCCTTGTGGGGACTGCAGGCTTTACTATCAGGTTTACTATCATGTCAGGTTGTACTATCCTTGTGGGGACATTTGGTCCCCACAGTGTAGCATAAACACACACACACACACACACACACACACACACACACACATATGGCTATATATTGAAATACAGTATATATTGTTTTTATATATAGCTTTGTACGGTTTTCCTTTTTGATATTTTTGATTATTAAATACTTAGAATAATTTACAAGTAGTTTAAATAGCATGTTAACCATTAGAACACGTATGAATCATCTTAACCTTAAAATAACACAGAAGGTATGTGGGTAGGTATGTCATTCAGTTTGGATTTTCAAAACAATCTCTTAAAAAGGTGCGCGACGCCTTCATTTTGTACTTCAATTTTCCTGTCATCTCTGTCTAGACATCATTCTTTTCGGTTCTCAAAAATATGGGTTATTTGATTTGTGATTTTGTGCAACAAAGCTCAATTTTCTCTCTCGAGTGCTTCTTGAACAGTCGTGTTGAATGGCAGAGGCTGCAAACCACAAGGCAATCAATGAATGTCGCTCACGCAATTGCATTACTCCATACAACAGCCGCTGATTTGCGCTTTATCCAACTCCAAGTCTCTATTCCGCGGTAAGGAGGCTCTAAAAGAAAACCGAGCAACGGTCCCACTGGAGGGAGACTTTTTTTTTTTTTAGAAGACTGTGTATACTCACACTGTACTGCACTGAGGAACCACAAACACCCTCCATATCCATTCACGCGCAGCTGGAATGACATTTTGGCAGGTTCATTCGCTCTCGGCTCTCTTGCCGTCACTTCTTAAAGTTTGAGACAGCGTGTCAGTGAGGGAAAAAGGTGGAGTTTGAGTTCGAATATGAAATGACCTAAGGAAGCAGAAAGATTGAGGGCACCACTAAAGTGTACATTTCATTCATACGTTATTGTATGTTACCCCCATTTCCATGGCGACGGCACGGCGCGGTCATCGATAAACGCTCTGTACTGAGTACGCGAGGGATTTTGTTGTCTACCTGGGGAGGAAATCTGGATTAACAGATGAACTGTAATGGCTAACTAACGCGTTTCTCTTTTGGACTACTGTGAACGGATTTCCACTCCGAGAACTCCGCAAATGAAGATGGTTGTGTGTGGATGCTGCGCGGCGTCCTGGAGGAGGTGTGTGGTGATGAGTCTCAGACTGTTGTTCCTTCTCCCCGCAGGTCTGCCTGTCCGCAGTCAGGGAGAATCCCAATCCGATAACAAACAGATGGACAATATCACCATCAGACAAGGAGAGACGCTCTTCCTCAGGTAGGCGGTGATGGTTGTGCGTTTATCATGCTGTCATGTTGCTGTGTCCTGCGCGAAAAGAGCATCAGGACTGTCAAGTGTTTTGCGTGTCGGTTCATGACGTTTGTCAGCTGATTTTTTAAAAAGATTTATGTTGCAGAGTAAAATGGCTTAGTTAGCTTCAAAATTAGTGCAATTGTTACTGTGCTTTGTGTTTTCCTTTATACTGTAAGTTTTGGTGCACAAACTGTAAACTGATTCAACTCACTATAATTGAAAACAGATTTTATAAGTGCTGCACTACTTTTTAAAAAAAATTAAATTCAAGTGGTCACAACATGCAGTTCATTGCATTTTTCAAGCCACTTTGAATTTAATTAGCCTACTGAAGAAGAACATTAAGTTGAAACGGATATGAAAACTGATCAAATTATGCCTTTCTTGAGGAAAATCAAATTGAAACAAATGTTTAATTACGTAATGATGTGAACATTTGCACAGTGCAGAAAATATTAGAATAAATTATCTACTAAAGCATCCAAGAGTAGGAAGGATGCAAGAGATTTGGACTTGTCAGTGGAATAAGAAAACTGGACATTTTGTACTGTTTTCAAATGTAATGCATTACCTTCTTTGAGGCCCAGTAGTTCCTAAGTATTTGCATTTTATGTTTGTCTATTTAAAGTTATTTAAAAGGTCTATTTAAAGTTATTTTTTTTTATTATTTGTGACCCTGGACCACAAACCAGTCATAAGTGTAAATAAGCTTTCCATTGATGTATGGTTTGTTTGGATAGGACAATATTTTGCCGAGATACAACTGCTTGAAAATCTGGAATCTGAGGTTTCAAAAAAATCAAAATATTGAGAAAATCGCCTTTAAAGTTGTCCAAATGTAGTCCTCGGCAATGCATATTACTAATCAAAAATTAAGATTTCATATATTTACAGTAGGACATTTACAAAATGTCTTCATGGAACATGATCTTTACTTGGCATAAAAGATAAATCGATAATTTTGACCCATACAATGTATTGTTGGCTATTGCTAGAAATATACCAGTGCGACTTGTGACTGGTTTTGTGGTCCAGGGTCACATACAAACAATTATTTTAAGCTGTTTGTGTGTTTAACTTTTATTAACTAGCTAACTGTGTTCCGTGTGCTTGTAAGTAGCCATAGTTTGTGAATAAAATTGTCCCCCAAAGTGTGGTAAATGTAACAAAACCTCCCTTTGGGCATGTCCTCAATTGGAAAAAAATATACATAACTAAGGAAAAGTATGTGTGTGTCAGGTTTTGCCTATGCTGAGGGGAACAAATGTCTCCACAGGGATAGTAAAACCTGAATTCAGCTACATTGTGGAGAATAGATAACAACTTTAGTGAGGAAAGCAACTTAATGAACATAATAAACAATGTTTTAATGAAAGTGTAAACATTTAGAAACTTTTCTGTAAGAGTTTGGTTTAGGGTGATAGAAAAAATGATAGAATTCAATGGAAAGTCCCCACAGAAAAAACAAAACATGACAGAAAAACACATGTCTGCCATATGTGTTTGGGTGCTTGTGTTGCACACAAAAAACCGGGCTAGTTATTTTGGTGACTAATGTTTTGGACCTTCATATTGTCTTAATGCGGGGAAACATGAACTAGTAACCTTTAGGATATTCACATGACTAACAGGATTACACCCACTTTAATAAAGCTTAACCTCTGTGCAGGGATAGAAAAACTTGCTAGTGGAGATGACTGATTGACAATGTATTTAATTCACAGTGTCTGCTGTTTACTTAGAATATTATACATTAAAGGGTTAGTTCACCCAAAAATGAAAATTATGTCATTAATTACTCACCCTCATGTCGTTTCAATCCCGTAAGACCTTCGTTCATCTTCGGAACACAAATTTAATTGAATTGAAAATTATTTTACAGATCTTGCTACGTTTCTGGACTTGGGAACATTTTAGTTGCGTTGCTGTCTATGCAGGGTCAGACAGCTCTCAGATTCCATCAAAAATACCTTAATTTGTGTTCTGAAGATGAACGAAGGACCCTTTAAGCCAGGTGAGGGGGTGTATGATAAAATTGGAAAGATGCATTGAGGTATGGATCTTTAAAAACAACGATAATCTCTGTTGCACGTAGTAAAGACATGCATGACCAAACTTTTGACAGATGCAAGCATGGTTTGTTGTCACTTAGGCTATACTATATTTGTGCATTTTGAGTTTTAGGCCAGTGTAAGCCATGTTCAAAAATATATTTAAAAAATCAGATTTGCAATCCAATTTTTAGGGAAAAAGTATTAAAACTGAGAAGCAGTACGGGTCTGGAATTTCAAAAAGTAAAATTATTATGTTGGATTTAATTATACTATTTTTTTAACTTTAAAAACTAGATTCATGCAGTCATCATGCCCTAAACATTTCAGACTTGATTTTAGTAATATGGCAGTTCATTCTACAGTGAGTTGGAACAAATCTTGGTTATTTAATGTAATTTTCTATACAAAAAATGTTGTTTCCTGCAGTCATGCTTACAGCTTCCTGTATTTGAGTGTTAAATCAAACCTGTCCACAAATATATTGGCTTATTTAAAATTCCGCCAAAGTTATAAACCTCCATTCAGATTGTACGATGGGTGCAGCAGTTTCACTGATGCATTGCCAGTCATTGTGACAGCTGCACAGTTTACAGTTATTGGTGTCATCATACCTGACCGCCCAAGGGGATGTTTTCAGTCATATCGCCCCCTCAGGTGAACATTAGTAGAAAACTAAATCTGGCCGTTCCAATTACTCTTTGGCCAAAAACATAACAAGGCCATTACATTAAAAGTAAGATTAATTGCGTAAGTCCTCAACAGCATGGGCTAAATTAAAGCCCTCTTACAGAATTATGTGACAAAATTTGAGGGAGTTTGAGGGCAGTGAGTGGGCGTTGAAGTGCTGAGCTGTCTGGAGAGGATTATGGGATATGGCAATTTATTGGCTGGAAGACGAAGAGGAGGACTGTTATGGTTTAAAAGGTGAAATTGATGAGCAGCAGAAGTACGAAAAGTAACAATTAAAATCAACAGCTGCTCATTAACAAATGTGCAGATGAGAAAATGTGGTTGCGAGAAGAAACTACAGGTCACAGATGACAGGTCAGTAAGAATTTAGGATGGTTTAAGCAATTAAAAGAAAATGTTAATTAGGAATACAAAACAAGCAACCATGAATTCGCAAGCATTGAGAGACTTGCAATCCTAGCTTCAGATTTGGAGAGAGTAAAATCTGTTTTCCCCTGAGTGTTGTGATTGCCATGTTTGAAAATCTGTTAGGAAAGGAACTAGGATGACAATAACTTTCCTGACAAAAGGCCTGTTTTGTTTGTTGCAAAAAATAAATGAACTGTATCATATGGAAGACGAAAAAAAAACTACCTAGGGTATAAACTAACAATCAAAACTCAAGCCAAACTTGTTGAACTTAATGAATTTCCACATGCTACTTCCTAGCTCTATCTCTCTGGTCACAGCTGCCAACCTTTTCTCACTTTGCTATTTTAAAGCAGAGTTGATACATCTAGCCAACATCGAGAACCCTGATTGAGGAGTAAGATAAGTGGTTTATATTAAGGAATCAGGCTTAATTAATCCTGGACCTTTGTGTTTAAATGTAGTCGCCTGGGTCTGTAGTTTTAGAGTGTATTAGATGGAAACAGCACTCACTTTTTCACTTGTGGTGACTGAAAGGCCTGTGATTTATTGGTGTGCTGCTTTCATACCTTGTTGATACCACCGAGAGCTGGTACGCTGGCCTTGTGCTACTTGTTGAAACTCAGAGCAGCCAATTTCCTCTCTCCCAGCATTTTCACTCTCAACGTGGAACTAAAACCATCTCTGAGATTTACCTCAGCAATTTAGTAGGTGGTTAAACAGCATGAAAACATTCATACCATCTCATGACGGTTCCTGGAGAATGCTGCTCTCATGTTTGCAGGGAGTGCTCCTGAGTCTTCTGTGATAATATCTTCCAGTCACTTGTCTGTCTGTTGTTGTTGACACCTGATATATCAGCTGTCGTTATCACCACTCTCCCAAATGCTGGTGGATAGAAGCAAATCCCTGCAATTTCTGAAGAGTCCACCAGGTTTAACCTGCATATCAGTCCAATATTCTTTCTCTCTCTGTGGATTTGTGGATATAAGGGCTGCATTATTCGGTCAGACAATCATATTTTGATTATTTTGATAGGTAAATGCAATTTTAACTGTGATGGGATACACATTCAACACCTATTTTTGCTATTGTTTGGGAGTTTGTGCTTGACGATTGGAAATTTTCACTACATTTGCATATTAGTGTGGGAATAACGCTACGGGTCAAGCGCTTTCCACAAGGATTTGTTTTGTTTTGTTTTTTTTTTTTGTTTTTTTTATCTGTTGTATCAGACTAAATGTAAATCGAATGTGAATTTGGTAAGATAGCATTTCATTTGATCCATATACATGAATCTCTAAAAATCACACAATGCCCGAATCCCTGCTAAACAGTATAAAATGCAATTGAAGCAGCAGCTCTCATGTTCCAGGTGCAAGTTCAGAGAGAAAAACAAACTTGTGTACAACCTAAAAAATAAAGAAATTAAAAAATACACAAGAACAAATCAGTGAATCAGTTGAATGAATGACTCGATGACTCACTCATTGAGTCACTTGTTGCAACCGTATTGATGTAACTTGCTGAAAGTTGCCCATCACCACTACATAGCAACTTATATTTTCTTCACAAAATGCTAATATCTAGTTTATTTTTCAGTTCATGTTTCACTAAAAGCTTTTATTCCATCACTTTTCCAATTCTGAAATATTACTGTACATGTAATATGTACCATAAAGACTTCTTCACAATGTTATTCGGATCTTTTCAGATCCTAAATGAAAGCTCGACAGAAGTGTAGTATATCATCCATCATAAAAAAAGTATTTTTAGATTTTATGCATCATCTTAACTTCACCTCATCCCGTTACTTCTCCTCACAAATCTCAGCTGTGATATCTAGCAATCACATATTCCTGTAGAAAGCTCAAAGTTCTTTTTTATTAACTGAACCGTATTGAACGATCAGATATATTGCGAATATCTGCAGCAGAGACTGAGAAGAGAATAAACGGCAGAGGTTTGAATGAACTGCTGCTTTGGAAAAAAAAATAAGCTTCTTGCTGATAAGATTGAGAGGGCGCTAATTTGATTTCACAGCGAGCTGCTCAACATTATCTGTCTAATTCCACTTTCCTTTACCTTACATCAACATTTTCTTGTCTCTCATTAAAGCCTAATCATTTGAGCCACCATCACAGGGCCAGACAGGAGCACAGGGTGCTGTCAGAAGGAATGACCATCCAGACGATTCAGAGACCCGAGATTAATCAGTGTTTTGACATTTCGGAATTAATTCGCAATGGTGGAAATGGACCTCTACTGTAGTTTGATTTATTTTTTGGTGGAAAGGAGCTTGCGTCCTGCCCCAGTAAGGGGATGAAAGACTAGGCGCATCTGTTAGCGAGTGCATTAGCGACAGCTGTTTGTCACTCATTCTGGTTTGAACTGCCATCGGGGCATAATGACATTGTGGCGGCTCTTTGGCTTGGCCACACACCAAATGGTCCAACACCTTGCTGTCTCTCAGACCATTTCCTTTCACCAGACTCATTAACCTTTCAGAGGACAGAGAGTGAGAGAAGGAAAAACAAAAACAAGGCAGAAAAACACTGCGGATGTAATCACACTTAGCCTTGGTTTTTCCTGTTTTTCTTTGAAACCTAAAATCACAGAAAGTGTCCTCTACAAAAAAGTCTCCATCTTTTGCTTTGGCTTTCTCTCGATAAATTTGGCCTAGATGATTCATTTCCTGACCACAAATGTGGAATTGTGATTTTGGAGAAATTGCATGTTTTCGATATCCATTACTTGCCTTTGAGAGCATAGATGGGCCACTTGTGAAGTCAAAGTGTGCCAAGTTATGTAACCTCAAAACTACAAAGGCTTTTTTGTTTTTCACCAAATAGTGGATGTTTTAAAGCATACATCAGTTCTCAGTCTAAAAATCATATGATGCTGCTGAACAGTTCTTCTACAATTTGTGCTTAATTGTGGTCAAATTTGGAGTACAAACCTCAGCAATTTGCTGTCTTAACTTGTACTGTATATTGTTACGGGGCTGACGAGACGTGCGGATCCATTCGCAAAGCTTTTATTGTGGAGAAGACAGAGACATGGTCATAAAGCAGGCAGGGTCAAACAGTGGCAACCAGGAATATGGAGGGCAAGACACAAGAATAATCCTAGGGCTAGCATGGGTTTGACGATTGGCAGACAGAATCAGAAAGGGCAAGACTAAGGGAGAAATCCAGGAAACCAGGCGAAGATCAGAAACCGAGAAAGCGGCTAAGGCTAAGGCTGGGAAATGACTGAGGGCTCTGTCGTTAGCTATCACTAGGGAGGGAAATCGCTGAACAATACTCGGCAGAGGAAGGATCAGAGTGAGTGTTAAATTAGTTAGGGAGTTGAATGAAGCGCTGGGTGCAATCATTGTAAACCGCTGTGTGCAATCAGTGCTTTGTGCAATCAGTGCAATGAATGATGGGTTATGTAGTCCGGGGTGATGTGCAACAGGGTGTAGTGCGAGAGTCAATGAAATTGGAAGTTCATGGACCGAATTCGTGACAGAGCCCCCCCCCCCAGGAGCGGCTTCCAGACGCTCAAAACACTTTACGATTCCGGAGGGAGGTGGAGCAGAGGCGGAACAGGGGGAGGGACGGAGTGCCAGGTCTCAAGTATAGGAGAGACCAGGGACTGAGGCAGAGCCAGCAGAACTGAGGACCACCAGGGTGGAGCAGATGGGACTGAAGATCCCCACGGCGGAGCGGAAGACCACCGGAGCCAGACAGTAGACCACCACGGCGGGGCAGAGGACCACCACGGCGGGGCAGAAGACCACCACGGCGGAGCAGAGAACCACCAGAGCCAAACAGCAGACCACCACGGCGGAGCAGAAAACCACCAGAACCATACAGTAGACCACCACGGCGGGGCAGAAGACCACCAGAGCCAGACATATAACCCCCACCGTTTGCGCAGAGGCCACCCAGAGCCAGACAGTAGACCCCCACGGTGGCGCAGAGGACCACCAGAGCCAGACAGTAGATTACCACGGCAGAGCAGAAGGAGCAGAAAACCCCCTTGGTGAACCACACCGATCAGGAGACCATGGCGGAGACTGTAACAACGAGAGAGCAGAGACAGACAGAACATTGGGGTTGATAGACAAGACTGAGCATTCAGGGGCAACCTCCCTGGCAGACACAAAGAATTCACAAACGGCCTCCATAGCCAGGACAGGACAGGATGAGGATTCCCCGACGTCCTCCATAGCCGTGACAGGACGAGCAGGGAGTTCGCAAACAGTCTCTATAGCTGTGACAGGACGATCAGGGAGCTCGCAAACGGCCTCTATAGCTGTGACAAGACGATCAGGGAGTTCGCAACGTCTCTCTTCTATAGCTGTGACAAGACGATCAGGGAGTTCGCAAACTGCCTCTATGGCCGTGACAGGACAGGCAGAGAGTTCACAAACAGCCTCCATAGCCATGACAGGACGAGCAGGGAGCTCGCAAACGGCCTCTATAGCTGTGACAGGACGAGCAGGGAGTTCGCAAACGGCCTCTATAGCTGTGACAGGACGATCAGGGAGTTCGCAAACAGTCTCATTAGCTGTGACCGGCGAGCAGGGAGTTTGCAAAACAGTCTCCTTTAGCCGTGCAGTGATAGACAAAGAGGTCATAGGCGCCCTCCTTGGCCGGAAAGACAAACAGAGAGTTCATATACGGCCTCTACTTTCCGCCGATTCACTAGGACAGCATAGACATTTCATAACGCCTCCTTGGCCGGAACAGGATAGGCAGAAAGTTCATAGACGGCCTCCTTGCCGGAACAGGACGAGCAGAGAGTTCAAAGACGGCCTCCTTGGCCAGAACAGAACAGACAAAGAGTTCATAGGCGACCTCCTTGGCCAGAACAGGACAGGCAGGAAGTTCATAGACGGCCTCCTTGGCCGGAACAGGACAGGCAGGAAGTTCATAGGCGGCCTCCTTGGCCGGAACAGGACAGGCAGGAAGTTCATAGACGGCCTCCTTGGCCGGTACAGGACAAGCAGAGAGTTCATAGGTGGTCTCCTTGGCCGGAACAGGACAGGTAGAGAGTTCATCGGCGGCCTCCTTGGCCTGAACAGAACAGGCAGAAAGTGCGTTGTTGGGTGCCACCACCACGCAAGGAACTGAGACAAGTGTCGCCATCTCGGGAGGTTCTGCAGCCTGCGCCGCCACCTCTGAAGAGACTTCAGTGGACACCGTGGCCTCTGGGAGCACGGCAGTTGACACCACTACCTCGGGAGGTTCTGCAGCGTAAGCTGCCACCTCTGGAGATGTTGTAGCTGGTGCCGCTGCCTCTAGCAAATCGGCGGTGGAGTACGCGGCCCAGATACACCATAAAGCAACCCCCCATATGGTAAGTGCTGCAGAGAGGGGAATGAGTTCAGGAACAGGAGGGCTAAAGTGAGTGGGTTTGGGGATACCAGCTGCGTGTGCAGACACCAGCGATGCATCCCTCACACTGGACACCAGACTGGGATACCGACGGACCGACCCCGACAATCTGGGTGCAACAGACAGGAAGTGACATGACTCTGGATGATCAGCTGAGATGCGACGTGAATCTGTATGAATAGCTGAGACGTGGCGAGACTCTAGAAGGTCAGCTGTGACGTGACGTGGCTCTGGACGAACAGCTGAGACGTGACGAGGCTCTGGACGAACAGCTGAGACGTGACGAGGCTCTGGACGAACAGCTGGGACTTGACTGGACTCGTGAAGATCAGCTGTGACTAGACTAGACCCGTGATCATAAACTGTGACTTGATCTGCCCCATGATGATCAGCTGTGACTTGACTTGGTTCATGATGATCAGGTGTGACTTGACTTGCCTCACGAATATCTGCTGTGAGTTGACTTGACTCAGCGTAATCAACTGTGACTTGACTTGTTTCATGACGATCAACTGTGACTTGACTAGACCCGTGATCATAAACTGTGACTTGATTTGCCCCATGACGGTCAACTGTGACTGGACTAGACTCATGAAGATCAGCTGTGACTTGCTTGACGTTACTCCAGAAGATCAGCTGTGATAGACCTGGCTCACTGATAATAATTGTACCTTGACTTGACTCATGACGATCAACTGTGACTTGAATTGACTCATGACGATCAACTGTGACTTGACTAGACTCGTGACGATCAACTGTGACTAGACCAGACTAATGATGATCAACCGTGACTTGACTGAACTCAAGAAGATCAGCTGTGACTTGACTCGACTCATAACTATCAACTGTGACTTGATTTGCCCCATGACTGTCAACTGTTACCTGGACTAGACTCTGAAGATCATCTGGACTTTGACTTGACTCCTGAAGACAGCTGTGACTAGACTGGCCTCATGATTGATTGTAACTGTGACTTGACTCATAACTATCAATTGTGACTTGACTAGACTCGTGATCATAAACTGTGACTTGATTTGACTCACGATGATCAACTGTGATTAGACTCGACTCATGCAAAGGAACTGTGTCTTGACCTGACTCGTGAAAATCAGCAGTGACTTGACGGAGCGCTGTTGTGTCCGCCATTTTGTGATCAGGCTCCTCTGTCACCGCCATCTTGTGAGCATGCTCTGATACAGCCATCACTTCAGTCACAGACATGGTGTTGCTTCCTTCCTCCGCGACACCCACCGTGAATGCTGAACCAGCAGTCAGCAAGGCATAGTATATAAAGTCCTTTAAGCTACAGTTAAATTTGCTCTTTGGCATCCAAGATTTCGTGGGTTCATCGATTCCAAAACGGAACAAGTCTTTAAATAAAATTTCATCATATAGGGGTACCTGGTAAGTTAGTTCACAGAACCGGTGAATATACTCCTCAATCGAATGACCTCCCTGCCGAAGATGTAGTAGCTCGGTGACTGGGTCCATACCGGGCCAGAGTCCACTGGAAAAGCCGCTGGATCCTTGTTTGGCCGAGTATTCTGTAACGGGTCTGACGAGACGTGAGACGTGCGGATCTATTCGCAAAGCTTTTATTTGTGGAGAAGACAGAGACATGGTCAAAGCAGGCAGGGTCAAACAGAGGCAGACAGGTATATGGCGGGCAAGACACGAGAATAGTCCTAGGGCTAGTGTAGGTTGACGATCGGCAGACAGAATCAGAAGGGGCAAGACTAAGGGAGAAATCCAGGAAACCAGGCGAAGATCAGAAACCGAGAAAGCGGCTAAGGCTAAGGCTGCGGCTAAGGCTAAGGCTAAGGCTAAGGCTAAGGCTAAGGCTGGGAAATGACTGAGGGCTCTGTAGTGTAGCTATCACTAGGGGAGTGATAATCGCTGAAACAATACTCGGCAGAGGGAAGGGATCAGAGTGAGTGTTAAATAGTGAGGGAGTGATATGAAGCAGCTGGGTGCAATCAGTGTAAACAGCTGTGTGCAATCCGTGCTGAGTGCAATCAGTGCAATGCATGATGGGAAATGTAGTCCGGGGTGATGTGCAACAGTGTGTAGTGCGAGAGTCAATGAAATTGGAAGTTCATGGACCGGATTCGTGACATATATATTGGCATTATATTGACTGCTGGTCATGCTGCTTTGTCACTGACCAACCCCTATTGACCAATACTTAGAAGAAATATGAAATATGTATGCTGTTGTATTTATTTTGAGGTTGCTTGTCACTGCATTATCAGGTACTTTCAAAATAGAGTCCAGTGCCCTTCAGGGGGTGATAGAGGGTCTGTGGAAGAGTTCAGAGAAAACAGGTTTGTACATCTAAAATTACTTTTAATAGTGGGTAAAAAATGATATCAACTTAAGTTTATATGTAAAGAATTAAATACAAATTTAACATTTACTGAAGTTTACTCTTCAGGTTAATGCATGTAAAATTACTCTGATAGCAGAAAAGGATATGCTGTCAAATTAAGTTTATATTTTCCAAATACAAATGTAATCACTTGTTTTGGATTCAGTGCAATGACAATTTAAAATCCAGTTTTATAATTTATATATTGTCACACTTAATATTTTTCTCTTATAGTTTACATGAGTTTGTATACATTCAAAATATGTTGCTGCATTTGTTTTTAAGGAAGGTTTCATCATATTCTGGGTTCTTTTGGGAATCAAAAAGTTTAAAAACCCCAGACATATAAGATTCCTTCACAAGATTTTTTCTCAAGATTGAATCTCTGGATGTCTTTTATCCTCTTGGTTTATTCGACAGAAACAATAACATACATCAAGCTCATTTTAGAACCATTTCAAAACAACCAAAGCTTTACTGTAATTATTCAGATCCTTGAACAACAACAAACAGACAGTGTTACCTAGCACAGGTTGCCAGCACTTCACTTCATTCTTAAAATGCATCCCCGCAGCAAAACACACTCCTTAGACTTGATATTTTGCCCACGCACACCTATTAGAAATTCCTGAATGCTGTTTACAGTCTACTTTATCACCAAGGCCCAGAACTAAGCAGTTGATACCTGCATCCCCAGAGCTGGTGCTAGTGGGAGAGAGATGTAGGATTCAGCTTTTCAGCATGTCACTTTTTTCCTGCCAGATTGCGTCACTGTGGCGAGCGGTTCAGGGCTGACTAGTGCAGGTGTGTGGGGCTGACTAGTGCAGGTGTGTGGCGCTGAGCGCCTGTGGGGAGGCGTTGCTTTGGGCATCTGGACCGCAGCCAAAGACTTTAGAGGTGGGAGACCGGTTTCACTGAATTAGGTGCTTAAAGGTCTAAACTCCGCCTCTGCAGAGCAAGGTTAACAAAATCAAGACTGCACAAGCATAAACACACACAAAACACATCCAAACACATAACAGTGTGATCACAAAAACCTGCAAATGAAGGTAAGGAGTGCCTGGTAACAAGGGTACAGGGCTAATTTCTCTCACTAAGCATTTGATTGCATGCCAGATTGTATACGAAAACTAAGACTCTTTTTTTCAGCTCAGGACAGAGTTCATTAGCCATTAAAGAGCTATGTTTTTCTGTTCAGGGTTGTGATTGAACGGTCAATCACTCACTCCCTTGTACTCGTCTATTACATGCATAATCAATGTTATGTATAGATATAGACCATCATCATTTGCTTCCCTTCATTTGCTTGAATAAAAAGACTCCTGAGGCCCGGGTATTTTTAGTCCGCTGATGGGACTGGGTCTGTTGCACAAAGTGAAACAGTTTGCAAGAAGAATTTACGTCTCTTGTTTATTTATCTCAGGAGGGTCTGTCATTAAAGCGGCAAGATGTTCACAATCTGTCTTATAAGAGATGAAGAGGGTATTTAATACATATTATGTCACCCGGAATAGCTGCTTTGCACCAAAATTGTCAAGGGACATCTTTTTTCTTAGGTCATGCAAAAGCGCTATTCTGTAAAAATTATTTTGGAAAATTACCTACTCTGGGGGGCCTTTAGTCCTGCCCAGAGAGGAATATCAGTGATGGCACAATCATTTTGACGTTCATTGAGTGCTGTAACTAAAGCTACATTTCTTGTTGTGCTACTTGATGTACCTTCAATATGGATCTTGACTTTTTATGGATTTAGAAGAATGAGCATAGTAGCAACGTCAAGTATGATCCTCACCTTAATTCATTTTTCCCTTAATTGTATACTTAAAGGGGTCATATGATGCGATTTCAAGTTTTCCTTTCTCTTTAGAGTGTTACAAGCTGATTGTGCATAGATAAGATCCCTGAAGTTGCAAAGATTAAAGTCTCAAAACCAAAGAGATATTCTTTATAAAAGTTAAGACTGGTTCATGCCCCCCTAAAACGGCTCGTTCTAACCCCCCCACATATCTACCTCACTATGTGAAAATTTTTGCATAATGCCGCCCAAATGTTCATACAAAGAAAGGCGGCGTGGTTTCAGTAACCGCAGTTAGTGTTGAAGCAGCCATGTCAGAGAGACGCTGTGTGTTTCTAGGCGAAAGCTAAAGCACTTTATTTGGCCTTCTGGAATTAGATGCATTTAGGAATCTTTAAGATTGTGATGTACAGTGATGCATTTTATGGATGACCGTTTTGTGAACCTAGGAGAGGATGTAATTCTGACTTTGCTATGACAATCTGGCGCTTCTGATTCAGCTACTGTTTTGTTATTAGTTTTTGTATTTGCTATTGACTGTTCAAATGCTCATCGTGTGTTTGTGTGTGTGTGTGTGAGAGAGAGAGAGAGAGAGAGAGAGAGAGAGAGAGAGAGAGAGAGAGAGCGCGAGAGAGCAAGAGAGAGAGAGAGAGACAGGGTCACATCACAGAGGAGTCACCTGTCCTTCACCGTGGCTTTTGTACTGGCAACACGTATTCATCCTGTGTCTGTCACGAGACCGTTCCTTTCGGGCTCTGTCTTTTACATTATTTGAAAGATGAAACTCGCGATTGTGGTAAGGGGCGTTACATTTCCGACGAGTGTTTGCGTTGTTCGGCCAATCACAATGCATTGGGTCAGGTGGCAAATCAGAGCAGACTGCGCTTGTCTGAAGGAGGGTCTTTGTAGAAAACGAAGTGTTTGAGATAGGCGGGCATAGAGGACCTACAATAATGTGCAGTTTTTGAAAAATAATGTGTTTTTGAACATTAAAGCATGTCAATATTCTGTTACACCAAATACACAAAATATGATCTTTAAAAAAAGCATCATATGACCCTTTTAATTATATGATGTCATTACGTTGCTGTGATTTAGGAAAACCCACCACATGGTGAAATTTTGATACCATATGAAAGCTGGGTTCAAGCAATTACCAAAACTGTTTCCAAAATGTAACAAAGTTATGTTCTCTGAAATTTGGCTGATAGCTATTATTTCAGGATGGATTTTGAGAAAACATGTTAAAGTGAGGCACATGAATAGAACCACAACCGTCAAGTAATCACAAATACTTCGTCCCCCCCCCCCCCCCAAAAAAGGTTTTACTGTGGTAAATACTTTATTTTAGTCACTGTACATGAGTACAAGATACAAAAGACTCCAATGACACAGACACTTGCAAACATGTGAAAATTAAGTGTATAATCTGTTCCAAAAAGTACAGATTAATGCGTGCAGGATCTCCAATCTTTCTCCTGTTCTATTCTGGAACTTAATCATAACCAGACACGTTCGGTTGAACTTTAGTTTTTGTGGCTAAACTTGTAGTTTTAGTTCATGTTGTCACTATTTGAACTAATTGAAAGTAATGCATAGTGATATGAAAATGGTGCTGGGGGTTCTTTAAGAAGATGGCTGTCTTCAGAAGTGCTATATTGCGTCATTACACAAACAGACTAACGTTACCCTGAAGAGGACAGTTTTCCATTGTTTATCATGGGCATAGTCCTCGAACTGTGATCACCCCGTGTATGTTTAAGATACGGAATAGTGTACATTGTAGTTTCATTTAGAAAGCGAGCGCAGTGCAACTGTTTGTGCCCCTGTGCATATAACTAGGGATGCATTGATCCGATACTCAGTATCGGTATCGGCTCCGATACTGCCATTTTCTGTTGGATCGGGTATCGGTCAGACAAGACAGATCCAAAGCCGATATAGGCCGTATATTATTCTGTGTTATTGTTAAGCCCCACAAAAGGCACAAAAACATTATAACGCACCATAACATTTTCGTGCACTACATTTCAAGTGTTTTGAAGCCGTTCCATAGTGTAATGTGAAGTATAGATGAATATTTAAGTCAAGTTCACGTAAACTCTTCTCTCCGCTGCGTCTGTCTGTCATCCTCCATTCAGCATTCAAACTGTGTCACGTTCGGTTATTACAGTCAAAGTCCCTTTAAGGCAAGTCATGTCACTCGGCGGCCATCTTTGAAATGCCTGTCGGGCATGCGAGTGCAGCTCCTATCTCTTTGTATGGGGAAACATCAAATTCTCCCAAAACTGTTCACTAAGCTTACAATTAAATTTCATATTTGAAATCACCAATGAAATCTGACAACAACTGTGTCATAAATGTTGTTTCTTTTGCTCAAATAGCATTATAAAAAGCTTATTTTTAAGGCTAGATCAGCCAGTGTGCATGCGCAGTCCTAAGCGCGCATCTCAGAACACTGACTGTTTCTATAGCAACCGGGACTTCTAACGGCAGCTGCAGTGACGCGATGACTTTACTGATTAGCGATTGGCTCTTTTACTCAGAAGGTGGGGTTTCCTGCAATTGAGCGGCCATATTAAGCATTGCATTTTTCCTCATTCAAAACAATACGAGTGACACGTCTTGGGTATTCTATAGTCTTTGCTACAGTCAAAATGATGAAACTCTCTTCAAGAGTGCCAATAACTGAGATTTAAAACTGTTAAAAGAAAAGGTTCAATAAAATATTGCACAGATATACTACAGGGGCATCTCAATAAATTAGAATGTCATGAAAAAAAGTTCATTTATTTCAGTAATTCAACTCAAATTGTGAAACTCGTGTATTAAATAATTTCAATGCACACAGACTGAAGTAGTTTAAGTCTTTGGTTCTTTTAATTGTGATGATTTTGGCTCGCATTTAACAAAAACCCACCAATTCACTATCTCAACAAATTAGAATATGGTGACATGCCAATCAGCTAATCAACTCAAAACACCTACAAAGGTTTCCTGATCCTTCAAAATGATCTCTCAGTTTGGTTCACAAGGCTACACAATTATGGGGAAGACTGCTGATCTGACATTGTCCAGAAGACAATCATTGGCACCATTCACAAGGAGGGTAAGCCACAAACATTCATTGCCAAAGAAGCTGGCTGTTCACAGAGTGCTGTATCCAAGCATGTTAACAGAAAGTTGAGTGGAAGGAAAAAGTGTGGAAGAAAAAGATGCACAACCACCCGAGAGAACTGCAGCCTTATGAGGATTGTCAAGCAAAATCGATTCAAGAATTTGAGTGAACTTCACAAGGATTGGACTGAGGCTGGGGTCAAGGCATCAAGAGCCACCACACACAGGTGTGTCAAGGAATTTGGCTACAGTTGTAGTATTCCATTTGTTATGCCACTCCTGAACCACAGACAACGTCTGGGGCGTCTTACCTGGGCTAAGGAGAAGAAGAACTGGACTGTTGCCCAGTGGTCCAAAGTCCTCCTTTTCAGATGAGAGCAAGTTTTGTATTTCATTTGGAAACCAAGGTCCTAGAGTCTGGAGGAAGGGTGGAGCCCTTCCCAAGTTGCTTGAAGTCCAGTGTTAGTTTCCACAGTCTGTGATGATTTGGGGTGCAATGTCATCTGCTGGTGTTGGTCCATTGTGTTTTTTGAAAACCACGTCACTGCACCCGTTTACCAAGAAATTTTTAGGCACTTCATGCTTCCTTCTGCTGACCAGCTTTTTTAAGATGCTGATTTCATTTTCCAGCAGATTTGGCACCTGCCCACACTGCCAAAAGTTGTTTAAATGACCATGGTGTTGTGTGCTTGACTGGCCAGCAAACTCACCAGACCTGAAGCCCATAGATAATCTATGGGGTATTGTCAAGAGGAGAATGAGAAACAAGAGAATAAAAAAATGCAGATGAGCTGAAGGCCTCTGTCAAGGAAACCTGGGCTTCCATACTACCTCAGTAGTGCCACAAACTGATCACTTCCATGCCACGCTGAATTGAGGCAGTATTTAAAGCAAAAGGAGCCCCTACCATGTTTGGGTACATGTACAGTAAATGAACATAATTTTTCGTAAGGCCAACAATTCACTAAAATGTTTATTTTATTGGTCTTACGAAGTATTCTAATTTGTTGAGATAGTGGATTGGTGGTTTTTGTTAAATGTGAGCCAAAATATCACAATTAAAAGAACCAAAGACTTAAACTACTCAGTCTGTGTGCATTGAATTTATTTAATAACCGAGTTTCACAATTTGAGTTGAATTACGGAAATAAATGAACTTTTCCATGACATTCTAATTTATGGAGATGCACCTGTACCTACGCAGCAATAATTTCCCTTTTTTTATTAATAATGCGGATGCTGCGCGCTGTGACTCCGTGTGTTGCTTCAAGCGCATCATTCTGCACACGGGATGTGCATAAGCGCTTTGTGCTGCTCTGTATTGGAGCCATACCCTTTCATATTATACATTTGCGCAATTAAATATTATCAATAGTTTTTTTTGTTCTGTTCTATCTATCATATGTTGCTGTGTTGCTGCCTTCATTACTGTGCTATGCATTTAAAAGAAATGTATTTTAATTACTTGTATATATATTTTATCTATATATTTAGGCCTATTGTTAGGGCTGTGCGATATGGGAAAAAAAGTGATATTCGATATGCGATACGATATTGCTTAAAGTGTGTAAAATCAGTTTAAATTATATTTTAAAATATTTAAATGAAAATTATATAACCAATTTGTTTTACATTCTTTCTTGGAAAAGAAAGCATCAGTACAACTTCTGAAAGTGACGAGCAGTGTTTTAGCAGTACATAAAAAGTTATGTCATAAATCTGAAAATGTAATTTTAACATCAATGTGAACATACAAACAAAAAAATTAATGACACTAATTTTATATCATTGTGACTTTGCTTTCCATACACTTGAAGTACTTCTTCATATACCACAGCAAAAACTATATTCTGAGAAAGTTCAAACATGATTAAAGGAAAGTGAACAGTCAGTAAAAGAAAAAGAAGAAATACACAATTTACAAGCATAGCTAAAATGAACGGTAGTATTCAGGTACAGAAATTTAATTAAGTGTAAAATAACACTGCATTGTTTTCACTGTATGAATTAAATTTAGATTAGTCTTTGTTATAGCCGTTTTGTTGTTTGATTAAAATTAGTGACATATTCAGCAGCACGTATTTATAGGCTGCTGTCCCTTTAAATTCGACTGCACGGATCCAGTATAATGATACACATCCGATTTCTTTCTCAGCTGTTTACATTCATTTAAAAAATAACTGACTGCGTTTACGAGAATGATTGTCGAGACGGGTACTATTGACATAATTCTGTGTGTCTGTTCAAACATAAGGAGGAGATGCAAAAGACGAATCAACTTGGTGTTCGCGTGCCGTCTGAAACGCGTTATCTCTGTGTGTGTGTGTGTGTGCGTGCTTTGCATGTGTGCGGCAGAACTGAAGATAGGCTGTGCGAGATGCGACTTGTGCGCGTGCTTCAAGTGTGAGTCAGACAGCAAGAGTTGTTTTCTGCAACTTATTGCACTTAACTCTTTGTAACGTTAAGCTATTCTCTGCTATATGCGTCGAACTAAAACTTTGACCTTTTGCAACGTTTTGATTTAAGTAGCCTATTATTAAAATGAAAATGATATCGCACGCCATTGCGATATGCATATTGCGATATTTACATTTACATCAATGTATTTTACAACAATACAAAGAGCAATGTGTAACATTTGACCAGATTTAGTCCTACACTTATTAACTTCTGTTTGTTCCCCACTAAATAATGTTGTTTCACTAAATGTTTAGATTTTATCAAATCATTTTGCACCCATGATTTTTCTAGAATAAGTTTTGCTGCTGAATTATCCACTAACCTAGTTTATAGTATTTTTTGTCATATATTATGATTATATATTTTTTCATTTGTTATTTTTCATTAAAATGAAGTTGTCTATATTTAGCAGATTGTGTTTAACACACAAGAGTGCTGATCAGGTCAACCCACAGAAGTATAGAAATTTCAGAATTTTTGGTATCAGATTGGTTCTGAAAAAATGGTATCGTTGCATCCCTATATATAACAGACTGTCATCAGACGCCTCCTCTTTAGTAACTTCATCATTCGATCCTTCATCTGTGGATGTGAAATAGTCCATTATAACATCTTTTACGGCACTAAACAAGTGAATTTTGCCAAGATATTTTCAGTGATGATAGACAAGATGTTATAGAATAATAACTGAATGAAAACCTAATTTTGACAAAAAATTGGCATTCGACCTGTTTTTCGAATTTCCTGAAAACACCCCAGCATGTCATCCGACGGGTTTTCCCAGATCGCATCACATATATGTAATCAAGTATATGAATGGATTTTGCATTTGAATTTATGCTAACATTTATATGAATGTGTAAGTAAAAGTGTATAGTTTTAGATAACGTCACTGTACATAATTTTTGCTTTTTTTAAGTACATCTAATCAGTGTAGTCTCCCAGTTAATATTATGTCATCAAATTGCATGTGTAATAATTATAAAAGTTTTTAAGGAAATATATAATGTATTGCTGTCACTGTCTGAAAATTCATGTCAGCTATTGAGTTATGGAGCAGATGTGATGTCTTTTTTATAGATGTGATGCTTTTTATACCCAAACATGCTTAGAAAATAGTTACATATATACATTTTACCTTTAAAACAGAGCTGATGTTGGAGCCGTGGTTTAATAGTTAACACACTGAGCTTCAGTGCTGAAAGGGGCAGTGCAAGTTAAAATCTGCCTTGTAATGTTTTCTGTTCCCATTCCCCCTCTCTATCCTTATCATTTCCTGCCTACTCTGTACTCCTCTCTCAATAATAGAGTGGCACACGGCCAAAAAATAAACTCAACGAAAATAGATCTGTGGATGAACACCTGATTTTGTAGTTTCTTGGCATGAGCTTCTGAGCTGCTATAATTAATTCTGAATCGCTGAACATGTAGAATGATAGACTATTGATTTTGTGTTGATGGCAAGATTGTACATCAACCCTGAGAAGGACTGATCTTCTGTGTCCCGTCAGTCAGTCTCTTTACCCTTCGCAGTAGCTGCAATTCTACTCTGTTCACCCATCCAGCACTTTAAACGAGAGTTATGACAGGCTGCTGTGACCTCCTTTAACTTTCAAGCCACTGCTGTCTTTTGACGAGAGATGGGTGAGGGGGAAAAAAGTTTTTTTTTCTTTTGCTGCAGAACCAAGAATCTCAAAGCCTAGTAAGAATGTTCCAAAGACTGTTATGAAGCACTATTTTTTGACGCCTCGCATGACTTTCTTATGCAGACGCACCTGAGAGAGGAACTCCACGCTGTATTTAAACAGAACCCCATGGCTTTTCTCAACAAATTGGAGCTTCACACTTTCAAGTGTCCTGGAAACAGAGGAGTGGGAGTTCACACGACTTAGAATCAATCTTGAATTTCCACATCATAGATGCCCTCAGGGTTCGAGAGACAGAACTCTCTGTCTATGCCGCAGTTCTGAGGTGAAGCTCTCTGTGCTCTTTTAATCAGCAAGGACTCAAAGAGAGAGACCTCACATGCCTCCCCCTGCATTTTCATCATGCACTAATAATGCGGTAATCAAAAAACCCAAGGAACTTGTGCATGCAGCTTTTCGTTCATGAGTGCGTCTCTGAGTAACATAACCTAACATTAACATTATAATGATCCTGGCCAATCAGAGTGTTTATGCATACTGAGCTGCATGTCACCTGCAGTTGATTTATTTTTGTTATGTATGTAGCGGATCAGCTCATGGGGAAATATGAATAATTAACCATAACTAGTTATAATTAACTATTCATATTTTAGATCCACTGTAGATATTTAGCTGACCACTCAGGGTCAACCGTCTTGTCAATTCTAAGAACGTTAATTTCCTGGTTAAGGGAAATAACTTTCTTACTGTACAATTCTATAAGTTTGTAACGTAAATCTGCATGATTATTGACTCCGGTTATGAGTAAACAATGAACACGTCAAGTGTGATACAAGTAAGGTTTTATTAACTACATAAACACTTAAACTAGTCTAACATACTAAATAAACACTTAAACTGGTCTAACACACATACACACACACACACACATCAGTTGGTATATGAAAGGGTTAAAGTTTAACTCAGCACAGAAAAAGGCATAAAGAATGAATTTTATGGAACACTTTGCATGTATATTCAGCAGATCTAAAGCCTGAGGGAAACATCAGTTTCTTAGTTCAAACACACCTTTGTAAAAGGTGTAACTGATACTTAATGTATCAATTAATAAGACTAAGTTTGATACTTTCGAGTCTCGGCTGTCTGAAGAGATTCCTGATGAAAATCTTAAAGCTTCCCGTAGATCTTGCTGAATTCGGGTCGATGAGAAGAACCAGTTGGAGTCAGTGTCACTTGATGAATGGAAAGGACTAGGCCGAAGACAGGCCTGGCACAGATGCTTTGGTATCCTGAAGCGTTTTCTCACATCTTCATCTTTGCTTCTGACCGAACCACCGACTGGGCGGGTCCCTGGAGCGGGGCCTTTAAGGTCGGAGAAGGTCCCTGCCTCTCAAGATGGGCTTATCCAATGGGAGAGGCCGGAATCCCAAGTGGGCGTTTTTAGATCCTGTGGAGTTTATGACTCTTTTGTGTGGAAACATGGTACTTTAGTATCTTGAACTTTGATTGAAAATACTAAAGGTTCTCAGGGCACTAATATATTTGCCTATGTACCACCATATAATATAAACGCTTGTTTCGATCATAAGAAGGCAAATTCATAGATACTAAACAAGCTATATGTAAGGTTATATGAATGAGTGGTTTATCGTATGCATGAATAAAAATAGTCTATAATACTACAGATTAATACAAAACAGCAATAATACACACAATGGCCTGAAGAAAATGTGTGTTCATTCAAAGAAAAGGTTTTCCTATGAATTAATTAGTAGAACAGTCCATTTCTCCTGTGCATTTGTACCCCTTGTTTCTGGAGAAAACAGAATGAGAGACGGCTCGCATTCCACAAGGTTGTAAAAGTATCGGGTTACCATGAAACCAGGGTCATGTTCGGCGTCCTGGGGTGTTACAAAATATTTGTGAAATCTAGCTAACAAAATAAATATTGTGTGTTTGATTGGTCCAAACGCTACATATAATTAAAGTTTGAAATTATAAACAATGCTGTGTTGGATTTTGCAGGCATATTTACAGAAATAAATGCTTTTATTTAACAAGGTTGCATTAAATTGATCATAAGTAACAGTAAAAACATTGATGAAATGATAAAAAATTGATTTTGAATAAATGCGGCTTTATTGAACTTTCAGTAATAATAATGATAATAATATTATTAATAATAATAGTTCCTTGACACCAAATCAGCATATTATTATGATTTCTGAAGATCATATGACACTGAAGACAGAAAATTCAGCTTTGCCATCTCAGGATTGAAAGCTATTGAGACAGATATAAGAGACATTGCGCATTAAAAAAAATCGTACTGACCCCAAACATGAAAAATGCCTAAACGGTGCCTGAACCGATACTTTAAAAAAAGAGGCACAAAAAAAATGATGGATAACATTAATGAACATTAAAATATTTAAAATAAATATACATAGCATTCACATGCTCCTTGGATGCTCTCATTTCTTACTCTAAGGCTAATAAATTTATTTCACGATCTGGGTCATTATTTAATACAAAACAATATTTAATACAAAACCACACATAATTTTTCTACTGTATCTCTGTCAATCACTCTCGATTTTTAGTTATAATGAGTGAATTGACTGAGTGCTGTCTGTCACTGTCTTTAATCAGTTCTGTGAATGACTATGGTATGCCACATGCACTGTAATATGTTTTATATTACATTTTCAAATGAAAATATCAGCATGATCGTTTTATAAAGTATGCTTTCATATGTGTTAAGGGATAGATTTTCGCTGGAGGCACCGCTTGTTGTGGTGTGATGGTGTCAGCGAAAACTTTACAGTAGATGGGAAACCGATTGCTCCCCCATGATATTTTTTAAACTGTATTTATGACAAAGAACTGCATAGATACAGATATTATAACAATCTATCGATAAACACACACCTTGTCCTTTGTTTCTCGTTTCTGTTTTTAGTCCACTCGCGCTGCGCCACCGCCGCAAGAACAAGAACGGTGGTCTGTGGATTGAATGCGCGCTGACAGACAGGAGATGAATTCTGCTGCCGTTTTCATATGAATTTAAAGGTGCCTGACTCGAGGCGGTCACGATTTGTGTACAGTTTAATGGAGCTATCTCTATAGCCCGCAAAACTGCTAGCGACGCCCATGCTCTTAGTCTATTTTGAGCACAGGACAAATATTTCAATCGATCGCTCAGGCATTTAAGTGGTACCGAAATGAGGCACCGATATATGCGTTCTGATTCGGTTCTAGTACATACCAGTTACATAGGTACGGGTTTCGGTACCCAACCCTAGTGGCTTACCCGAGTTCCGCCTCTGCGTTAATTGCGTTAAATATTTTTAACGCTGTTAAACTGGGAAAATTAATCGCCTGCGTTTACGCGCTAATTTTGACATGCATTATGAAACTATGTTTCCCTACCCTAGGAAGCAGTGTTTGGGGTAACGCATTACAAGTAACGCGAGTTACGTAATCAGATTGCTTTTTTTCAAGTAATTAGTAAAGTAACGCATTACTTTTTAAATTTACAAGAGAATATCTGAGTTACATTTTCAAATAATTAACGCAAGTTACTTTTTTTCTTTCCAATTTATTGATTGGCAGCTCTGGTGTCGCCATGGTGACATAAATCAGAAGATGTTACTGTAGTTCTAAAATAAATATGAATGTGCATTAATTCATCTCACTCACACACTCACAAAAAAAGCACAGATTCAGTATTCCTCAAAATGAATAAAATCAGTCAAATGCAAACTCAGAATATTACAATATAATGTTAAACAACAAATATCCTTTATGTATTTAATCCCCTATTAACCAATGTCTTTGCTTCTGACCTTCGATGATCCAGTTCAACCGTACTAATAAACAAATTACTCTAGACAAACATTCATGTGTCTTTTTTTTATTGCTGAAGTGTGTTGAAATTTCTTCTTCTGCGTTCTACTGTACAGACTTGAATTTACATTTCCTTCAGCCTGATGCTTATTCATTTCACTTTTGGTGTGACAAGGCTTTTATATTTGCCAAAAATATAAAAAAAAAATATTTTAAAAACAAACAAGCAAGCCCTGTCCAGATTTAAAAAGTAACGCAAAAGTAACGTAATTCGTTCTTTTTTACTTTTTTATGGAGTAACGCAATATTGTAATGCATTACTTTTAAAAGTAACTTTCCCCAACACTGCTAGTATGTACTAGTAATTATGCATTTGGTAAGACATATTTTAAAAAACTAGCATGAAAAACCAAACTAATATAATTTACTGTACATATTTGTTTTCTATTGCAGAAATAAATAAGAAAATATACATAATCATAAACATTTGATTTCAAAATTAAATTGAACTTCTCCAGTTTTCAGTGCCAAAGCATCATGAGCAGTTTTTATTGGTTAAATACAATCCGATCTCTATTATGTGCCGTTTACACCTGTCTATTGTTGTTGTGACAAAAGGTTATTTCAGAAATCATGTTTACACAGCAGAGGAAATGCTAGCACTCGCAGAGCCTCCTCTGCAGGTTTCATATTAATGAATGTAATTCTGAGCTTCAATGACAGCGGCACTTCATAAACATCACAATAAATCTCTCCTTTACCTCTAACATGGCTTGTTGGCTTATGAATATCACATTTTATTGGTTTTGTCAGTCAAGATTGGCTTTGTCAGTCAAGATTCTGCTAGAGCGATGTAAAATGCAATACCTCACAGAGCTGAGATGTGCTATCTGACTAGCTTTAGTGGTTAAGGTTTGATTCTGAAGACGTCTACTCATTTTATGTATTATTTAGTGTGTTGAATATGATTTAGAAGAAGCTTGAAGGCTTCATTGAGATGATAAAATGGTATTATGTTATGGTTTCTGCATTCATTGAGTGTAGGTTAGGATTCTTGAGTTTTCAGTCCTTTTCATAATTTAAAGGCAATTTCGGCTCAACTGTATGTGATTTGTAGTACTCAAACCCATTTGAAGTTTTGCTGTTAGACCTCAAGGCCTCAGTAGTGCTGTGTATTTCTGTAACAGGTTTTTTAAGGGTTTTTCAAGTTGTCGAAGTAGTTCTGAAGTATCATTTTGGAATGTATTATTTTCTGTGAAGACAACACATGCCCCGATAACAGATTCATCCGAGATTGATTTGTAGTCTATGTGCAAATTTGAATTGGAGCGTGTCTGCTAACACATGTGAGACACTAGATCAGTGGGTCCAGTGCTGGATGACCTACTTATAGTGCTGAAATCCAATTAGCCCACACTAATAATCTAGACTAAGTCCTGTGTGGACACCACAGATCTGCAGTGTAAGACGTGTCTGGCTGGCGGAGCAAATTCAAAGTCTTGGACTGTGATGGAAACTCTGCCTGATTTAATTACAGTCAAAACATGATGAAAGGGACGGGTAAATTACCCATCGGTTTTAAATATTGCACACGGGTGAGCTGCCTCTTGACCCATAAGACATTATGACACACTCATAAAGCTAAAATAGACATAAAGAATGACATCAATTTAGTGTGCTTAACTTTGTAGCAATGTCAGACAGCTAGCCCGTGTCCATATCTAAATTAGCAGATATACTGTGGGGAAATATGCCTACTTATATATGTATGTATATTATACAGTAATTGCACTTCTACTTTTACTATTTTATGATTTATTATTTGCATGATATATGTTTTATGTATGTGTACTATACATAATGCATCAAAAAAAGATTTAGAAGTGCAGTATTATTATTACTACTTTACACCATACATTTTTTATTTAATGTATTTATATTATGTTGTATTGTATTATGATAATAAAATATAAATAATAAATATAAATCATAATTATTGTTATTAATATTTCTATTTGTTATTTCTACAAAAATCTATATTTTTTAATGCTTTGCAATTTAATTATATATTTATTATATTATTTGATCATAAATTCATAAAATAATACATGTAAAAATGCTAAGTATTATTGTTGTTGCTGTTATTATAACTTTACACTTCTACATTATATAGAAGTGTGACCCTTTTTTTAAATAGGGCTGGGCAATAATTCGATAACGATAATTATTGCGATATCATTTTCCTCAATAAAACGATATGAAGAGTTCTCTCACAGAAGAGCACGGAACGGCCACACTGCGTAAGCTCCCTAGAGCAATTGCTTTTACTCGGTCATGTGACACTAAGCAGCGCTGTGAGATCCAGTGTGAAGTGCTTGAATTCCGCGATGAGCACAAATGACTCAGTGATTTAAACTAGTTTAAAGCCAAACAGGAGGAACACTGTGTGCAATGAGACAGTCAGAAGGCTTTTCAATCTACACATCGCCATAATTTACCGTGGATTTACTGTATTTACACTCACTGCACCATGGTATTGTGGCATAAATTTGGGATATTCACACTGAATTTTATTAAAGGAGTAATGGTATATAATTGTAGTATGTATTTGTGATTAAACTATAGCATGTGTGCTTTTATACTGAATGTTTTTTAGACTACTGTTTTTCATACAAATAGGCTACCTAAAAACCATATAGTTATATTTTTTACCATGGTATTGAGGTGCTATATGTGTGGTTTTAACTGTTTATCATGATTTAAATGTATGTTACTATGGGAGACCGATGCTTAATTTAAAAATAAATAAATCCAACCTTGATGACATTTAGAATAAAGACCGATAAAACGTCTAGGTTACTTGTGTAACCCTCGTTCCCTGTAGGAGGGAACGGAGACGTTACGTCAGTGACTGACGAATTGGGATCTCGCCCGAGAGCCCAATCACCTTCGAGTGTTAACTAAACAAGCCAATGACAGTTGGCGTGCGTGTTTCGCCACGCGCACCCCGCCCCGCAGCGCGGGTATAAAAGGAGAGCGCGTGCAAACGCACATCAGTTTTTCGCTGAGGAGCCGAGACTACGTGCCCCGGCCGTACAGCGGTGGTACAGCAGCTGTGGCGACGGGACTTGATGTCTCCGTTCCCTCCTTCAGGGAACTGGGGTTACACAAGTAACCTAGACGTTACCATTCAGTCAGTCACTTTCTACGTTACGTCAGTCGTGACTGACTAATTGGGATCCGTATGGAAAACGTCATTATTGCTGACCCCCTCCAGTGCCCTGGGGAGCCGGCAAGTCCCCCCACACCAGCTGGGGCGGAAGATAGGACAGCGGCTAGGCAGAGGTGTCCGCCACTGCTGTTCCATACAGTGGTGCATTGGATAACACTGGGAAAGCGTACCCAGTTGGGACGCTACGGAAGCCACATCCCGCACATAGGAGGTATCATGTGGAATTACACATATGGACTGGCCCAGGGCAGTACTACATATGGAAGTACCTGTGGTAGATTCAACCCGCCTGGGGTGAGATGACTACTCAGCAGAGATGGCAGCGAACGACTGCAAGGGAAAGACATGGGCTTACCGTGAGGGGAGCCGTACCGTGGAAGAATACACATATGGGATCACCATGAGGATCACAACATATGGCACCTAGCCCAGCACAAGGGCTGACCTTGGGCATGCACACGAGTGCTGAGCCTGGCGTCTGGCGCTCCGCCACGCCTGACCACCGAGGGTGCGGGAGGAACTCCACCAGGGTTCGCCATGGGGAACTGATTGAGGAGCAAAAAAAGCGCACGTATCCGGTCCATAGAGAGGAATGCGCAGCAAGCGTGATCGACACCGAGCCGGTCCGGTGTTACTGCCTACCTGAGGCGAGTACACGAGAGGACACGGGCTCTACACGTAGATTATAGAATCTCGCAAACGTGTTTGGTGTCGCCCAGCCGGCAGCTCTACAGATTTCTGCTATCGAGGCGCCCCGCGCCAATGCCCAAGAAGATGCCACTCCTCTCGTAGAGTGAGCTCTCACTCCGAGGGGGCACGGTAAACGTTGGGCTTGGTATGCCAAGACTATAGCCTCCACTAACCAGTGGGCAAGTCTTTGTTTGGAGACAGCCTTTCCCTTCTGCTGACCTCCAAAGCAGACAAAGAGCTGGTCTGAGGTCCTAAATCTCCGCTCCAGTTGAATTAGTCAAGACTGCCAATAAACATATTATAATACCATTAACATATGAAAGGATTTGACCTTGTAGAAGGTTTGGAAAGCAATCAAATAGAATTAAGGGATAGATGAAGTTGGACGAAATGGCATGAATGTTAATTTGAGTGAATGTAAACATTTTGATCTTTAAAAATAAAATCTGGGCTTTAAAAAATGTCAGCCTTTTGAAAAAATATGTCGGTAATGCAACACTGGTAGCCTCAACACTGTTTATATACGGGAACCATAATATAGTCATTTTTGTTGTCATTTGCACGGAATCATTCTCATAAATGTCATGGTTGATGAACTTGCATTTAATTTCGTCTCATTCATTTCAAAGGTTGTCAACAGAAAATCATTCAGATGCAGTCAAACTGCCTATCAGCTTCCTTTAAACATCCCTGGGTTTTTTGCCCCTTAAAATTGTTGACTATTTTATTGTCAAAGTGACATTCAGTGCTTTACATCTATCTACTGAATATAACCCATGATAAGTGGGGCCAATGACAGCAACAATAACATGAAAACCTTCTCAGATTTTTCGAAGCTGACCTCTTCTTTTAGAGAAACTACCCATTTGTTTCCTTTGAGGAAACTAGTTTATAACACAAAACTGGCTGAATGCCAAAATCTCAGTATTTGTCACATCATAAGATGGGGTGGAGAAAATATAATTTCAGACTGAAGTGAATTAGAAACCCATCGATAATGGATCCGCTAGTGGGCCATGCTGTAACAAAAGTAAGTAGATGTTAAGACACCAACTTTCAGAGTTTAGGAGTAAGTGTACAAAACAACCTCATTTGGTAGCAGATAAACGTGAGAACATCCATTCAAAGAGATAAACAGCACAAATGCTGAGTCACCAACATTCAAGCAAAAAAGTAGTACAAGCTCCTGAGGTGTCCCCTGCATGTGGGGCTGCAGACCACCGGAGCGCACCGCGTGCAGCTTTAGCTCTGATAGAGGATGCATGGATACGTGGGTATGTGAACACATGAATCCAAGCAAGAGATGCACTGATAAACATTTTCACATATAAACAACACTGGCCAATATCGGCAGGGCCGTTTCTAGGCATCGGAGAACTGAGCATCAGCTGGAGGGGGCGCCACATTGTGTTAACATGTTAATGTAGTGACACTGTTTAGCAAAAAATAACCACGTTAAGTACAGCTGAATATTAGTATAGAAAAAGATCATCCAAAAGGTAGGGAAAAGGTGATCCAAAATCAAATATTTCTTGTATATATATTTAAAAAAAAATGAACGATGGCATCAGTGAAATTAAAATTTGTCTAGAACACAAAGAGAAAAAAAATCTCATANCACCAACGCCAGCTGTTTCTCTCAAACACTCGCGGAGACTCGTCCTGTAGATGGCTCGGCTCCGAAGCGAAAGATGATCGTGCGTTTGCCCCGGGCGGGGGGCCCCTATCCTTTTTCCCCGCGTGCGGGGCGGGGCGCGTGGCGAAAAGTGCAAGCCAACTGTCATGGCGGTTTAGTTAACACTCGAGGTGATGGGGCTCGCGGGCCGGAGATCCCAATTCGGTCAGTCACTGACGTAACGTAGGACGTGCACTGAAGAATGGAACTGAGGTTGCTACAATTTTTTAGAGATGTTACTGATTTTGATAATGAACATAAATCTACAGTGTTTCTGAGAGACAAAAATGTTTTATATTATTATTAATATTATCAGGCAGCACAAACCTGTTTCTTGACTTGAAACAATATTACTCTTTAGAACGTGCAGAACTAAGAAATTATTTTTTTCTGTTAAGATATTTATTTTGTTAAGGAAACTTAATGGTCTGATTTCTACAACTTTCACTTTGGAGCCAAAATCTGGGTTTAAACTTGAAAGAAATAAAGATTTGAAATTTATAGTGATAATTATCGATATCGACAGATATGAAAAAAAAATTATTGTGATAATTTTTTTTGGCCATATCGCCCAGCCCTAATTACATTACATTTATGTATTTTTAAGATTAGATATTATTCAACGGAGTGGTCCAACTACCTCAAGAAAGCTTAAACTCAAGCTCTTGTTTGGGGCAAGACTACCTGTTTTACCAAACAACTGTGGGGCGTTTAGTTTAGAAATGACTCACTTTATATTAAACTGTACCCTAAATTGTGGTATACCTCTTAACATAGATTCACATCGCCCTTGTGACTTCGCTGCCAGCTTTTCACCACAGTTGCATTGCCTTCAAACAGCTCCACAGCTGATTTACAAATAGGAGTTTTTGTTTGTACATCTGTTAGTTTTTTTTTTTCATGTGCGTAATTGGAAGTGCTGAGGGCATCGGTTCAAACAGAGCATCACAATGGCAGGCCCAGGGTTTCGCCAAGTCCCTGGTGCCCTTTCTGTCACTGTTGATTGTACACTGGTTAATGGGGGAAATCCGTGTGCACGGGTGCAGCCTTCTGTGCTGTAACATTGGCCAGTTTGTGGATTGGTTCATCAGCTGTTCGGCCTGTCATTATAAGAGAAATAAGAAGCAGTTAAATGGCATTGGCTCCTATTACAGTCACTTAACCACTGGGAATAAATGGCTGTACATTTTATTTTGCTTTTCTGCCCGCTCCAGCAGCTCTTTCTCTTCATCAGCATCGGCAGCAGGGTGATTTGCTTTTGTCCATGACTGGAGGTACTTAGAGCCAGTTCAACTGGAGCTTTATGTGTGGGTCTAAGATCAAACCCTTTCACGCGTACCATCCCGGCACTGACTTGAGAGCTGGAAACACATAAGATGTTCTATATTTACCCTGCGTGACATGGTGTAATCTCAGCGTGTATCTCGGCATATGTGTCCATGCCAGGAAAGAAATAATAAAAGGCTAAAAACGGGCTCCCGCTGGTGTTGATTATTTGTTTCTCTGTATGAATTTGTGATGCATGTGTTCTTGCATCTGATTTTGCTGTCTGAAAGGCTCTCCCACGCTGTCGTACGATGACCAACAAAAGCGTGTTTGCAGGCTGACGTGTCTCTCGTTTCATGGCTGACGCGTCTCTGATATCTCTGGATCGCACATCAGTGGGATCTTTACTCTAAAGCCTTGCTTTACAATCATAATGTTCCTCTTCGCTCACACCATAGCTCAATTTAAATCCACTTCTGATGTTTGTTTTTCTTTTGGTGTGCGTGAGAGGGATTACAAGTAGATACAGTTAAATGTCTTGCTATTGCCATAGTGCAAAAAAGTAGTATGCACTGTAATGTAATTTCTAGGCTGATAACAATAAGCAATAATGAAACTTTTTATTTAAAAAAAGTGTGATTTAAAGGGGTCATACGATGCTTTTTTAAAGATCATTATTTTGTGTATTTGGTGTAACAGAATATGTTGACATGCTTTAATGTTCAAAAAACACATTATTTTTCAAATACTGGACATTATTGTAAATCCTCTATGCCCCGCCTCTCTCAAACGCTTCGTTTTCTACAAAGTCCCTCCTTCCGACAAGCGCAGTCTGCTCTGATTTGCCAGCTGAGCCAGTGCATTGTGATTGGCCTAACACCGCAAGCACTCGTCAGAAATGTAATGCCCCTTACCATAATCGCGTGCTTCATCTTTCAAAATAAATGTAAAGACATCAGTTCAAGCCCGAAAGAGGAACAGAGTCGTGTGACAGACACAGTGATGAAGCTGGTATGTGTTTGCAGTACACAAGCTACAGTTAAGACCGCTGACTCCACTGTGATGTGACCCCCTCTCTCTCTCTCTCTCTGTCTCTCACACACACACACACACGCGCGCGCGCACACACACAACGATGGCAAAACTCCGCATTTTGTGTTTTTTTTTAAACAGTCAATAGCAAATATTTAAACTAGTAACAAAACAGTAGCTGTTTCAGAAGTGCCAGATTGTCATAGCAAAAGTCAGAATTACCTCCTCTCCTAGGTTCACGAAAGGTCGTCCATAAAATGCATTGCTCTTCTGTTGTAAATAATCTGAAAGATTTCTAAATGCATCTACTTCTGGAAGGCCAAATAAAGTGCATTTGATTCGCCTAGAAACACACAGCGTCTTCCTGACATGCTGCTTCAACACTAACTTCGGTTACTGAAACCATGCCTTCTTTCCTTGCGTGCACATTTGGGACATTATGCAAATATTCCACATAGTGAGGTAGATATGGGGGCCGTGTTAGAACGAGCCGTTTTAGGCTGGCGTGGTTGACTCTTAACTTTTATAAAAAATATCTATTTGGATTTGAGACTTTAATCTTTGCAAATTTAAAGATCTTCTTTATGCACCAAGCGCTTGTACACTCAAGAGAAAGGACCATTTTTATAGCATCATATGACCCCTTTAAAGTTCCCATTAAATTAGTTTTTTAGTTAAAAAATGTATGTATGCGTTAAATTTTTTTTTAGTTTAGTTTGTTTGTTTATCATATTTTAACTTACAGAAGATGATCACTCTTTAAACGAGCTGAAACACATTATAACATGTTGCTTTGATCCTAAAATTATCAATAATAATAATAATAATTATTATTAAATACTTGTTCCATTATAATACAAAACGATCATCCTGAAAAGTATCAAGTAATAATAATAATATAAGAAGAAGATAGGATATTAAATATAGAATATAAATTATTTTACTTAATGTTCCAATTATTAAAACAATATAGCAGCAACAATATATTTAAAAATACCTTTATTGTTATATTTATTAACTCAATTCTTTTTATTATTATTATTATTACTAATAATAATAATAATAAAATAATAATGATAATCATTACCACTCCGCCTTTATTATTATTATTCCATGAGGGCCACCCAGTTACCCGCGACACAACCCACAGTAAAAATCCCATCACCAAGCAGCCCCCACCCAAACCCAACATTGTTGAGGCTGTGAATCTTAACAAACAGTCATCTTATAAATGTTTTTCTTAGTAACTCTGCTACGCTTCTAATAGTCATGACTGTCATTCATTAATATCATATTTTCTCTAAATCCATAAAAAAGGAGTTCACGCCCTGAACAGCGGCTCGTCTGTGATGTAAAACGTCTGCTGTGGACTCTTATCTCTTCTTTGCTTTGTGTGGTCAGCAGGACCTTATCATATAAATAGCCCAGTGGTGTCTGTCCTTTTTAATTTCAAGCTTATTAGCAGAGGTTGAAATGCAGAATGAAAATGAAAGGGTACATTTAGTGCCCTCAGACATGATCATGTGTGAAATTGCCACAGGAAACAGCAGCTGAAGCCATCACGGTTTCCACATTCGCATGCAGATCGTTAATGTTTTGTTTACATGTTTGTGTGTGTTTTTGTGTGAAATTTGTTAATCGCACATCAGATCTTGATGAAACTCAAGACTGGGGGGATTTTAGTAGGCAAACATACGTATGTTTTTACGTATAGCAACTGAGTCTTTTGTTAAACAGCTGTGATTTGTTGGAGGATTGTGCCGGCTTTAAAGTGTGGCACTGCATTGTGGAATGAGGAATGAACTCAACACACCATTCAAAATGCTGATGATGCTTCAGGGACAATTCACAAAACGCTCTTTATTTCATGATTGCAGCATTTCAATGGCATTGTTGAACATTTTCCACTTGTTTTCCACATTTTAAGAATCCGTGTCCCGGGACCCACCCAAATACGACTGCGTCTATCAAACCAAATAAATTGTTCAGTGAATAAACATTTTACCTTCTGTAAAGTAATTAAAAAAAATAAGCCTAACTTCCATAATTTAATAAATAATATAATGATAGTAATACGAAATAAATTAAGAATAACAACAACAATAATACTAATAATGAGTATTAATATTACAAAATAAGTTTTAATTAAATAAACTTTTTGTTTCATATATTGAGCACAGTTGCCTATGTCAAAAAATATGATTTAGTGCGTCAAACGGTAATCATGATTAATCGACATTAAAAATAAAGTTTACATATGGTTTAATAAATAAGGTATGTGTACGGTGTATATTTATTATGTATATATAAAAAACAAACCAGTATATAGTTGAAAATATTACATGTATATATATATATATTATTATTATATTATATTTTATATTATATATAAATATGTTTAATATATAAACAACATATTTTTCTTAAACATATACATGCATGTCTTTGTACTTATATACATCCACAATAAATATACACAGTACACACTCATAAATTTATGTACACAAAAACTTTTATTTTGAATGCGATTAATCACGATATATATATCTTATATATATCTATATATATATTTATCTATATAATATCCGTTTTTTTCAGTACTAGCTGTGTCACCAAAAAACAGCAAAAATGCCCCCTAAAAACACCTCTTCTCTTCATTCAGGCTCTCACACCACGACAGTCATTTGCCACTGATTTAAAACATGCTTGAACCCCTGTGAGGCAGAAAAGACAATGCATTCCTTAGCATGACACATGGTCCTGTTGACGCATGGGATCTGATCTTTTAAGCACTTTCTCTCACTTAACACATTTTTGCACAGATGCTTTGGGAGTTGACGCAGGCGGCTTGATCAATGTTCTCCCTCTAACTCTCTTAGGGTGTTTGAATAATCACGCTCGTACTGAAAAAAAGAAAGCCTCTCGTCCTAGATTTCCCTGATGGAACGTTATGCAAATGATAAAGATCAGAGTCTCACGCCAGCGTCTTTATTTGTGGAACTGTACCAGTGCAATAAAAGCTAAATCTATTAGAGAATCACTCAGTTATGTAAATTAAGCATTCATATTTATTCATCATTCCGATTTATTTAAGCAAACAAACTCAAAAGATGCTGATGCTGCAGCTGACCTAATTTTTGCTGGAGTGAGCTGAAGACAGTGGTCAGAAATGCATGTTGTGTCTATTGTGTACGTGTACAATTGAAGTGTAATCATAATCCGTATATGACCTAAAAACACACTTATGATTGAGATTATTATTATTAAGATCTCTCATGATCATGTTTTTACATGTCAGAGGACTGTGCGCAGTGATTTTGTTGTGTTAATCTCTATCCTGTAGATTTTTTGTTTGGTTTCAGTGACTGTTTTCTCATGTATTTCTTTTCAGAGATGTTGTGTTTCTGGTCGACTGCTTGTTTTTCTGTAAACCTAGGCAGTGATGCGTGATGTAAAGTGATACAGTCTTGTCTCAGTGGTCATTATTTGGATGTCTGAAAACATGCTTGTTTTAAAGTACTTTATAAATTGGAGTGGGTAGTTGTTTTTTTGCTCAAGGTAGAAATCACAAATCCTTTGTAATAAAAAATATAGATATTTTTTATTTTTGTTTTTTTTGTAGTTTAATTAAAATTAGGAAGTATATCAATCAAAGTGGAAATTAAAAATCAAAATGGAAATCCAAAATCCTAATTAAAACTTTTCCTAAATTATTTACTGTACATGCATAATTATTAAGCTAGTCGATATAGTATTGCAAAACACTTTTGCCGCTATTGAGGTGGGATACGGGTATGGTTAGGGACAGGTTTGGAGTTATGGATAGGTTTAAGGGGTGGGTCAACAGTGTAACTATAAATGTAATAACATTCAGGTATTTTAATTCATATACTTATAATATACATATACATATTCAGATAAGTTAAATATACAGTGTGTACGGAAAGTTTTCAGACCCCCTTAAATTTTTCACTCTCATTGTTATATTGCAGCCATTTGCTAAAATCGTTTAAGTAATTTTTTTTTCCTCATTAATGTAAACAGCACCCCATATTGACAGAAAACAACACAGACTTGTTGACATTTTTGCAGATTTATAAAAAAGAAAAACTGAAATATCACAATGTCCTAAGTATTCAGACCCTTTGCTCTGACACTCATATATTTTACTCAGGTGCTGTCCTTTTCTTCTGATCATCCTTGAGATGGTTATACACATTCATTTGAGGCGCTGTGTTTGATCTATACTGATTGGACTTGATTAGGAAAGCCACACACTGTCTATATAAGACCTTACAGCTCACGTCAGTGCATGTCAGAGCAAATGAGAATAATGAGGTCAAAGGAACTGCCTGAATAGAGCTCAGAGACAGAATTGTGGCAAAGCACAGATCTGGCCAAGGTTACAAAAAAATTCTGCTGCACTTAAGGTTACTAAGAGCACAGTGGCCTCCATAATCATTAAACGGAAGACGTTTGGGACGACCAGAACCATTCCTACAGCTGGCCGTCCGGCCAAACTGAGCTCTCGGGGGAGAAGAGCCTTGTTGAGAGAGGTAAAGAAGAACACAAAGATCACTGCGGCTGTGCTCCAGAGATGCAGTCGGGAGATGGAAGAAAGCTGTAGAAAGTCAACCATCACTGCAGCACTCCACCAGTCGGGGCTTTATGGCAGAGTGGCCCGACGGAAGACCCTCCTCAGTGCAAGACACATGAAAGACCGCATGGAGTTTGCTAAAAAAACACCTGAAGCACTCCAAGATGGTGAGAAATAAGATTCTATGGTCTGATGAGACAAAGATAGACAACTTTTTGGCCTTAATGCTAAGCGGTATGTGTGGAGAAAACCAGGCATGCTCATCACCTGTCCAATACAGTCCAAAAAGTGAAGCATGGTGGTGGCAGCAACATGCTGTGGGGGTGTTTTTCAGCTGAAGGGACAGGACGACTGGTTGCAATCGAGGGAAAGATGAATGCGGCCACGTACAGGGATATCCTGGACGAAAACCTTCTCCCGAGTGCTCAGGACCTCAGACTGGGCCAAATGTTTACCTTCCAACAAGACAATGACCCTAAGCACACAGCTAAAAAAACGAAGGAGTGGCTTCACAACAACAACTCTGTGACTGTTCTTGAAAAGCCCAGCCAGAGCCCTGACTTAAACCAAATTAAGCATCTCTGGAGAGACCTAAAAATGGCTGTCCACCAAAGCTTACCATCCAACCTGACAGAACTGGAGGATCTGCAAGGAGGAATGGCAGAGGATCCCCAAACCAGGTGTGAAAAACTTGTTGCATCTAAAAGACTCATGGCTGTATTAGATCAAAAGGGTATTTCTACTAAATACTGAGCAAAGGGTCTGAATACTTAGGGATATTTCCATGTGATATTTCAGTTTTTCTTTTTTAATAAATCTGCACAAAATGTCAACAATTCTGTGTTTTTATATCAATATGGGGTGCTGTGTGTACATAATGAGGAAAAAAAATTTGGCGGCAATATAACAAAGAGTGAAAATTTAAGGGGGTCTGAATACTTCCCATACCCACTGTAAGTATAATGTAAAAACATGTATGTACACAATAAATGTATCAAATTAGTCATTTAAATCTAAGTGCATAGTAGTTAAAGCCACTTAATATAAAGTGGGACTGAGTTTTCTGTTTGTAAATATCTATACATTTTGAAGACTTAGAGTTAATACTCGTGTGTGTGTGTGTGTGTGTATGCGTTTTTGTGACAAATGAGGACATACATTTGTATAATGACAAAGGTATTACAAGGAGAAGGTGACTTTTCAGGACATTACCCACTTTTCAAAACGCTTATAAATCACACAAAATGGAGTGTATTGAAAATCTGAAATAGCACAAAGTCTCCTGTAAGGGGTAGGTTTAGGGGTAGGGTTGGTAAAGGGCAATATACTATACGGTCTGTACAGTATAAAAACCATTACACCTATGGGATGTCCCCACTTTTCACAAATGTAAACCTGTGTGTGTGTACTTGTGTCAAGTTCTTTCCATGATATCATGCAGCAGCATACACTAAACTACAGAGCAAAGTTTGTTAGAATTGGGAATCCAGTTAATTTCTAACAGTCAGGTTCTCAGAGACTGTGCTAAGTTAATGAAGGCTGAAACACATTCCCTCTTAATAGGAATCCCAAGCTGAAGTGTCATAAAATACATGAAATCTCCAGAACGATTTCCTCTTGGACCACTGTTTGAAAACATCTTCGAGAAACTGCCAGTAGTTTTGTGAGTTCATTTTAAGTCCATTTCCTAACCTGAAAGGTCAGTCTAGCTCATTTAATAGCAGCTCACACCATTACTCGTTCACAACCTTGCTGTTTTCTGACTTAAACTGGTGCTGGTCCCTCAAGAGTCACTTATGGCTGTAAAACAAAATCCATAGAAAAATGGAAAAAGTACTGGTAATTTTCTACCAGGACAATATCCATAAATTTTAAGATTTCCTTCAACACTAAAACAATACAGAATTCAAAATATGGGCAAAACACCTGTTAAAAATAAATAAGGAAAGTTCTTTAGTATTAAAACAGTAGTATTTTTACAAACTTTTCTTAGAGTGCATATGTCCATAAACGTTAAAATATTAATATTCTTCAATACATAACTTTTCTTTTTTCTCTTTTCTGGATTTTGAAAAGAAATCTGACATCGACTTCAGATTCACTGCTTACTATCTATAAGTTGAGCCACTAATATAATATACTACTATACTGCAATCAATTTGTTTTGACAAAGCAAATGTAGAAAATATTCTTTCAAAAGTTTAATATAAGAACTGTATAGTGTATAAAATACTATAAGTTTCCTATAGGGGGCGGCACAGGTTACCCACTGAAACATCTTGCCCCACTCTCTATTGCCCTCATTTTTGTTTTAGTTTTTCCCAAAATATATGAATGATTTTGAATTAAAATTAGTTAAACTACCAACAGAGGGCATCGCTTCCTTTGTTGTCCAATGTATCCGCTGATGTAAAGCTTCACTGTTCCTGTGATCATTATCCACACAAAGCTCATTTTGAAAACTCATTTGAGGTTTTGAATAGCATCTAGTGTCTTTTTGTGCATCTTTAACAAACTTAAGACTATACAGACATACCCTCACCAAAGAGCTAAATATAATCTGCATATGAAAAAGAAGTTTCAAGTGGAGAAGTAAACGACAATGAGATTCTGTCAGTGATGTACAGTGCAGATGCACACGCTCCTCATAACCCTGCAGGCTGCACACTCTCCCTCGGTTCCAGCTCAACTAGAGCTCAGTTGTGGGAGGATTCAATCATTCAGCTCCCCAGAGAACATGCTGGGAGCCCTCGGGGCTTTGACATGCGTTTAGACACAATCACGCTACTGCCCCTCATCTTAAGGGTCAGAAAACATACTGAATTTTGTAATTGATAGCTCACACATTTGTGTTTGGTACATTATGTGCACCAGGTCCACAGTATGCATCTAGGAAAAGCCATATTGGCTGAATTTTCATCGACTTGATCTGAAGATGGAAAAAAAATCAACATTATATGCAAGACCTCTTGGCTCAGTCTAGTTCTCCCAGTATCAGTCATTTTTTTTTCCCAGAAGCGCTTTTTTCTAAGCCCTGTAATCTAATTTTTCCAATCCTGTTCCATGCTGGTTTATAGGTACACATGGCTGGTGTCTTTTGAATCGAGCGTTTGCACTTCAACAGCCACTGGCAGAATCACAAAAAGAACCCGAATTCAAGCGCGCCTTGGTGGAAAGGGCCACTTCCCGTTCTCCTGTTATTTAAGGTGTAGCGAACCACAGAGAATGTACTTGTGTACTGTATATTCTCTGATAACCTCACATAACAGATGCTGTACGTGGGAGTATCGGCACTTCCTAGCTTCCACACCGCTATCTGAAGTTGCCCCACGGACTCCTGGCATTTGAATTGTAAACATCGACTTGCTTCCATATCTGTCATCTTCCCGTTTTTGAAAGTGTCTGTTTACTGCTGCCGTGGCTTTGCCGTGCCCTAGTCAAAATCAATGTTCATCAGAAGAGGCCAGAGGTCAAAGTGTGACTTGCGAATTCCACTTTATCGATCCATGGTGAATAATTTGAAACGGTTGTGGGGTTTGCAGTAACAGGTGATGGCTTGGTTCTTTACAAGTTTAAGACGGAGAGGGAGGGGGTGAAGGAAAGCCAAAGCCAGATGGAGGATATGGGGGAGAAGAGAAGCATGAAAGTGAGAAATAAAAGGAGTAGGCAGTTGAAAGCTGGTGTGGACAACACAACGAGAGTGGCGTTTAAGGCTCTGTTTAGGGGTTGTGCTGTTTCTATTGGGCCTCCTCCACTGTTTTAGACCGAACAGAAGGTGACTGGGCTGGAACAGACAGATACGCAAAAACATGATCTCACTATTGTTCTGTTCACTTTAATTGGACCACATGGCAAACTGAAGCAGCTAACAGTACTTTGATAGAGACACCCTCCTTCTTTCCGTTAGCACATGCTGTTTTTTTTCCCCGTGTTTTGGGTTTTGAGTGGGAAAAAAGGAAAATTATCAAATTAAAGGATTTAATAAATAAACCATGCATGTGACAAGAGATGAAAAAAAAATCTATTTTCTCGCTGTGCTTTACTCTCAAGGGCTTTAATTGCGACTTGAGAAGAGATTTTGTCCATGCTAAATACTTTCTTCTATCTCCGTTTAATCTGAAGAGACAACTATAAGTAAGCCATTAGTTGGTTGATTTATAAAAAAAAAAAGTACAGTGTGTAAAACAGTGACTCTAGACTAGATTGTGGCACAATCAAATATTTCTTTCTTTGCTTGAGATGAAAAATAGCACTTAATAGCTTTAATAGCATGCTGGTAAATAAGGGTTACCATAGTTGTCCGATTTGTCAAGCAAAAACTCATTTTTGTTTTGCATCTTGCTAACTTACAGAGCATTTATAAAAGTGTGTGAACTCTGACTCTGGCAATATCAAAGATCTATCTATCTATCTATCTATCTATCTATCTATCTATCTATCTATCTATCTATCTATCTATCTATCTATCTATCTATTCGTCAAACACAATCTCACCTTTATTTAGCAACTTAACTTACAGAGCATTTTTTTAAATTATATAGTGTGTAAATACTGTGACTTTGTTGCACTATGAGAACATTTCCCTGTTTGTTTGAGCTGCCTGCTTTTTGCTTTTCAGTTGTGATGTCGGTTATTTGTAGGTTATTAGAATGCTAATTTGCTTTGGGTTCCCACATTTTTTTTTTTAAATAAAGGCCTGTTCACAGCAAGGATGCTAACTATACCAATAGCTATAACGATTTAATAATCATTCTAATTCAGTGAACAATATCATATTCCACTCGACTTAGCACTTGGGCATTTAAAGTGGCAGTAGCGATTGATTACAAGCAAAATTTACAACACAAGTCAAAACTTGCATAAAAACATTGAAAGTGGCACAGAATTGGTCTGCATAGTTGGTTCATTATACCAAATATCAAAGACTTCTTCACTCTGGTTCGAATATTACCATTAACCAGCAGTGTTATCTAGTGACCTGCATGAATCTAAGAGGCTTATGGTAAAATGAGACAGGAAATATTGGGGCTGATGTTTATCTTCTACGAGATTCATTTCCCATTAAATACTAATTATGATGGATCCACTGCCGTACCCTCCTTACGTCCCAGACCCCTATCTATTAGAAAGTAATCTCTCTCAGTGTTTGGATTGTACTTAAAAAGTTATGCCTGAAACTGCCATCAGAAGTTTAAAGCAGTGGTAAAATAGGAGTTCTGCTCTTCATATTTTAACAGGAACAGCAATTACTTTTGTGAATGAGGCTGCAATTTTTATATCCATTGCCTACACCCCCCACCACCCTTATAATCCTGTTTAAACTCTGCACAAGCAATTATGCCATAGCCCACTGGTTCCCCTTTAATGCCTCTTTCATCTGCCCGCACCCAGTTTTCCATCATTTTGCCTGATTAAAAGATGGAGGAGTGAAGCAAATTATGAATAGGTTGCTGAACCAATGAAGTTACCCAGAAATAAGTAAAGTAGTGACATTTTAGGGTAAAAAGAGGTTGTTTAATTGTGTGTATTTGCGCTTGGGTGATTACAGTTTGTGTGTGTGGGTGGGTTGTTTTTATTACTAGCACTTTACACAAATATGCTACACTTTGGTGGCGGTGGCATTTTTTTAAAGCATTAGAGACAAATCTTATGTTTTTTGTTGTGAGAACTATTAGATGTTGGATGAACTATTATCTAACATAAAATTAACCTAGGTTAAGTACATAAAATGGCTGTATCCTCATGTCAAAATGGTAATTTTGTCTTGTCAACCCCTGTATGCAACATTTAAAATCATGCAACGTTTAATTTTGAATGAATCTATTGATTTTATGTTCAATTTATTGTCATTAAACAAAGCTTGCTTGTTCAAAAGCTCTAATTGGATTTACTTCCGTACATATATTCATGATTTACATTTATATATTCAGTTTTCTATCTATATATTCAGACTTTTATCTATATTTTCCAATTTATGTTTATATATTCAGTATTATAACTACATATTCATATTTACTTATATATATTTACAATTTACATTTATTCGTTAAGATTTGTATCTATATGTTCAAATTTTATATAATTACTTCTTGTTTGGCCCTTCATACCAGTCTATGCTTGAATTAAAATTTGTATACTATAATTTATTTATTTATCTAATGCATATATGTGTGTGTGTGTGTGTGTACGTGTATGTGTATGTGTATATATTGCTCATATTGTGTACTTTGACCTCCTGAGGTCAACATTTGTAGGAATGTTTATGTTTTCGTGGGTCTTTGTTATTGTTTTGTTAAGGGCCTTAACCTCTTGTGTTGACCTCTGTTAGGACATCCCAGTGCAGGGCTGTGTTACAGGAGGTCGTGCTCTCGACATTAGCTTGAATAGAGCAGCACATGAATCACACAGATCACTCTTTATACTCAGATGATTGCATAATGACTGTGGCACGTTTGATTTCGCTCTCTTGTGCATGTATGACCTTTAAATGAATTTCCCTGCACTGGGTTGAATATAACCATCACTTATTTCAGACAGGCGAGGGAGCCAATGACGAGGGGGGTCATATATCATAACTGTCTGAGCCGGCATGAGAGCAGAGAAAGTAATTGTGCTAAAGTGATGTTTTGTCTGCAGTTTTGAATGACAGCATCACATTAGCGGTCTTTAGTAGCAAAACTTTTCCTCCTTAAACACCTTTCAAATTGCTATCAAACTTTTACTGTGTGTGTAAGTATATTGCAAAGCAGTGAACTGGAATGACGCAAAAATCAAAGGCCTATACACCTAATGCCGTTTTTTTGCAGGAAATGTAACATTTTAAAACAAAAGTCTGTAAATGTTTACTGTCAGATCAGCAGTCTTCCCCATGATTGTGTAGCCTAGTGAACCAAACTGAGAGACCATTTTGAAGGCTCAGGAAACCTTTGCAGGTGTTTTGAGTTGATTAGCTGATTGGCATGTCTAGTGCTGGGTATCGAGTTCGATACTTTTTAGGCACCGACCGAATTGCCTTGATACCATCGAGTATCGAAAAACGTCTTGTCGTTCGGTACCAAATTTCGATACCTAAGGGGTTAAACTCATCAGTGTCAGTGTAAACTGTAGCATCATGCTACATAAGACAATAAATAAGATTTATATTCCGCTTTTACTCAAAACTCACTTTAAACCACCATCGAGTGTTTGTAATAACTTCCGATTGCCGTCTAACAGGGCCGGATTTACGCATTGCTCAAGACATTGAGCAAATAAATATAACAAACAAAAGGGTAAAAAATGACAAACTATTTCCATGTCTTCCACCTTTTTTATGTAGGCTACGGAAATCACGCTTTCTTTCTCCCAGTCTCTCTCACAGACGCACACACAGTGCAGAGACGCAAACAGAAACTTCTTGTCAGCGCTGCACTGCGAATTTATCAGTAAAATAGTTTCTCAGCTGAAAAGCTACATTACATTTCTCAGTAGCGAGGTTCATGAAGGAGTTTAACTTAAAGATTCGCTATTAGTAGACGCTGCTGCTGAACGCTGCTGAGAGAAGCATTGACAGGTATTCACGCGCACTTAATCTCGCTCTCTCTCTCTCTCTAATAACCGCATTAGACTGCATTAATAACTGCGTAAGCCTGCATATCAATGGCTCAAGCCTCTGTTATCAGCTCTAAAATGACGTTTTGGAATTTGCAACGGAAGGTTTGGGATGAGGTGCGTAAAAAATAATTCAACACATTTCAGGACGGAAACATGTCAAATGTCTTGAAACAAATGATCTAAACATTGTCTTGATGTGTGGTTGGGACACCAGGCCGTTAAAATTATTAGAGAAATAATGCACTCCTGGAGGTGGTTATGTGGCCACGACTATATGGTATGGTCTTTCTCAGTTCTCAAACAAATTAAGAACTATTTGATTTTTATTGACTGAACGCAAGCGCTTATTCCGATAGAAAACACTGTATCGGTTTCCACTGATTAAGAAATATTTTTGTTTGGGAAGGGGGCCTAAAAATGTCAAAAATACGTCACGAAAATAGGTAAATCCGGACCTGCCATCTAATGTGTGTTTTGGCCGTGTAATGTTGCTGAAATTAAATATGTTATTACCTCTGAGTCAGAGCAGTGATCATGGAAGAGAGAACACAAGCAGACAGCGCTGGAAGCTGCTAATGCTCATCAGTAAATCAGTGGAAAATAAATAGAAATCATGATTCTGTCTGAGCTATGCATTTTAAAACGAACACTAACTAGTGTAAATGTAGCCTAACAGATGTGTAAACAAGACTATTTGAGCTTTATTAAAACTATTTTGCACTGATTTATTGTGTTGGTTACATTTTGTTCTTTTGTGCAGTGGCTCAGGAGATGAGTCTTTGAGTTTGTATAAACATCAACAAGCTGAAAAATAAAACCAAAGTTTTTTTTTTTTAGATAATATAATCTTGTTCAAATTGATTTCATAAAATTGGTATCGAAAAAAGTATCGTTCAGGAACCGGTATCGAAGTCAAGGTATCGGTATCGAAAAATTTTGAACGATACCCAGCCCTAGGCATGTCACCATATTCTAATTTGTTGAGATGTGAATTGGTGGGTTTTTGTTAAAGGTGAACCAAAATCATCACAATTAAAAAAAACAAAGACTTAAACTACTTTCCAGTCTGTGTGCATTGATTTTATTTAATACACGAGTTTCACAATTTGTGTTGAATTACTGAAATAAATGAACTTTTCCGTGACATTCTAATTTATTGAGATGCACTTGTACTATAATGATAATTCACAAGTAACTTAAAGATCTGAGAAGCACAGATCATTGGAATATGCTAATCAAGTTCTAGTCATCTTCACTAGCGGTGTATAAATCACTACCTGTTTAAATAAACATTCTTAAACACTGCTCATCATCCCAGTGTGACTAAGTTGGTTTGCATTTGCATTCCAAGGGCTTCCTCCGAGCACTTCTTCTCTGATTAAAACATCTGGCCGTTGTGTAGTTCTACCTGTACATCTGTTGAGAGCGAGAGCTCTGCACGAATCTTCTTCATCACAGAGGTAGCTGACAATCACTCTGACAGGAGAGAGAGATGGAGGGAATGATTTATTAAAGCTGGAGAAATAGCCCGCAGACCACGTCCAGACCGTCTGTATCATTCAAGACCATGTTTCCACCCTCACAAAGAGCTGTCCATTTCAGTGATACCGCTGCGCCGCGGAACATTCCTTGAGAAAAAAAAAGACAATGTTTACAGTGAGATTGCCCGCCTCCACCTGCCGCCAAAAAGTCAGCAAGCACTTCCTTTTCTTCCAGCTCAGCATTATGTTTCTTTTCCCTGTCTTGACTTACCTGATAAGGTGATCCCAGACACATAAGATAGAGGTTTGGCTCTTGTGTAGCGGTAAATCACAGAGGACCCCAGCTGACGATAATTAAGGTTATTAGACATAAATACGTATGTGAGCCGCAGGGACTCGTTCTGGAGTGATGGCAGGTGTCGATGCTACTGCGAGTGTGGCGTTTAAAAATATTTCCTCTTAAAATATCTCCCTTCTGACATTTGTCTTTGCGCTCTCTGGAGTCGGAGCCCACGGAGACGGCAAAGGCAGACCGGGCACATTTGTGCAGTCATGCAGCTCATTTTCCAACTCTGTATTCTCTACGGTGTGCATTAAATGGGGAATGCTGCACAACAAAGTTTCGTCCTTTAATATGAGCCAAAATCACCTTTTAAATGGCATAATGCTTAGTGTACACATTAAACAATGAGACGTTTTGTTGCATTACCGTTTTAAAGTTGTAAAAAATGTGTTCTGGCTAATTTGAATGAATGCGATACGGAGGATTGTTACTGTCATGTCACTGCTGTTAGAAAGCTGTCACTGCTTATTATGAAAAGCTAGCAGAACAGGAAGATTCGCGCTCTGTCTAATTTTAGACTAAACCCTGCCTAGTAGGGTTGGGAAATGAGAAGCAGTTCTTATTCTGAACTGGTTCCATTAAAATAATAATAATAATAATTGGAACGCAATGATTTTTATGACATTTGGTTCCACAAAAAATTAAAAAAAACATCTGTATTTTTGTTGCGGTTATGCAAAATGGCATAAAATATGCATAAATATGGAGTGTGAAATATATGAAATATGGAATGCCTCAGAGCCATATTAAACTTTGGACTTGACATGATTTTATTTTATTTTATTTTAATTTTGCATGACAAAGAACAAGCTACTTTTGCTTTAATGATGAAACCTTAATTGGAAAATGTATTTTGGAATTTCTTGGAGTGGTTCGCTTAATGCAAATTTAAATGTATATATCTTTTAGTATTTTTTATGTAATATAATTTATTGTTGTATAAATTCACATATCGAATAAATTAGAATTTAATATATACAAATTCATCAAAATATTTGTATTACATGTTGTGTATGTTTTAATTTGTATATCAATCAAATTATAAATTTAAATTAAATGATAAATTACATTTTTATAATTTATATTTAATACATTTTATAGATTTATTATACAGATTTCATCGCATACAATACATTATTTTGGTTTGTTAATTCCCTGCTTTAAATGGTTGTATAGTAATCAGTGTGTTAAAATACGACTTATAATGAAGTGTCAAATGGAAATTAGTAAAATGTGTGGGGATTCTGATATGAGCTTCATGGATGAATCCATTTCAGAGCTAATAAGGAGTAACTAGTGTAGGTGGTTATGTAATGTTCCTGCATAACATAAAATTCATACTGAACTTCTCCTCCTCACTCCTCGTCTGTCTTTCCATGAGGAATTAATTGCTGTTTATGAAGTGTTTGATTTTCTTCTTGGTAAAGGACAATGTGAATGATGATTCATATGGCTGAGCTTTTCTCCGTCTGCCTTGACCTAGACTCAACACAAACACTAGGGCCTAATTGTCCATTCTAAAAATAAGATGAATGTCATGATTTGTGGAGAGTACTGTATTTATACTTTTCTCAGTACACTGAACCTTGAGAATGAATTGGTATATCATAAACAATATACAAGGCGAATAATCCAGTAGGTCTTGGTTAGGTCAAACTAAATGGGAGAGTTTTGATGAAAGTGGCTGGAGTGTTTATCGGTGTATGAAACTCTTGTGGATCATTACTGAACCCTTTCCATATGGGATTTTGAGAGTGAAAAGAAGAATATTTCAAGAATCTTTATAAAGGTTTACAATATCTGTTAATAAAGGTTAAAATTAGGCTTGAGTTATTGAACCACTAACACCTTCCGCCTTTGCAGGTTACAGTATGTGATTTCTGCTCCATTCTTTCTATGCTGTAAACTGAAAAAAAGGAAAAAGCCAACTAGTTGTTCAGGGTGCTTTTATTCCATGGCCTTAGACCCTTTAGGTTGAGATAGTTAACCTCTCTCAGAGTGACTCAGATAATCGTCCTACCAATGGTTTGGTCAGACCTCCCCGTGCAGCCAATTAAACTGTGTCACACTGGAAATGTGCGGGAAGGAGGTATGGTAAATGAAGATCGATGACGAGGAAGCTGTGGCTGTTATTTATAGGCCTTATATGGCGGTTAGGCCTGACCTGCAGTTTACCCTATGACCTGTTGTTCCTGACCAGTGGCAGAACTGTGGAGAATTACACCGTTTTAGGTTTGAGTGCTCTACATTAGTGTATGTAGGGTGGGCTTCGTTTGGCGTGGGATTGTAACATATAGTGTGTTATAGTGTGCCTGATTTGAAACACAAAATAGATTTTTATGTTTTCTGAGGAAAAGGTTAGTGTGGCTTTTCTTTGGAAAATACATTAATATATACAGTATATATCAACTCAAAAGTTTAGGGTTACTGAGGATTTAGTTTAGTAAATAAATGAATACTTTCATTGAGCAAGGAAGCATTAAATTGATCAAAAGTGGCAGTAAAGTCCTTTGATATTATATTTGTATTTTAAAAAAATGCTGTTCTTTTAAACTTTCTAATCATTAAAGAAATCAGGAATAAGTTACATTTTAAAATATATTAAAGTAGAAAACAGTCGTTTTAATTTGCAATGTTTCACAGTATTACTGTTTTTACTATATTTTGGTCAAATAAATGCAGCCTTGGTCAGCATAATAGATTAGACTTTTTTCAAAAACATAAACAAAATCTTACAGACCCCACACTTCTGCAGTTTATATTGATCCACCAGTAGGTTGTGACAAAGGTAACGTCGTTTATAAGTCAAGTGATTTGTTCAAAAACCACTGATTCATTCGGAACTACACAATTTAAACAAGGGACTTTTATGAGTAAGTCATTAACTACATACGATTGAATATTATATATATACATATATACGTGGGGCAAAAGATGATACACTGCCGATTTTTCAAGTTTTCCCACTTACAAAGAATGGAGAGATATGTAATTTTCATCGTAGGTACACCTCAACTGTGCGAGACAGAATCAAAAAAAAAATCCAGAAAATCACATTGTATGATTTTTAAATAATTAATTCCCATTTTATTGCATGAAATAAGTATTTGATACAATAGAAAAATAGAACTTAATATTTGGTACAGAAACCTTTGTTTACAATTACAGAGGTTAGACGCTTCCTGTAGTTCTTGACCAGGTTTGCACCCACTGCAGCAGGGATTTTGGCCCACTCATCCATACAGGTGTTCTCAGATCTTTAAGGTTTCTTGGCTGTCGTTTGGCAACTTGAAGTTTCAGCTCCCTCCACAGATTTTCTATATGATTGAGGTCTGGAGACTGGCTAGGCTACTCCAGGACCTTGAAATGCTTCTTATGGAGCCGCTCCTTAGTTGCCCTGGCTGTGTGTTTGGGGTCATTGTCATGCTGGAAGACCCAGCCACGACCCATCTTCAATGCTCTTACTGAGGGAAGGAGGTTGTTGCCCAAAATCTCGCAATACATGGCCCCATCCATCCTCCCCTCAATACGGTGCAGGCGTCCTGTCCCCTTTGCAGAAAAAGCACCCACAAAGCATGATGTTTCACCCCCATGCTTCACGGTTGCGATGGTGTTATTGGGGAAACATTATACTCAATGCTTCTTCTTCTCAAAACACGCGAGTGGCAGTTTTGTTATAACAAAAAACTTCTATTGTGTGTCTCCTATGACCACATGATCTATCTCACTGCATCCTCTGGATCATCCAGATGTCGTGGCAAACTTCCAGACGGGCCTGGCCATGGCTGGCTTGAGCGGGGGACCTTGACCAGGCTGCAGGATTTGACTCCATGACGGTGTAGTGGTTAGAATGGTAACCGTTGAGACTGTGGTCACAGCTCTCTTCAGGTCATTGACCAGGTCCTCCCGGGTAGTTCTAGGCTGATCCCTCACCTTTCTCAGGATCATTGCTACTCCACGAGGCGAGATCTTGCATGAAGCCCCAGTCCGAGGGAGATTGACAGACATCTTGAATTTCTTCCATTTTCTAATAATAGCGCCAACAATTGTTGCCTTCTCACCAAGCTGTTTGCCTATTTTCCTGTAGCCCATCCCAGCCTTGTGCAGGTCTACAATTTTGTCCCTGGTGTCCTTAGACAGCTCTTTGGTCTTGCCCATAGTGGAGAGGTTGGAGTCTGATTGATTGAGTGTGTGGACCGGTGTCTTTTATACAGGTAACAAGTTCAAACAGGTGCAATTAATACAGGTAATGAGTGGAGGATAGGAGGGCTTATTAAAGACAAACTAACAGGTCTGTGAGAGCTAGAATTCTTGCTTGTTGGTAGGTGATCAAATACTTATTTCATGCAATAAAATGGAAATTAATTATTAAAAATCATACAATGTGATTTTCTAGATTTTTTTCTCTCCTTTTGTCTCTCATAGTTGAGGTATACCTACGATGAAAATTACAGATCTCTCCAATCTTTGTAAGTGGGAAAACTTGAAAAATCAGCAGTGTATCAAATACTTATTTGCCCCACTGTATATATTAGTGCTGTATATATATATTAGTGCTGTGTGCATGTGTGTGTATTTATATAGCCTATACATAATAAATATACACAGCACACATACATATATTATGTAAACAAAAACTTTTAGTTTGGATGCAATTAATCACGATTAATCATTTGACAGAACTAATTTTAAACTGTGTTGTTACTTGGATGATCCACAGCTGTTTTTTTTTTTTTTTTTTTTTTGTGATGGTTGTTCATGAGTCCATTGTTTGTCCTGAACAGTTATACTGCCCGCTGTTCTTAAGAAAAATCCTTCAGGCCTCACAAATTCTTTGGTTTTGCAGCATCTTTTGTGTATCTGAAACCTTTCCAACAATTACTGTGATTTTGAGATCCATCTTTTCACACTGAGGACAACTGAGGGACTCAAACACAACTATTACAAAAGGTTCAAATGCTCATCGATGCTCCAGAAGGAAACACGATGCATTAAGAGCCAGGGGTGTAAACTTTTGAACAGAATAAAGATGTGTACATTTTTCTTATTTTGCCTAAGTATCATATTTTTTTTCATTTAGTACTGCCCTTCAGAAGCTACAGAAGATACTTACATGTTTCCCAGAAGACAAAATAAGTTAAATTTTCCCTGATCTTCAAATTCAAAAAGTTTTCACCTCCAGGCTTTTAATGCATCTTTTTTTTTCCATCTGGAGCATCAGTGAGCGTTCAAAACCTTTGTAATAGTTGCGTATGAGTCCCTCAGTTGTCCTCCGTGTGAAAAGATGGATCTCAAAATCATATAGTCATTGTTGGAAAGAGTTAAAAAAAGAATTTGTGGGACCTGAAGGATTTTTTTCTGAAGAACAGCGGGCAGTTTAACTTTTCAGCTGTTCAGGACAAACAAGTGAATCATGAACAACTATCAAAAAAAACAAAAAACAGCTGTGGATCATCCAGGTAACAACACAGTATTAAGAATCAATGCATAAATGAGCAGTTATAAAAGTGGAAATTTCACAATTTTGAATGAAGAGACTTTATGATATAGATGTTCATTTTAAAACACATGTTCATAAATAATACATTACCTGAAACCCTTAAAAAAAGAAGTCTCTGTAAGGCATGAAATGAGCTGAATGTTAATTGTCAGCTATGCCCTAATGACTAGCCTGGTTCACCAGAGCGAGGCTGGTACTGAGAGGGAGAGCATGTGAATCCAGCGCTCCATCACCATTTCAAGCCCAGACTCAATGACTTTGAAATTCTAATGGGTATTATTTGCAAAGGGCACCTTCATTTGTGTGACACCACTCCAAAAGACAAGGTGATTTTCAGCTAAGCTGTAATCCTTCTGCGCCGTGCGCCACAGAGGTTCGCCGACTTCAGATCAGTGTGAATACACCGCGGACCGGTCACACTTCGTTTTTACCAAAGCAAATCCAAACGATTATTTAATTGTTCATTAATTGCGTGGTTGTAGTTTCGCTTGTTTCTAATTTTGGTTGCACCGTGGATTGCAACAAGGTGACAGTCATGCTTTTTGAAGATGCAATTAGAGCACAATTGCTAGTTTGTGTGGTATGAACGTGTTGCTAGAGGCCTGGAGCCATCTTGTTCTTGTGCCACATACTCATGTTTTTAAGTTTAAATCTATTGGTTAAACTGCAACACACTTTTCCTCAATTAGTGTTAATCACAGAAACATATGCGGAAAGGTTTTTATATTTGTCCGGGCAGGGGCGATTCCAGGATTTTCATTTTAGGGGGGCTCAGCCCCCAATGAGGGTAGGCTAAAATATATAGGCTATATACTGTATGTATGTATGTATATGTGGATATATATATATATATATTCAAATAACGCATAAAGTATATGCGTTCATATGTGCTTTATTTTCACTGAAGGAAATTTGTGGTGTGATGAGGGGTGAATGCAGCGAAAACTTAGGCTACAGTAGATGAGGAATCGATTGCTCCCCCATGATATTTTGTAAACTGTATTTATGACAAAGAACTGCACAGATGCAGATATTATAACAATCTAGATAAACACACACCTTGTCCTCTGTTTCTCGCTCTGCGCCGCTGCGGTCTGCAGATTGAAAAAGAACGTGCTGAAAGAGTCTGCCGCCGTTTTCATATGAAATTTAAAGGGGACTGAGGCGATCACGAATTTGTGTACAGTTTATGGAACTAATCGCAAAATTTTAGGGGGGCTGAGTAGTCATTTTAGTGGGGCTATAGCCCCCCAAAAATGGCCTAGCGATGCCCATGTGTCCGGGACAGGCCATATATAAATATATCCATTAAATATTAATGATACGCTAATCAATAATATCCGAGAATCTACGTACAGAGCCAACCAATTGTTTACCATGTTTTTTGACCAGTATGTTACTAATTCAACCTCATCTGCAACTATTTACGGATGTCTGGGTGGACGTGAGTAACGGCGGGGCCAGAAGGATGCCTCGGGTGGTTTGGCCTTGTGTTAGACAGACCAGCAGAGAGGTAATTTGCTCTGCTCAGCTTGGTTCAGCCTGACTGCCATCACTGCAATCTGAGTATCATGAGTGTACGATCTTATGAAGAGACGTGGAAAATCATATCAAATAGTGTAGCCTCTCATATTGCTTTCATCACATTGTGAGTGAGAATGAGAGACAGAGAAGGACAAAAGCCCAGACAACAAGATAGAAATTTTGTGTGTTTGCACAGCAAATGGTCACAGCAAGAAGAAACAGTAGTGAGTCCTGACAATGTCAATAGTTTTTTTTTACCCATTTCAGAGACATAGGAGAGGGCTCCAGTTCCCTTAACAGTTGGTCCAATACCTATTTCAAAGCCCAGAGAGAGCAGAAGTACACAGATAGCATGCATCTTCATGTGCCTTCTGAGACATGCTGGATTTTAAAACTGGGACTCGTACCTGGATGAATACTTTACACGGAACACTTCTATTATCTGTGCCACCTATTAACATTTTATTATTTGAACTGGAACAGGATGCTGGCTCATAATCCATCAGCTACTTTATTCCAGACAGTTGAAAGGTTAATGGTAAACTTTAAAGCAGAGAAAGTATATTATATTTCTATATATACTTCTATATATATTGGATTAAAAAAATCTCCCTCTATTTATGTGTGTGTGTGTGTGAGCGTGTTTTATTTTTTCATTGCAATATATTCATTATACTGTACATGTGTGGTAAGTATATCAATTGTAGAGCCTGATCTCATGACAAAAACGTAGCTGTGGGAACTTTTTTGCAAGACGCGAAATACGTAACACCATGTACGTTTCTTGACATATTCGATGTGAAATGTCCACTGAGTGGCACTAATAAGTGTTCATTGTTTTTCCCTGGAAAGTTTTGTGGCATATTTGATGTGAAAAGTCCACTGAGTGGCCCTAAAAAAGTGTTCGTTTTTTTCCCCCTGAAACAGATGAACGTACGTATGGTACATTTTATGTGACATTGTATTTGTACGTGTCACCGCAGTTCTGACTTGAAATGTCCTTTGAGTGGTGCTATAACTCTAATTCTCCGTGACATTTTAAAATAATGTACCATCTGCACTTCACCTAAACCTAGTATGAACAAAAGCGAATGTGACTTAAAAACGCGAACATATGGAGCTGTAATCATAACCGTGTACGAAAACGATTAAAAGTGCTCATTGTTTTACTACCTCTAGTGTTCATTTCTGTTGGAAGCTGCAGTGATATGTACTTATTGGTACATATTTCGCATTTTGAGAAAAAAGTTCCCACAGGTGCGTTTTTGTGGTATGTTTTCGTCATGAGATCAGGCTGTAATTGCATGGTTAATTTATATTTAATTTCAAATACAGTATATTGTTCATAACAAAATTTATTCTATATTTCAATGACAAATATAAGAAATTATTATTATTTTTCTGACAGTGTAGAGACCATTTAATGATTGTCAAGCTTCTTATATGCCTTTTTACCATGCTTAGATGTCATTTTAAAACTTGAAAACTAATTTGTGAAATGAATGACAATGCTTTACGGGTTTGTGTTTTGCTCTCATTTTGAATATAATTACCACTGCCTCATACTTCAGTAGCAAGTTTTATACATTGCTTTTATATATTACAACATAATCTACAATGAATGTTACATACAAATTATTCAAAAGATAATTATACGTCTATGCAGACTTGAAATTGTACTATTGTTACACAGAACATCAATCCGTTTGATTTCAAAAGATTAACATTCCAAAAGGAAAATTCAGCTTTTTTATATACAGTATATAATCCCTTTCAAGCCCTATCATTTAAGCATTGCAGTGAACTGAAATCTCTTATATTTTGCTAAACTTTTAATTAAAGTGACTTTATTTTAGTAAGTGGATGTATTACTGTACATACTTTTGATAAAAGCATTTATCCAGTGGGAAAGCAATACTTTTCTGAGTGGCTTGTAAAGTTCGTTCACCTCACAATCCAGCCAAGAGGCTGAGGGATCTCCATAGTAACGCAAACCCTCACCATGTGATGTCGAGTTTTGTGGTTAAAGGGAGCAGACTAATGCCTTATGGCACAAATCAGCCCATGAACCGAAGCGCTGTTTCAGCTATGAGTTCAACCTAACAAAGTACTCACACTTCCGAACCTCTTGTTCCTCCAGACATTTAAATTTTCTTCACCATTATATTTCAGAGCTGTGAAGTTGTTAATTTCAGTGCGTTTAAAATCTTCTAATGAAATAATTGATTAGCACTTTGTGCACTTGAAGACTTCAAAATGAATGAAAATAACTCAATCACCCTCAATATGCACTTAGGGAAGTGAAGCACTTACAATCAGAAACTGAAGTGAGAGCGAAATGTGTACACCGTACATCCAGCGTATTACTTTGAAACATAGAAACAATCAAGTTGTTCCGTCCGTCTGTGTTGAGAGTATATGCAACACCCTGACTCACATACAATGACTCTGTAACGGTGTGTTTGGGACAAAAATCAATACATCCTTATTGTCCAGGTAGCAGCAATGTTCTGTCTTGGCTGTACACTAACTCCCTGACAGTAATGTTATTTGGAGGTAATCCAGTGTTATATATTATAGCTTTTTTTTTTTCCTCTATAGACCTTCGATGCCAAATCAATCCCTCTCTCCAAAGTAAATTAATAATGAATGCCCTCTCTTGTTCATGTCATGAGGTAGCCAGAGGGGGCTGCGGAAAGATTTATTTTCAAAACCGCACTTGGTCTGATACCCGATATATTTTTGTCCTCCACAAGTACAGTGGGATATGCTTGATGCACTGCTAGCTGAAATAGAGTTGGATTTGTGACTCCAATGCAACGTGAATGAATAACCGACGTAATTCTAAACTAACTAAAAAAATCCAGCGACAACATGACATTGCAGTAAAAATTAACTCCTCATAATCCTTACTACAATGACAATAGTCGAACATCCCATAATGATGATGCAAAAAAACAACACTTATTTTCACAAAGAGCATGTATTTTGGTGTCAGGACAAAAATGGACGAGGGCCGTGCTTGTTTATTCCGCATTCTTAATTTTCCCCGCCCTTGGATGCTTTTCATTGCACTGAAAGGGTAGACACTTTATTTGGATTAAATTGGTTTGCTGTCTGCTCTTCTCTGATAAGGGAATATACTGTAAGGCGGAGTTATTTATTAATTTATGTATTTGTTGCATTGTGCTGATTCAGTGTGGCGCTTTGAACATGCAGCTCAGACATGCTCTAGTGGCTGGAGATGCTGCGCTACAGGTTTCCAGAAGGTTCTGACTGCTCAAGGTTAAGACTCATTGAATTGGATTCAGCCTCAGTGTCTTACCAAGAGGCTGTTATTATAATGCACAGCATTTTATGGTCATGTTGTAAATAATAATTTAATGCCATAGCTGAACCAATAACGTGCAGTCACCACAGTGCACATCGACTTAAAGGGATAGATCACCCAAAAATTAAAGGAATAGTTCACTCAAAAGTTAATATTTGCTGAAAATGTACTAACCCTCAGGCCATCCAAAATGTAGATGAGTTTGTTTCTTCACTGGAATATAAATTCACAGTATGCAGTGAGTGGGTGCCGTCAGAATGAGAGTCCAAACAGCTGATAAAAACATCACAATAATTCACAAGTAATCTACACAACTCCAGTCAATCAATTAACATTGAAGTGAAGTGAACAGCTGTGTGCCTGTAAGAATCCAATCCATCATTAAGGTGTTATAACTTTAAACAGTTGCTTTTGGCCAAAGTCCATAATACAGTTTAAAAGTCCATCCCCTGTTGTCCTCTCACATCAAAATTAGGGGTGCTCTGATTGATCGGCTACCAATCACTATCGGCCGATAATCGCTTTAGGTTGATTGATCAGCGGTCTCTAAAAAGGCCGATCTCAAGCTGATGACGCTGCCATGAGAAGGTTTGGCACGACATGCAGCGGCACCGTCTCAGTCTCTGTCCGGCGCAGGTGAAATCATTATAATGCTGAAGGTGAGGTGCTCAGTGTCACATCGTCACGAAAATCTGGTCCTCGCTAAAGTTTATAAATTGCATTTCTTTTTAATTCTTGCCAGTGTTTAACCATTCAGCGCTCGCGCGCTCTCCTGGAGACCGTGCGCTCATGCACACTCGCAGCGCACACACATAATGCCAGGTTCACATTACTCCATTTGCAGTGCGAATGTGGTGCGTATTTTTTCCGCGCTCATGTTAACAGATTAATAAAGCGTGCACACTGCACACGGTTGCGGTCCGGCAGTGCTTTCAGGAGCGGTGCGTCTGCAGCAGTGCAAAGATGGTTTCCGCACCGAGTCTGTTTTTGCTGCGCTGCAAGTGCTGAATTAAAGTAACAGCGCATTGTTTGCAGTATATATGAACATGGATTGACACGAAAATGTAGTAATTACACCATAAATGCATATTATTAAAGTCTACTGTGTTTCACAGTCAACACATATGGCTTTTTGGCTAGGTTTAAAGGAAAGAGCACTTTTAGATAAACAAGGCAATAATAGATGGCACTCGTGGAGGTAGGAAAACAAAGTTCTTTATGAACCACAGGATTGCTTGTAATAAAGATTTCAATGCAAAAGGAAAGGCAGTGGAGCTGACTATTTCTGTCAATGGTTAGTTTGTGATAACATAAGAAAAGTAGTTAGACTGTTTTGCCACTTGCTAGAGCAACTTAATATATAAATCTAGAAGTAAATGCAAAAGTAAAAAGCATTGAATAATGTGTTGCTTATATTTATTGTGTTTAAACATGTCTGTGAAAGATTGTATTACTGTACTGTGTAAAAAAAGAATTGCAATGCTGAAAAAGCATTTTCAGTGACAATGTTTGGATTTAAAATAAATGTTATTGTAAATGTAAATGTTAGTAATGTTTGTGTTGTGGTAAACAGCCACAGATCAGTAGCGGACTACTGTTTGAACGATGCTGCCCCTCTCACAAGAGACACCTAAGAGGGGAAGTCACCCAATTTTCAAAAATGAAATTCCGGCCCTAAAAATCCTGCTTGGAGTATCACTATAAATAGTTATAAATGATAAAAAGATCGGTATCTGTGATCGATATCGGCAGATACTGCTTTCTGTGATCGGCGATCGACCTAAAAAATCCTGATCGGAGCACCCCTAATCAAAATCCACCAACATGTTTGTTTAGATTGTTTGGACTGTTTTCACTTGTGAAGAGTGCTTGATCTGTGCAGATTTCTCTCCTGATTCAGATGAGGCGATTTTTTCATTGGATGAAGCAATATTATGGATGAGGACTTGTATTTTTGTCTGATGCAATGGTTTGAAGTGAACAAAAAAGTCTTCCTGGTTTGAGTGTGAGTAAATATTAAAGACAAATTTTTCATCTTTGGGTGAACAGTTCCTTCAAATACATAGTCTTGTACATGTCCAGTCATCTGTGTGTACATGCAAGCACACCAGCCGAGTCCAGCAAAAGGGTATTTGAACAAGAATGCTCGTTTCCTGTATTATTTACCATATCATCCATGTCTACATGACGAATGTGCGAGAGCTTTGCTTTTTGATCCCATAAACTGTGTTTCATCAGGGGTTTCGTTCAATTACAGGTGCAACAGCTGCTTTTGCTTTGCATTTTTTTTCTATTATTCCAGCCATCTTTAAATGCCCTTGAGTGTGCTTTGTTACCCTGTTTCACAACCTTGTGTTTTATATGCCAGCTGATGCGTCTCTTTCTGCTATTATGGTTGGCTCTACCTTGCTTTTATTATATTCACCTAGGGATACTTTTATTGAAGCAGCGGATCAGCGGATCCCCAAATATGATTATTCTTAAAGGGGTCATATGATGTTATTTTAAAGATCATTATTTTGTGTATTTGGTGTAACAGAATATGTTGACATGCTTTAATGTAAAAAAAAAAAACATTATTTTTCAAATACTGCACATTATTGTAGGTCATCTATGCCCCGCCTATCTCAAACGCTTAGTTTTCTACAAAGTTCCTCCTTCCGACAAGCACAGTCTGCTCTGATTGGCCAGCTGACCCAGTGCATTATGATTGGCCGAACGCCACAAGCATGCGTCGGAAATGTAACGCCCCTTACCATAATCGCGAGCTCCAGCTTTCAAAGTAAATATCAAGACAGTTAATAATGTCGTTAGTTTTACCATCAGTTCAAGCCCGAAAGAGCAACAGAGTCGCGTGACAGACACAGTGATGATGCAGTACACAAGCCGCGAGACAGCTGACGTGCTATGATTTCTGACAGGCAGTTTACTCTCCTGATGTGACCCTGTTCCCCTCACACACACGTGCAAAACTCCGCATTTGAACAGTCAATAGCAAATACTTAAACTAATAACAAAAATAATTACAGTCGCTGATTCAGAAGCCCAGATTGTTATAGCAAAGCGGAATTTACCCTGTTTTTTATTTTTTAGGAAATAGCCTTTGTGCTCTTCAGGTTCAAAAAAACTGGTACATAAAATGCTGTGCACAAATTCGAACAGTGGGTTGTGGTTCTATTGCTAAAAAATCTTAACCAATGGTTCCACATGGCACTACCTTCCGGAAGGCCAAACAAAGTGGTTTTGCTTTTACAACGAAACACAGCGTCTCCATGACATGGCTGCATCAACACTACTGCTGTTCTTGAAACAACGCCTTCTTTCTTTGTGTGAACATTAGGGCAACAATATGCTAATATTTCCACATAGTGACGTAGATATGTGGGGCGTGTTAGAACAAGCCGTTTTAGGAGGGCGTGGTTGACTCTTAACTTTTTAAAGAATATCTCTTTGGATTTGAGAAATGTAGTCTTTGCAACTTTACAGCTCTTCATTATGCACTAAGAGCTTGTAACACTCAAAAGAGAAAAAGGAAAAAATGAAATCGCATCATATAACCCCTTTAAAAAAAAAGGGCAGCTCGTATGGTTGTTATAAAGACCAAGACCAATTTATACGGTAAAAAAAATGTAGGGAATATATTCATGCTTCATCTGAAATGGATACATTTATATATTTTTATTAAATTGTATTTTTTATTATAATCTAAATGAGCAATATTACACTCATAGCTGTGTGATATCACTCATATACAGTATATTAGTGCTGTCAATCGATTAAAAAATTAATTAATCAAATTTTTTTCTGAAATTAATCGCAATTAATCCCACCATTAAACATTAAAGTTTTAAAATATACTTTTATATTACAATAATTTCACATTTATGGCATCTGTTTTGATGTGTTCGCAAAGACTTTCTGCATCTAAATAAACACAATTCTTGTCAAGAAAACAAGAGACAGAAGCAGCATTTGTAAGTGGGTGGCCAACCCTAGCTCCGCCCCGTGTAATTGACCTTCGTAACGACCGCCCTCCTTAGTTACTGTTGCTGTCCCGGACAAACAATGCCACTCTCACACTACACACTATCATGTTCTCACGCAGTGAAAAATACATCGCAGAGCAAAGAAAAAACTGACAACGTGCCGACAGACAAGACAGACCAGGTTACTTCTGGTATGAAACAAGATAGATAGAAGATAGATATCAAACATCTGTATAAAATCAATGTATCTGTAGAAAATAAATAAAAAATTGAGTTTTTATTTTATTTATATACAAATAATTGTGATTATCTTACATTGTGCTCTTTTTTTGTGCCACAGAAATCACACATTACCACTTTATAGCAAAGTGCAAGGAGAAGATAGATTGGAGAGGGGCGACTTTAATATTTCTGCGTAGGATGCCCTGCAGTGTATTATGAACCTGTCCACTGGGAAAAGTCTTGATCTTTCCACTGATCTCCAGCGTTCTCATTTAGTCTATTATAAGACGAGGTAGAGGCCAGTGCCGCAGTTTCCACTCTCATGAAAACGCCTTTGCTCGTACCCAGTACTTCTGCCCGCCTGCCAAGGGTGAAAAAAAGACACAAAGAAGCACATTTACCTCATCTGTCCCTGGTGCTTTGGATGTTGCTAAAGTAGTTCAGCGCTGCGCCTCTCACAGAATCGACTAAAAAGAGCTCGTAAGCATTATGACCATAATGGACTTTAATGAGCATCGAACGCCTATTATTCGAATGTGCACCAAAGATTTTTGGGCTGTGATGCTATCAGAGATAAAACAAAGATTGCATGAAAATTGTCCGTGCGTTTTATTGAATGGTTAATCAGGCAAATAATCAATTAAGCGCATGATTGCTTTTGATTTTAATAGCCCTACAGTATATGAAGAGGGCCTATTTTGGCCTCTGCTGCTAACTGTTAGGCATAGTTCTAATTAGACACAGCATGTCCTCATTTAAGGAATGTCTGTAAGTAATTAGCATCTAATTCCATTGTATCCGTAATAAGGAGAGATGGCATTGTCTAAGTCGAAATCACTAAAAGGCTGTTTCCCCCTAGCCAGTTTAGCTTTAAGTATTATCCGGGGGTCACTGAATTTAATAAACCCAATCTTCAGGAGGGTTTGGGGGTTTGATCGATGTCTTACCGTGTTGTTCTTCCTTGCTTAATATCTAGGGAATACATTCGTGCTTGCTTCCGAAACAGATGCAGTCTTCCGATGTACAGTACCGGGGGAACTATTTGAATGAATGTTAATGAATGTTTGAATTTATCTTAATTGATGGATACTGGTGCTTTGGCTTATGATTCATAGGGGAACGTTTGTTCATAGCGCACATGCTAATGCTAAAGGTTGAGTATTCTCTTTGGTTCTCTCTCTTCTCTTGTAGTTGTTCACAAGGGGACTTTGTGACACACACAGCGTGGCTCAACAGATCAAGTATACTGTACGCCGGAGAGGATAAGTGGTCCGTGGACCCCCGGGTGAGTTTGGTTACTCTGAACCAGGATGAGTTCACCATCAAAATTGAGGATGTGGACTTGGCAGATGAGGGCCAATACATCTGCGCGGTGCAGACTAGCAGCAGACCCCGAACCACATCCGTGCACATCATCGTTCAAGGTGAGTTTGGAGTTTTCTGATGTGTCACGGTGTAGAGTGCTAAGGGCAAAAGCTTTCATGCGCTGTTGATTTATTTTTTAAAAGAGTACTTCATCCAAAAATGGAAGTACTGTCATCATTTACTTATTCTTGTGTCATTAAGTGTGGCTTTCTATCTTCTTTTCTGAATAAAATATATTGCAGAATATCTAGAGTGCTCTTTTCTGTAATGGGGATTGGAGCTGTGAAGCTCTAAAATGACAAACAGGACCATAAAAGGGACACAAAAGCAGTCCATATGACTTCTGTGCTGTATTTCTAGTCTTCTGAAATCAGACAAACCGTTGTTTGAAATCGTCAAACTTGATGCAATGCGTCCTGATTATGAACTGAACTTAGTAGAGAGATTTTGAGCGAATGACAATTTACATTTTGGTCTTTATTTCACATAAAGCTATTGTATGACTTAAAATAAAATGCAATATCATGCCTAAGTTGTGCCAACCACTTTTATGGTGCTTTTTTGTCACTTTTGGAGTTTGATAGTCCCGTTTCCCATTATAAGAAGAAAAGATGAGGTTATATTAGTGAATTTTTCCAAGCAAAAAGATTAGCTGTCAGTAGTGTAGCAATGTATGAAGCACTGCTCATGCGTAAGTCACTTTAAAACTAAGAAGCATTCTGTTTGTTATCATGTGAGCTACTTAAACCCATTGTGAAATTTGTGTGAAAAAGTTTCCTAATTTATTCCCTGCGTGAATTCCTGTTACAAAAAAATAATTGCCTGCAGTCGCTGCACATTAACACTGTATATTCTACAGTATTTATTTTGTATTTCCTGTAAGACAAAAAGTCTTGACAAGTTGAGGGTGAGTAAATAAAGAATTTACATTTTTAGGTGAATTATCCCTTTAGTAGCTTGTGCATGTTTGTGTGCACATGCATATGGATGTGCAGTCTGGGTGTTTGTACAGGTATAATAGCATTTTTAGAGAGGCCATTTTTCAGTATCGGTTTGAAACACCTTGAACTCCAGTTACGATATTAGGTATTTTAATGAAGTGGATAATTATGTAATTAATGCTGATTGTGTAAAACCTTGGGGGTGCATTTTTTGCTCCTGATTTGTGAGTCCAGAGTTAATATGATTGATGGCAGTGTCATTCCTGTGCAGTGATGCAGTAAGTCATAACAGTGCCGACCGGAGGTACTGTACACTGACTAGATATTTAGAGCACAGCATCTCGCCTCTGCAGAATTCCAGCTTTCATTGCAAAACTCATTCAGTAATACTGTGGGAATTTGTAATAATCCTTTTTTGGTAGTTAATTGTTCATTCCAGCACTATTTCTTCATTGAATGATTAATGATTGCAGAAAGGAACTGGGGGAAAAGTTCTTCTAAATTGTGCTGGTATGAACATTTAGGGTGGCCGAGATTTTTCCAAAAGGGGTCCTGGATCAGCATCCTTCAACATGGTTTTTGGGGTGGGCTGGTATTTAGGGGCAGAACAGCCAATGGAGATGAATGGAATGGGAATGCTGGGTAACTTTCTCCTGTTATAATTGTGTATAATATGGTGTAATATGATCTTGGCTTATTCACTATATCGATCTATTATTTTTGTCAGATCTTAGAGAATGTTTTTTCCTGGGCCAACAAAAAATGTTGCATTTAGAAAACTCATAGTGGATCCTAACCAACATGATCAGAATAATTTGTTAAAGTGAATGTTCTTTCTTTCTACATGACAGTACAAGCCTTTGGCTGTGTACCCTATTATATTGTAATTATGAATATTTTCCCTAACTTTTTTTGGCATAAAATTTGTCTTAATATGAAACAAAACAAAAACAAACAAACAAACCTTTTTTTTATTATATTTTATTTTATTTTATTTACTTTTTTGGCAAAAGTTGCCACAAACCCAAAAACTAGATTTTTTATTTATTTATTTATTGGGAAAAATTGAAAGGACGGGACAGTGGCCAAGTATGGTGAACCACAGTGTTGGGGGTAACTCATTACAAGTAAAGCGAGTTACGTAATCGGATTACTTTTCCAAGTAACTAGTAAAGTAACACAAGAGAATATCTGAGTTACTTTTTCAAATAAGTAACGCAAGTTACTTTTTTTTCCAATTTATTGATTGACAGTTCTCCTGTCCCCATGTTGAGAGAAATCAGAAGATGTTACTGGAGTTCTAAAATAAATATGAATATGCAATAAAATAATCAGATTTAGAATTAAAACAGATTCAGTATTCCTCAAAATGAATAAAAATAATGCAACTCAGAATGTGACGCAAACCTGTAATAATTAAATATGTTAAATAATACACATATCCTTTATGTATTTAATCCATTCTATTAACCAATGTCTTTGCTACTGACATTCGATGATCCAATTCAACCATACTAATAAGAAAAAATTACTCTAGACAAACATTTGAGTGTCTTTTTTTTATTGCTTTTGACTTATGGCTTTATATTTGCCAAAAAATATAACATTTTGTATTTACAAACAAACAAACAAGCCTAGGACGATTAAAAAGTAAAGTAACACATTACTTTCCATAAAAAGTCAAGTCAAGTCACCTTTATTTATATAGCGCTTTTAACAATACAGATTGTGTCAAAGCAACTGAACAGCATTAATTAGGAAAATAGTGTCAGTAATGCAAAATGACAATAGTAAACACAATTTTTTCAGTTAAAGACAGTTCATCATTGAATTCAGTGACATCAACATCCAGCTCAGTTTAAATAATATCTTTGCAATCAGGTCAACGATTTCGCTGGAAATGAAGTGTCCCCAACTAATCAAGCCAGAGGCGACAGCGGCAAGGACCAAAACTCCATCGGTGACAGAATGGAAAAAAACCTTGGGAGAAACCAGGCTCAGTCGGGGGGCCAGTTCTCCTCTGACCAGACGAACCAGCAGTACGGAAAAATCAATTTAAGACGTAATAAAACAGACGATGAACAATATTAACAGCAATTATTATATGATGCAATCAAACTTATAGCAAAATGTGGTAGTTCTGTAAGTTGTTTCAGGGTTGGCATCATCTGAGGTCCTCTGAGGGGTTGCATCATCTCTTCTCAAATGTTCTGGATCCAGACTGAAGCTTGTAAAAACGGGATGTCAATCCCATGGCAAAAAAAACAGAGAAACAAATACAAACATAATTAGCGTAGCTGCTGTTCCAACCAAGCAAAATTGATTTGTTTAACCCAAACTAAAGAATAATAATGTGCATTTGATTAGATATAACTGCAGTACAAGATTATGAGATGCATTATTTGAATGCTTGGCCAAAGAGATGTGTCTTTAATCTAGATTTAAACAGAGAGAGTGTGTCTGAACCCCGAACGTTATCAGGAAGGCTATTCCAGAGTTTGGGAGCCAAATGCAAAAAAGCTCTACCTCCTTTAGTGGACTTTGCTATCCTAGGTACTACCAAATTCCAGAGTTTTGCGACCTTAGGGAGCATGATGGATTGTGGTAGAAGACTAGTTAGGTACGCAGGAGCTAACCCATTAAGGGCCTTATAGGCAAGTAATAATATTTTGTAACTGATACGGAACTTAATAGGTAGCCAGTGCAGAGACTGTAAAATTGGCGTAATATGATCATATTTTCTTGACCTGGTAAGGACTCTAGCCGCTGCATTTTGGACTACCTGTAGCTTGTTTATTGAAGATGCAGGACAACCACCTAGCAGTGCATTACAATAGTCCAGTCTAGAGGTCATGAATGCATGAACTAGCTTTTCTGCATCAGAAACAGGTATCATGTTTCGTAACTTGGCAATGTTTCTAAGATGGAAGAATGCTGTTTTTGTAACATGGGAAATATGATTTTCAAAAGACAAGTTGCTATCTAATATAACACCCAGATTTTTGACTGTAGAGGAAGTAACCGTACATCCGTCTAGTTGCAAATTGTAATCCAAGAGATTCTGTGTACTGTCTTTTGGTCCAATAAGTAATATCTCTGTCTTATCCGAATTTAATAGGAGAAAATTATTGGTCATCCAATCTTTTACATTTTTAACACACTCTGTTAGCTTAGATAATTTAGAAGTTCAATCTGGTCTTGTTGAGATATATAGTTGATTATCGGCATACAGTGGAAACTAATCCCGTATTTTCTAATAATATTACCAAGGGGCAACATGTATATCGAAAATAGCAGAGGACCTAGGACAGATCCTTGTGGCACTCCATATTTTACTGGTGATAATTGAGATGACTCCCCATTTAAATGAACAAGGTGGTAGCGATCGGACAGGTAGGATCTAAACCATCTTAAAGCCTGCCCTTGAATACCTGTATAGTTTTGTAATCGATCTATGAATATGTCATGATCTACATTGTCGAACGCAGCACTAAGATCAAATAAAACTAATGAGATGCAGCCTTGGTCTGACGAAAGAAGCAAGTAATTTGTAATTTTAACAAGTGCAGTTTCTGTGCTATAGTGGGGCCTGAAACCTGACTGAAATTCTTCATAGAGATCATTTTTTTGCAGGAAGGAGCACAATTGAGCAGACACAACATTTTCTAAAATTTTAGACACAAAAGGAAGATTTGAAATGGGTCTGTAATTTGCCAGTTCACTAGGATCTAGTTGTGGTTTCTTAATAAGAGGCTTAATAACCGCCAGCTTGAATGGTTTTGGGAACGTGACCTAAAGACAACGACGAGTTAAAAATATTGAGAAGCGGTTCTTCTGCTAAAGGTAACAACTCTTTCAATAATTTAGTGGGTACAGGATCTAACAGGCATGTTGTTGGTTAGATGCAGTGATAAGTTTATTTAGCTCTTCCTGTGCTATAGCTGTAAAGCACTGCAGTTTATCTTTTGGTGCGATGAATGAAGCTAAAGTATTATACGCTGTAGAATCTACATTTGTTATTGTATTTCTGATGCTATCTATTTTATCAGTGAAGAAATTCATAAAGTCATTACTATTAAACTGAGGGAATATTTAGATCGGGTGGCGTCTGGTTATTTGTTAATCTAGACACTGTGCTAAATAAAAACCTAGGATTGTGTTGGTTATTTCTATGAGTTTGTTTTTTTTTTTTTTTTTTTTTTTTTTTTTGGATATGCTCGGGCCCTGGAGCTTTTTAGAGCCTGTTATAGCTGGACTATACTGTTTTTCCACGCAATTCTAAAACTTCCAAGTTAGTTTTTCTCCATTTGCGCTCAAGATTATGAGTTTTTTTCTTGAGAGAATGGTATTACTGTTGTACCATGGCGCAGTAAGTTTTTCTCCAACCTTTTTCAATTTGATGGAGGCAACAGCTTCTAATGTACTAGAGAAGATAGTGCCCATGTTGCTAATCATTACGTCTAGTTCATGTGTATTTATGGGTACACAGAGCAGTTGAGATAAATCAGGCAGTTTATTTGTGAATCTGTCTTTGGTGGCTGGAACCATAGTTCTGCCCGGACGATAACGCGGAGACATATAGTTAATATTAGTAATACGCAGAATGCACGATACAAGGAAATGGTCAGTAACATCATCGCTTTGAGGTACGATATCTATATCAGTAAGTCAATTCCTGCGATATAATTAAAGCTAGCGTATGATTAAAACGATGAGTGGGCCGGTGACGTTTTGCTTGACTCCAAAAGAGTTTATTAGGTCAGTAAACGCAAGTCCTAATGCATCATTTGTATTATCAACGTGAATATTAAAATCTCCGACAATTAGCGCTTTATCAACAGTAACCAATAGGTATGAGAGGAAATCTGCAAATTCTTTTAAGAAATCTTTATATGGCCCTGGTGGTCTATACACAATAGCCAGAGCAAGAAATACGATAGATCTCTTTTGCATATCTGACAGTGTAACAATAAGCATTAGTATTTCGAATGAGTTAAACCTGTATCCTGTCTTCTGAGTAACATTGAGAATATCACAACATATTGTTGCAACACCGCCGCCACGACCAGTCTGACGGGGATCATGCTTATAATAGTAGCATGGTGGAGTAGACTCATTTAGACCAATATAATCATTGGTTTTAGCCAGGTTTCAGTCAAGAAGAGTACATCAAAACTATTACCTGTGATCATTTCATTTACAATAACTACTTTGGGTGAAAGTGATCTAATGTTTAGGAGCCCAAACTTAAAAATTTGTTTTGTTCATTTATTTAAAATTTTTCTGGTTTAATTACTATCAGATTTTTTCTAGATCCTGCATTTAATTTATATTTTGATCTCACTATTCGGGGAACAGACACAGTTTTTATAGTTTGTACAGCGCAAGTACTTCTCTCATTTAAGCGGGTAGAACAAAAGTCATCAGGGCAGTCATTTGAGATTTGACTTACTAGTCACATGGAGCGCAGCGTCCTGGAGATGTTGTCCGACATGAGCTCCGCTCCAACTCTGCTGGGCTGCAGACCATCAGCGCGAAACAGCCTATGACGCTCCCAGAAAAGATTCCAATTAATAACAAAGAGCAGTTTCTGTTCTTTACACCATTACAATAACCATTCATTTAAAGCAAAAAGCCTACTGAACTTTTCATGTCCTCTTCGATACGTGGGAAGCGGTCCTGACACGACGATCGTCGTCGCGGGCGATGTGCGGCGCACCGTCTCGATCAGGCTCCTGACAGTCCCTCTTCAGTGTCTCTGTCTGCCGCAGCTTGGTGTCGTTAGCCACCGCGTGAAGCACGACCGCTCCGGTGCTCTAGTCGCCCTTCAGGATCGCTGGTATCTGCGCAGAAACATCAAGAACACGAGCACCAGAGAAACAGTGTGTGTGCACTTTACCTTCAGCTAACATAACACGGACATGCCGGACGATGGAGTCTACGACGATCACAGCGTCGCGTTCCATCTCGCAGAGGGGAGCCAAGCGGTTCCGGGTGGAGATCTCGAAAACCGGAAGGGGAGAGGTCGTCGCCCTGGGCCTGGCTCGCGTCTTCCACTGCGGCTGCACCCAGGGTCCGTGGTGTCCCGGCGCCGGAGGGTAGGACATCTGGGAAGATCGCGTCCTGGTTGCACCGGGCCTGTGCAGAGAAACACAAGGAGTAGAGGTGGTGGGAGAGAAAGCAGCGCGCTGTATACTTACCTCGGAATTGTGAGCGTCAGCCTGGGATGTTTCAAGTGCGGCTCTCCGCTCTCTCAGCTGGGCCTGCCTCTCCACCAGGTCACGGATCTGCTTCTCCACAGCCTCCAGCTCGACCTGCACCGAATGCAGCTCGAAACGTGTCCTCACCTGCACTCAAAGTAGACACACATCCGCCATTAAAGCAAATAACAGTGAGTAAAACAATGGAAATGTGTGTGAATAGAGTATTAGTGTAAGCGAGATTAGCTGCTACCACGCTGGCGATGCTAGCGGGCTATTTGCTAATAGCGGACTTGGGAAATCAAAATAAAACAAGTGATAATGCACTCTGATTGTTTTTGTTTTAGAATATGATAGGGGATATATTCACACGTTATAGAACTGAAAATGATGGTGTATAAAATTGATTAAGATAAAAAATGAGACGACAAAGAATTAACTTGACGGAGCTCAAACTCAAACCACACGGCAGCAACAAACAGTCAAATGCTTTGTTGCTGCCGTGTAACTAAGTAACGTAATTAGTTACTTTTTTATGGAGTAACGTAATATTGTAATGCATTACTTTAAAAAGTAACTTTCCCCAACACTGGTGACCCATACTTGGAATTAGTGCTCTGCATTTAACCCACACAAAGTGCACACACACAGCGTGAACACACACCCGGAGCAGTGGGCAGCCATTATGCTGCGGCGCCCGAGGAGCAGTTGGGGGTTCGGTGCCTTGCTCAAGGGCACCTCAGTCGTGGTATTAAAGGTGGGAGAGAGTGCTGTACATTCACTCCCCCCACCTACAATCCCTGCCGGTACGAGACTCGAACCCGCAACATTACGAGTCCGACTCTCTAACCATTAGGCCATGACTTCCCCACGATTTTGTTTGTTCGCAATTCTGTACCATAATGGAAATTGGTCAAAAAACAAGTTAATAAGAACTACTACTTTTCCCTCCAACTAAATGCTTATTTTCTGAATCAATATATTCCCAGACTTGAATCAGTATTTTTTTAAGTGTTATTATTATTGTTGTTTTTTAAATCCCAGCTCATCTTCACTGTTAAAGTCAGATTTGCTCTTCTCTCTGGTAGATATTCTTGCTGAAAACATAAATCATACTTTATACACAAATACATTACATTGAACACTTCCAAATAAATAAGTACAGTAACTGAATAATAATTCCTTTATTGATGAAAATTCCCATTGAGGAAATGCATTACTTCCATTCCATTGTGCTACAGAATTTGCATATAGCAACATATTGTTTTATGCTTACTGTAAAATGATTTTAAACAAAATCGATCTGTGAATAAAATCATCTATTTACCTTACATTTTCTGCATACTGTTGATTATAGGTTTCTTCTTTTAACTCCAAAAGTGCAAAATGTTGTAGTTTTTGTCCTGAAAGGCAAAAAAGTGAAGAAAAAGTACCATAGACCAATAAGAGGAAAATAACTCCGGTTCAGGGAGGTCTACTTATTAACTTGTAGCTAATGGTTCAGACCTGGATTTGTGTTAGTTTATATGCTGCGGTTGAATCTTTGTTTGTCGCAATTAGCCTCACTGACACATGGTTCTGAGAGAGTCTTTGATCCATAAAGGAAGAACCGCATGTTGGGTTAGATGAGTTCATACTTGCGTCAGTGGAGAAGACTGCTCAAGACATCATCAATTAAAACCAACTTGAGATCAAAGAATGGGCAGAATTTGGGGAAAAGCTGCATGAAATATCTCCCTCACATCTCTGAAAATTGTAGGCTATTAGTGGTGTTTGCTGAGGCAAGCATCACTGTTGCTCGGTGAATATAGTATTTGAACACATGTATTGCTGTGACCTCATTCTGCATTGCTTTCTGCTTTACACATGAATTATAGCTCAAATCATGTGAGTTTTTGATTAAACATGTTATTACTTTTCTAAGTTGTGTAAAAATACCATAGACTTGATTGAAGGACACAGATGAGCCATATGCACAGAAGCAGGGTTGAGCATCATTTTAAACTGAACTAAGAATGTCTTAAAGGTGCAGTAAGCTATTTCTGAGAAACGCTGTTGAAAGGGGGTCAGACTGAGCACCAAAACACACTTGTAGCCAATCACCAGTAATGGGCGTGTCCATTCATGACGGAGGAGGTGCCTGTGTTGCATGACATGTTCGTGAATTTAGCGGCGGACCTATCAAGATCGAGGTATGCTACTTCAGCCTGGTTTCATTGTTTATATGTGGGCAATAGTACGTAATGTTTACTGGTGTGAAATGCACGTTTATGCATGTTTTTAATTATACAGAAACGTACAATTTGGATGTATTACAACATTTAAAGTTAGTTATTTTTGTTTTCTTTGCACACAAAAATATCCTCGTAGTTTTGTAAAATTACGGTTGAACCACTGATGTCACATGGACTATTTTACCGATGTCCTTGCTACGTTTCTGGGCCTGAGAACATTGTTATGTTGCTGTCTATGGAGGGTCAGAGAGCTCTCGGATTTCATCAAAAATATCTTAATTTGTGTTCTGAAGATGAACAAAGATCTTACGGGTTTGGAACGACATGAGTGTGAGTAATTAATGGCAGAATTTGGGTGAACTATCCCTTTAAGTTGTTAATCGCTAATAATTTTATCTAGATTATTATCCTGATCCACTCCGTGAAGGTGTGCATTTCTCATTCAAACACACCTCACCAGAAACACAGCATGTTGCAATCTGTGACACTGCAGGTGAGAGCCTGTTGTAAAGCTTTTTGAAGCGGCAATTTTTGAATTTGTAATGAGCGCGTCAGCTCGGCGCGGGTATTGCTGCTTACGGTCGCTGCTCAGGATGAAGATGAAGATCACTAAATAAAGTCTTGAGTTTGGTTCTGTTCCTCGCAGTCATATGGATTCTGAAGATTTGGATTGCAGTGCACAAATAAAATTGTTTCATTTCGTAATTATGTATGCGTTTTTGGTGTATTTTATGGTTCTTTTGTCAGTCACAGCATGTCAGAGAAAATCCCTTTTGTGTTCCATGGCAAACAAAGTAAATATTACATGATAAGTAATGGTTAAACGATTGCTGAAATGTTAATTTTATATATGGGTTTAAAGTGTGGTCTTGTTTAACATTGTGTTTTTCTAAACAAGTTGGCAGCAAAAATCACACAGAACGCAATGTTATTTCGTATTAAGTAAATGAGTAAGCTTCATTTAATAATGCAATTGAAAACAATACCATTGATATGACAAATGAATGTAATAACAAATTAATGCAGCGATTTCAGTATTCATAAGAACTCATTTGTAAGTCTGTAACAAAACCCCCCCCCCCCCCCCACCCCCCAAAAAAAAAAACCCACTCATAGTAAATAATTTACGTTTTATGTGTCATCAATATGTCAGTATTGTATGTTAAAATGCTTTAAATATGTCAGTATTCTACGTTTTAGTGCCTGTGAAAACGTAAGTAAATGTACGTTTTATAGAACGACATTTTATGTAAAATACAAATTCTCATTGAATCCTTTTAGGTAGGAGCATGTTTGTTTTGGTGATTTAAAATATCAACAGCGTTGATCAGAAATCACTTACTGCATCTTTAAGTTTCTGAATTTTAATTGAGGTAGGAAATAGGATGCAGAATTCTAATTTATATCTAATGAAGTAGAATTAAATGTAACTGAAATAGTATTTAACTAGAAAAACCAGTTTTGTTAAGATTTAAAAAGAAATATCTAAAATCATATGTTTTTGTAAACTGTTATTATTTTTGTACTTTAGTTGTGGAAAAAAATCTTCAAATGAAACGTATCACAGGTGTGAAGCATTTAGCAGTTTTAAAAATAAATAGCTACTGTATGTTTTTTTACTTAACTGTTAATTATTTCAATTTCAATGTTAATTAGGTCTGTATATGCTGACTTATATATTGGCCTTTGTAACACATCTTAAAAAGCCCACAAATGAAAATTAATGACATTATTGTAGCAGAGATGTGAACCTTTTAGAGGTTGTTTTTTTTTTTTTAATATGCTGACTGATGTCTTGGGCCTTTGTGAAGTTTCACTTTGTATTTTCAGAGTCTCACACCATGTTTTTAAGTTGTCAATTTAATAGTAGTTTAACTTTGAAATGAATTGTTTGAAGATTTTTTTTTTTAAAGGTGCATAGATTGAGGATTCCAATTTTTCAAATTTAATTTGTCAATCCCAATTTGCAGGGACAAGAGCATCATAGAAATTGTGGTGTGTACTCTTATGACTTGGACCAATAAACAACCACCTTGAATCACCCTAGCAACTGCATAGCAACACCCTGGCAAACATCTTAACATAATGATGCTAGGTTTTTACATGGATAAGCACCACTCAGATTTCTTTAGAAATGTAAAAATCTACTTTACTATCACATGCAATATTACATCAAGCACTTCCAGTTAGCATCGAGATGTGTTTTGCTTTAGCATCCCCTATAGCACAATTGGTCAGTTCAAGCCAGAGCATTTAGCAGATCCAAGTTATCTGCCCTGTTTCCTTGGCAACGTAGTTCTGGAAAATACTGCCTTGATTGAGAGAGTGAAGAGATGTTTCGGCACGGAAGTCAGATTCTGCACAATACCTGGACATAACAACGCACCAACAGAAATACAACTGTAACCCAACAGTTATCAGACAACATAGAGAGCGCTGGATGGAATCATGGGATGCCTGATTGGGGTGCACAGCTGTAACCTCGGCTGGTGGCAGCCCTCAGCTGCTCTCTGTCTTTACAGTGTAAACTGCACATTTAAATAGAGCTCCAATTTGCTGCTCCGCATGCAGAGTCACAGCCGTGCACTTCAAATTTATCGAGAGAAATGAGTTGGTAATAGCCTGAATAAGGCAGTATTATGTAAACACTGGGAGTGGTTTTGCGAACACCTGCTTGTGACAAACAGTGTCAAACTCGAGCACCGTCGCGAATACAAATAATGAATGGGGTTTGTCTGTTTCAGTGCCTGTGTTCATCACTAGAGGGCAAATATTTACAGCCGTGCTACTCTGTGCTGACCTTGAGCATGACTTGACTATGAGCTGGCTTGTTAAAACAGACATTATCAACTTTAGATTAGCTCAGTAACCCTCTACCGCATGGTGTAGCCATATGGCAACATACTCTTTGTGTTCATTTCCTTGCCACTGTCTCTTTAAGAGAACATTCTTGTTTTTTTTGTTGGAAAGAGAAGACCTTAGTTTAGCCAATGATGTGCTTTGAATAAGTCACATGACATGCAGTTTTTTTCTGTGGCGAGATTTCTGACAGACTGCCGTCTCTTGTCGGTAGTTGCTGAAAGCAAACTAAAACGTCAGTAACAAACAAGGACCAGTCCGTGTCACTTCTACAAAAAAAACTAAAACATCACTGTTATGATGACATATTCACCTCTCAAAAAAGTTTTTATAAAATTCGTTTTTGGTAAATCATTCAAATGTATGTGTTGCCAAGCGGCAACACTGTGCAATAGTGGAATGACATTATTACAATAGTTTAGCTAGCTAGCAAGGTCAGCTGCAATTTGTTAAGCTGTAACAATAACAACATTGATACTAGTGAAATAATGTTGATTAGTCGTATGTTAATGGCATTTGTATTATGGATATAATCAAATTGAAATGGCAATTTTACTTTTGATTAAATATGAATACAGGTAACATTACATCAGTGAGCACGGCCATATTCTATGGCAAGGTAAAGAAGAAAAGGGCAGAACTGGCTCTTCCTGCAGATGAAAAAACTGCTTTGTGAAGTTTCATACATAAAAAAGGTGATCTTTCAAGGATTATTGGGGGGGGGGGGGGCGGGGGGGGGGGGTTATGGTGAGGTCCATAGTCTCTCTCAAGATATTGCAAATGCTGAATTTTCATGAACTGCAATGTTTTTGGTTTTATGTCAGTGTTTTATAATACATGATATACAGTATTATATTTGTTTTAACTATAAATTTGCAGTTTAAATAATATTCATGAAAAATGTAATGAAATAAAAAAATTATAAATCATTATTCAGCAAAAAAGAATGGAATAAATAAAAGCACAAGTTCTTGGAAAGTATGTATAAGGTGTCAATTATAAGTAAGTACTGTGTTAAAGCTTATAATAGCACCAATTGAATCAACACAAACAACATTTCTGAGGAAAAAATATTAACTATAAGTAAGCTTACACTTATTCTAAGTTAGATCCACTATTGTATGCTGTTTCCGTATGGCAACATATCATAAAGTACCTTAAATAATATTTTTTTCCAATTTTTTTTACAGCACTTCAAGTTAAGCCATTCTTAGAAAAGAAAAAGATTCAAATATTTTTTCTATAGGTCTATCATAATGTGTGGGGTGGAGTAAATGAAGGTCTGCATTGAAAAAAATATATATATAAAAAACTCATCACAGGATTAAATTACATTTTGACATATATTCAAATAGAAAGCAGTTATTTTTAAATAGTAAAAATATTTCAAAAATTTACAATTTTTTCTATACTTTGGATCAAATAAATGCAGACTTGGTAAGCAGAAGATAATTCTTTAAAAACATAAAAAAATCTTACCGACCACAAACTTTTGAATGGTAGTGTGTGTTTGTGTGGTGTGCTGTGTGTGTTGTATGTGTATATTATATATATATATATATTAAATATATATATATATATTTTTTTTTTTTTTTTTTAGCAGTGCAAAAACTACTGTTAAAATGAGAAGAAATTGAATAATTTTAAATCATTTCAAAATGGCACCTATTTTTAAAACATCCCTTACTCTAGCGCAGGTTTTTATAAGTCGGACAATATATAATGACCAGAAATGGCTTTTGGTGCACATTTACATGGCTGTCATAGTAAGGAGGAACAAGGTTAGATGGGGCAGAGAGACATAAAGGGCTGTCTTGACATTTAACTTTTTGCCATCGCAGCATTCAAACAATCTCACTGGCCGCAATTGAATTGTTGGAAAATCACTTTAAACAAATTTAAAGCTGAAAAAAATTATGCACTAAACATTATGGCCAAGAGCTACATTTATTTTGTCTTTAACTTTTCAACCACTGTATGTCCTACACGTCAGACTTTAAACTATTTTTAAGAAAAGGGGTGAGCAAAAGTATAAATTATATATTAATTTAAAATATCTACATACCTGTAGGGCCTATATGTAATTGTTTTAGATTTTTTAGAAGTCATATAGGGGATATAGCTACAACGGTTCACTTTACAAAACTTATGTTTTGCTGCATAAAAATATTTGTCGATTTTCGCATTGGTCTGAACAAAAACACCAGACAGGCTTATTAAAAATGCAGATTCATTCTCTGATGAAAGTGGCGCATTTGGAACGGCAGAAATATAGCGGTTTCCCCAATAAAGGTGAAACACAAAGCACCGCCTGTTGCTAACCTAACCACGCTACTTTATCAGATACTATGAAAGTGCCATCAAAACCTTTCTGAAGATGGTCGGTTCCTTTCATAAATATATTCATATAAAACACCCATGCTGCATTTTGACTTTGAAATGTCCAGTGCTCATATTGATTCAGTGAAATCATAGCCTTTTGAAGTTTAATCCAGCTGTCTTCAAAGTTAAGACCTCTTGAAATTATAATAAAGACTTTTCTTGTACAATTTAAGGCATTTACATTTTTTATGGCTTTAAATTTGATACAGCTAAATTTAGGAGCCGGGGACATAGTATATTCAATGTTTAATGAAGTCTTCTTATCTCAACACCTGACATAACTTGTAGCAAAACAAATATCCAAATCCATTTTGAGCCAAAAGTCTGATTTCAAATCACCAGAGTACAAAAGCTTTAAAGATAGATAAGAAATATCTGAAATTAAGTTGGCAGTTGCTCCAAATATAGCAAATGTTAAGTCAGGGAAACTTGACATTTTCAGTTCAGTCAAGATTTCAAAATGAGTAAATGAATTCAACAAAAGCCATGCAATCTTTTGCCTTTATTTTTTTTCGTTTCAGTTCTTCGAACACTGTTTTTTTTTTTTTACATTGTGTCTACCATGTCTTCCACCAAGTTCCCTCTGGCTGTGACTCTCTAAATAGCAGTGTGCATCTAATGTCTCTGTGCTCTCTCCGAACGTGTGAAGGCCTTCAGCATGCCCTGACTACAGTGTCCTTATCCTGCCACCTAGGGTGCCTTGGTCACAACATTCATGCTACAAACATGTTAAGTTATTAAAATCACATGGGGATGCTTGAACATGCCCCTGCCATTTCTGAAGCCTTCAGGGTTTAATGGTATTTATGGGTCCTCTAACGAAGTGGAATGTGATAACATGAATAATTACATGTAACTAGGGCCTCCAGACAGGTCAGAGCATTAAGTAGACATAACGCTTCAAGCTGTTGCTGTTTATTAATGAGCTTCAGGTACCAGAAGCCAAGATCCACCTCTAATGTAATTTAACTTGGTTTACTAATGTTAATGTTCAAGTACACGCTGTCTTAATTGATCTAATCTCCTCTGTTATTGTTTTTGAACTGTGACTGTGAATCGATTAAGAATGTTATTTGAATAAATTACAAAACATGCAGATTGACCAAATGAATCGCATGAATATCAATATTTTCTTCAACATTATATAAAGACGTTGCATTATTGTGGCAGAGGTGTGAAGCATTTAGAGGCTTTAGAGTGAATATTTAAAAAAGCATTTCTGATAATTCTTGAATCATAATTTGTGTGAAAAGGAATAATATGTATTAGTGTTTTATTGCCTCTAGTGTTCATTTCAGCTGGAAACTGCAGATAATAGTTTTTTTTTCAAATGACCCTATGCTGTAGTCTTTCAAATAAATAATCCTCTAAAATTAATATGGTAAATTGGCAGCCATATTTTATAGAGAGTGTGATTGTGAAATCACCAAGACAATGAGATTTTACCATGCTGTCATTATGTAACTTTCCAGGGATTGAATCATGATGTTGTACTTCAGTGCTTCATTAGGAAAGTCCCATTAAACATCAAAGGCCACGTTCACACAGCAGCAGAATACAGTTGTTAGTCCTGTATTTGAGTCCTTAATACGGTTACGTTCCACCACCCGTTCGGTTATTGACGCGACGTCTGGGACAACCGCATTCGATAACCAAAATCAACCTGTAAATTTCAGGACTCACACCGCATTCTCGGAACACACGCCATGTGTGAACGGAACGGATGGGACAATAGTTGTCTGTCACGTCATACAGTGCGAGAGGGAGCCGCACAAACGCATGTCTAACGTGTGTTACGTGTTTTCATGTGTGTTTTCGGTAACTTACAATGACGACGGAGAGATGAGCTGTGTGTCTGGCACCTGAAATTTTTAGATCCCGCCAGTTTTCCACCGGAGCCGCTCCCGTCAATTTTGTGTTCTGCATGCGACTCAAATATGCTCCACTCTCTACCCAAATTTAAAAGCTGCTGTCGGTTAATGAAGATTTGACAGATGAACTCGTGGCTCGATTGGACTCTTGTCATGTCAGAAGTGATAAGACTTTCAGTTTTATGGACGTCGCCATCTTTGATTTTACAAATTTACTATGGTTACTGGTAAGGAATACGGGCTTGACTTCCGTTGCACGTTCTCTAAACACAACTGTAAGCTGCTGTGTGAACGGGACATTTCGAGACTCACACCTGTAAAGAAAATGGGATTGTCAATCCCAAAAATTGACAGGCAATACGCTGACGAGTTATTCTGGGGACGGACGTACGCCAAGATATTTGTCATACGTATGTTGTGACTTCTTATATCTAGATTATCTCTCTTAGGGTCACTAACAGTCTAGCCGATGTTTTCATATAGCCCATACCTTGTTAAAACCGATTCCAGTTCTGATACTGATAATATTATAGATTACTTATATGATGAAAACACCTTGAATTTCATGTAGCTAAACTGATAACTAGGCATAGCATTCGAGTATTCCGGAGTATTCAGCTCTAACTAAAGAGCACACCATTAATTTATGGGTCTCCGGCACATAGTAGTTCGTCTAGTCGTATGTGTGTAGGATACTGTCGATGATCATGCCTATTCGCATGCACCGGTCTGGAGTCAGTGTGTAACCCCAAACTAATCATGCTAATCAAAATAGACTGTGTAATCCATGCAGGTCCGTCGCCTAAGGAATTACCAGGCAAACCACTCAATTTTACTCCATGCAGTGGTTGTGTCATACATAAGGTCAAGGAGAAACAAAGCCACATCCCCCTAATCTTCCTAAAGCTTGGCTGAGCTGACGCCTGCCCACCACATTTATGACGCGGGAAAGACTGCTAGTTGCTCTCGTGGACTACTGATACCTGTTGGCATTTGCAGTGTGGATACTGCTTCCTCAGAGATAGTCTTCCGCGCAGGAGGTATGTAGCATGGTCGAAGACCATCCCATAGCACCTCTTTACTTACGGCAAAATACTGATTGACACTACAAGACACTTTCAGCATGTCATTATAGAATGCATGGTAGTTCCTAGTTATGGTATTACAATTAGTGGCTTAACTTAGAACATCATCGCTTAGCCAAATGGCGGCCAATATGCTGATTTATGATCTAGTGTAGTTTTTTACATCGTTAGTGTAATAACTGTCTCCTACAATACAGAAACCTACAAGACGCACGTACGACAGTGATTTAGCTATCAGCATGTAATTTGTTGGATTTAATTTCCTAGAAAAAGCTTCCCGACAACAGCAACTCTGGTTCAACCAATGGCATGGGTTTAGGGGCAGGACTGTCTGTTTGACTGACCAATGACATAAGGGTGGATTATATGACCAAAGTCATTTGTCCACGATAATGATATCAAAATATAGTTTATTTTTCTTGAAATTAAGTTGTCAATTTTTGATGATATTGAAATTTCAAAATTCTTGTCACCAATTTTGATATCATATCAAAAACTAATACAAGCCTAACTAACGTAAGTAAAAAAAAAGTTCTCTAGCTTACTGAAAACAAGTAACTAATCAATAAAAAATAAAAACAAAGGAACTTATTAGGAACAATAGGACAAATAAATATAATAGACACCAAGGTTTTCATGAAGGTCTGTGTAGTAATGTCAGAATTGAGAAATACTGAAGAAATTGTATAAAATTATCAAATGTCAAAAAAGTCCAAACTCTATGAATTATATTCTTATTTAAACTGCAGAGATAATTAAGTTTTTTTTACTTGATTAACATTGAGGACACAGACAACTGCAGGTATATTAGGCTACTGTCACTTTAAGATCTAATATATTGACACATCTGATTTGTTTTTAATGTTTACAGTCATTTAAGATAGGGTTTCTCAACCTTTTGCCTTCTGCGACTCACTTTTTTTTTGTATGCCAGTCATGCGACCAACTAAGGCTGGAAATAAATAAATAACTGAAATGCCTCTTTAGACCTAGGCTACACCGTATATGCTTATTATAATTAATTTCACAAAAACACACAAACACTTTCAATAATTAGACAGACTATGAGGCAAACTGATTTATTTATTTAATTTTATTTATTTATTAACTCACGTTAATGTGACATTTGAGACTGCCGCTCTGAAATGATGATATCCAGATGCGGTGGAATTCGGGAAAGGGTGAATCCAGTGAATCCATATTTAACAGTCTGGGTTGTACTTGCGTTGTTTACATTTTGCTGCCTTTGAAGTGGAAGGAGTTTCTGAATCTTCTGCTTTTTTTCTTTTAAAAAACGGATGCATTTTGTCAAGCTAACAGGCCGTGGCTGTGTATAGTAGGTCTGGCATAGCAATGCATTGCAATCTGCTGCGCCGTCGTTACCAAGCAATGGGGTAAACAGCTGCTAGCATGTGTAACATTACGTAAAGAGAGTAGGACCTTGTCCAATAAGAGACGTTCGCGGCAGCGATAAATTATTGTGATAGGACAGTTTAGAAACAGCGTTAGAAAGTTACGCAATAATGATTCAACATGCGACATTCGAAAATACGATTCGTTGGAGGTCACTGTTTCAATGAGCCTTTTGTGAAGTGCACTTACTGTGCCGGTGTAACACCGAGAACACAGAGAAAATCTCGCGACCCCCTACGGAATGATCCTCGACCCACTGGTTGAGAAACACTAATTTAAGACATAACCAACTGTGTATAAGTGAATGCTCACCAAGATGGGCGTTTTGACATTTTTGTGTTTGTGGTTATCGGGAAACCTGCTTGGAAACGTTCTTGTTTATATTTTATATTTATTTTGTACTGATGTTTGGTTTTAGTAGCACAGAAATCACAAATTTCACATTTAATGAGAAGATAACTTAATTAAAGGTAAAAAAAAATAAAAAATGGAACATTCAGGAAGAAACACTTTAAATAAACTGTGATGGAAGAAACTGACAAATTACTGCGCTTAAAGTAGGAAGTGTGAAAATCACTCTCTTTGTACAGAAACGTATGAACATATTATTTCCTAAAAAGCCTTAAAGCTGATATTTAAAACCATTTTCTTGAGGGACTAAGATGTAGCCCGTCTGCTTTTGTCTTTAATTTGTTTCTGTCAGATACCTAGAGGACAGGATTATATCCCAAACTGTGATGGAGAGAAAGTTCACGGATCTTGGGATATCCTCCAAGCCAAGCAAAGTGCCGGGAGATGTCAAAAGTTGCTTTTCGTACAATCTCTCGTTCTTTGTTTTTTTTTTAAAGTAACAAAAATGCAACAAATTTGTTGTATAGGACTTGCAGATGAAGCAAATATTCATTCCCTGATTAAAGACTTTGCATGGTAATCAGCGCCTGAAAGAGGTCATCATTTGCATGTCAAATTATCTGACATTTTCACTGGATGCGAACATTGTTCCTGCAGCTATGTTCCAAATATTAGGACCTTGTGTATTCATAATGTAGATGTTTATTTTGGTCACAGAGCATAGCCATTATATCATCTTTACACAAGAACAAGTCAAAGTGCTATTTGTACACAACAGAATCACAACATGTTATTTCATTTGTATTCACGTTCATTGATCATGTGCGACTATTGATCTTTGAAGAAAAAGAGCATAAGTGTGTAAAATATTAATGAATGTACATCAATAGAAATGAGTCATTTCATGAGAACTACCAGGAAGCAGCTCTAAACATGTCTTGTTCATACAGAAATCAAAAATCTTTTCAGAATTATAGTTTGAAGCACATTTCACCAGCTTTCAGATATTTTTCATACATTTTATACCTATGTATGATGCCTGCTAAAATCTCTTGGTTTGTCCAAATTTACATTACATTTATGCGTTTTGTGTGTTTTTATTTGTATGTTTGTTTGTTTTAATGTCTTATGTTTTTATTTTGTTTTTATTTAATGTTTTTTATATATGTATTGTATATATATATAATAGTATACAATTGAGTATTGGCAATACGGCGATAATTATTGTCTCTTTATTGACAATTATTTGTAATGTTCCTGTTTGCTTATGATTAACATAGCTACTAATTATAATACTAACTGTAAATCACAGCATTAGTTTTAGTAACACACTACTGAAATCAAGATATACCGTGTGACGGAGTTTTCTGGTTTTATTCAGGCCTATGTAGAGCATTCCCATCGGTCACTTAGTGTTCCACTCTTGAGGTGCTGGCTTAGTATCCACCTGCACTTGGGTTTTGGCAGTATTCAGCAAGGCACTCAGTAGGTTTTGGAACAAGAGCTTGCGCCTTCTGGTCTTTAGGTTCTTATGACGAGCAACGAAACGCAGCTTGATTTCCCCTTCCGAAAACTCATCGGCTGCTTAGCAACAGAGTGATACCTGAACATCGGTCGGCTTCATGAAATATCCTAGCCCTAACTAGCAAGCAGCTGATGATATTACCTGTTCATTAGTGGCTAGCTAATATTATTCGGTGATTATTGAAGATTGGGGTTGATTTTATACATGTTTTAATGACGTAAACAAGAGCCGTTTAAAGCAAGAGCAGTTTTTGCAAAACAGAGATCAGTTGTAGAAAAAAATGATTCTCAGATCGAAACAAAGAAAAACTGTAGTCCAAATTCATATCTAGGGACCACACAAATGACTCTTAGGCTAGATGAAGCTCAGTGTTTACACGTTAACTCAGTTCAAATAAAAAATACCAGCCAGATGCAGAGCACTTCTGAACATTAACGTTAACTTACAGGAAACTTGAGTCAAACTGAAGGAAGCCTGAAACTTGTCTATCTGGGTAAATATAACAGTACACACGTGAATGAATGTTTATATTTAAAGACATAGCACGAGCTGTCGTAACACTATCCACAGAAACTATGATAAAACACTTGCGACTAGGCTACGATCTAGTAGCAAAAATACCGGTTAACGTTATTTATTCTCCTTTGAGGCAAATGTTTAAAATCCCGTCTATATACGTGTCGACTGTACTTTACAGTGAAAGAACAAACATTCGTTACTTACATAAACTTCAAGTCAAAACATCATGTAATAGTGAAGCTTTGTAGCCTAATAAACAACGTTCTGCGACTCTTAAGATCACTCTCACAGATGACGCTGCACAGAAGGCGTGGTCAAAGACTTGAGGAAAAGCGAAAGCAGCTAGAAATCCACAACAAAAGAAGATAATGTTATTCTCGCCGTTTACTTAAAGTGTAAAGGCATAAAAAATTATGTGCGACCTTTCAAAACGTAGCAGTTGCCGAGAATGACTCAGAAGGCAGAGATAAACGGACGTTAAAGTCTGGAATTATGATGTGAAAACGCGGCTCTACCCTCGTTCCTTTACTTGACTTCTCTTTAGGAGAGAGGGGTTTTTGGAAATGGAGTTCCCCTTCTGTTAGACTGCACATGCTAGATAAAGAATACCGAGGAAAAGTTAGCTGAACTATTACACCACCTACACTGGAATATGAGGCAGAGCAGTAAATAAACTAGAGCATTCAGACTGAAACAGTTATTCCAAGGCCCCTGTCCTAGACAATATACAAAAGTCTCCTAGAAGTGGGGCCAGCTATAAGTTTGCTAAGGTCCTTTGTTTGAGAATCACTGTACAAGGAAATCTAATCTGCTAGAATCACCCCTTATTGCCAATACGAAAACACATTACCTGACTGACATCCCATTGTTTAAATTGGTAAAGCAAACAGCATTACATTTAATAAGTTTATTTACAATTAAAATGCACCAGTTATTTGACAAGATAAATGTGCCATTCAACAGTAAACTATAAATATGCACCGATTCATACCACAAATAAAACTACGTGAAATGGTGCTGTTCAGGGTTAAGACAAAAACAGGACCTGAAGTTTCACCAGTGGCAAATGCCGAGTAATGCAAAAGCATTTGACTATTGCATTCCATAAATTCAGTATGTAGGTCTGTTGACACATGCAGTACATGACAAATTCAGTGCTGGAAGCGGTGCTAGTATCCAGGGAAACCAAAGCTCATGGAACGGGCTGCACTTCTGCCCACAAGCTTCCTCCCAGCTCTTGGAAGAGACCCTGGGACTAATAACATTTTGTTGCTTTGCAGACTGAATTGAAGACGGACACAGTTTTTGTTTTATCCAGCTGTATTTACTCAGTGCAACTTATAACATCCAATTGAAAGATATAATACCAACATGTCAGAAAAAAATAAAATAATAACAGAATCACTGAGATGGAAAAAGGATCACCTTCTTGTGTCAGTATTTTGTTGAACCACATTTTGCTTTAATTACAGCCTTTAGTCTGTTGGGATACGTCTCTGTCTCTATCTAGACTTTGCAATATTTGCCCACTTTTCTTTGCAGAATTGCTCAAGTTCAGTTAAATTTGATGGTAACCATTTGTGGACTGCAGTCAAGTCATTCCACAGATTTTCAGTGGGGTTTCAGTCTGGGCTCTGACTAGGCCATGCAAGGACATTCACCTTTTTATCCTTCAACCACTGTGTGCTTTGGGTCATTCTCATATTGGAAGGTAAACCTTCTTCCCATTGACACCTTTCTGGCAGAGGGCAGCAGATTTTCCCCAGTTGGACAGTATTTTGCCCATCCATGTTTCCTTCTATCCTGACAAGTGCTCCAGTCCCTGCTGCAGAGAAACACCTCCATGCTTTACTGTAGGAATGCTGTTATTTGGATGGTGAGCTGTATTGGATTTCCGCCAGACATACAGTATTATTTGTTGAGGCCAAATAATTCAATTTTACTCTTATCTGCCTCAGAATCTTCAAGGTGCGTTTTGGCAAAGCTCAGTTGTGACTGCACGTGGCCTTTCTTGAGGAGTGGCTTTTTTCTTGCAACCCTCCCATACAAGCCACATTTGTGGAGAATTTGTGATATTGTTGTCACATGCACACAATGACCACTCTTTGTCATAAATTCCTGCAACTGCTTCAGAGTTGCTGTAGGCCTATTGGTAGCCTCTTTGACCATTTTACTCCTGGCTCTTTCATCCAGTTTGGAGTGACATCCTGATCAAGGGAGGGTCTGTGTTGTACCAAATACCTTCCACTTCTTAATAATAGACTTCACTGTGTTTCTAGGCATTGATAAAGCCTTTGAATGTTTTTTTCCATCTCCTGACTTGTGCCTGTCCACAACTTTATCTTTTGACAGTGCCTTGCCACCCATAGTTGATTGTTTGCTTCAGTTGCACTACCAAGGACTGAAATGCTCCAGGAAAGCTTTTTTCATGCTGAGCTAATCAAAATGACTACAGCTGATCACAGTCAAATGGCTTTGTGTGCCATTGAGAATGTGATTAGCTACACCTGATTGAGTTTGCAAGTCATTTTTTAGGAGGGGGGTGATCCTTTTTTCCAACTCAGTGATTGTTTTTTTATGTTTTTAAAAAAAAAATCGACATGTTGGTGTTATTATCTTTCACTTGGATGTTATAAGTTGCACTGAGTAAATACAGTTGGATAAATCAAAAACTGTGTCTGTCTTCATTTTAGGCTGCAAATCAACAAAATGTGATTTTTTTTTAAAAGGGGGGTGATTCTTTTCTATACACACTGCTAGATAAACCCTGCCTCACCGTTCCAGCATAGCTGTTCTGAACTTCTCCACATTTAATTCCTTGCGAAGTTGTGCAGCCAGTTTGCCGGCCCTCTCCATCATGCCGACACAACGCATTTGCAGATGGCCTTGTAGTAGGATCAGGATCTAAGAGCATCTGTCAAAAACAAATATACTAATGAAATGAAAATTAGGTTTTTAATCTTGACCTCAGAGACTGAATGTATGAATCCATTGTAAACAACTTCAAAACCACCAATACATTCATGCGAATTCTTCAGAAACTACATTCATCAGCATTATCTGATAGTTGCTTTTATGCTCTCTGCTGGTGGAATGAAAGCAAATTTATGCTTTTTTTTTTTTTTGGCAACACTGCCCACAACTGACTAATACAATACAGGTGCATCTTAATAAATTAGAATGTCGTGGAAAAGTTCATTTATTTCAGTAATTCAACTCAAATTGTGAAACTTGTGTATTAAATAAATTCAGTGCAGACAGACTGAAGTAGTTTAAGTCGTTGGTTCTTTTAATTGTGATGATTTTGGCTCACATTTAACAAAAACCCACCAATTCACCAGCTCTCAACAATTAGAATCCTCATAAGACCACTAAAAAACATTTTTAGTGAATTGTTGGCCGTCTGGAAAGTATGTTCATTTACTGTACATGTTATTCAATACTTGGTAGGGGCTCCTTTTGCTTTAATTACTACCTCAATTCGGCGTGGCATGGAAGTGATCAGTTTCTGGCACTGCTGAGGTGGTATGGAAGCACAGGTTTCTTTGACAGTGGCCTGCATCTCATCTGCATTTTTTTGGTCTCTTGTTTCTCCTTTTCCTTTTGACAATACCCCATAGATTCTCTATGGGGCTCAGTTTCTGGTGAGTTTGCTGGCCAGTCAAGCTCACAAACACCATGGTCATTTAACCAAATTTGGGTGCTTTTGGCAGTGTGGGCAGGTGCCAAATCCTGCTGGAAAATGAAATCAGCATCTTCATAAAGCTGGTCAGCAGAAGGAAGCATGAAGTGCTCCAAATTTTATTGGTAAACGGGTGCAGTGACTTTGTTTTTCAAAAAACACAATGGACCAACACCAGCAGATGACATTGTATATTAAATCATCACAGACTGTGGAAACTTACACTGACTCAAGCAACTTGCTATGAGCTTCTCCACCCTTCCTCCATACTCTGGGACCTTGGTTTCCAAATGAAATACAAACTTGCTCTCATCTGAAAGAGGACTTTGACCACTGGGCACAGTCCAGTTCTTCTTCTCCTTAGCCCAGGTAAGACGCCTCTGACGTTGTCTGTGTTCAGGAGTGGCTTAACAAGAGGAATACGACATCTGTAGCCAAATTCCTTGACACGTCTGTGTGTGGTGGCTCTTGATGCCTTGACCCCAGCCTCAGTCCATTCCTTGTGATGTTCACTCAAATTCTTGAATCGATTTTGCTGCCATTCCTCATAAGGCTGCGGTTCTCTCGGTTTTTGTGCATCTTTTTCTTCCACACTTTCCTTCCACTCAACTTTCTGTTAACCAGCTTCTTTGGATACAGCACTCTTGAACAGCCAGCTTCTTTGGCAATGAATGTTTTGTGGCTTACCCTCCTTGTGGAGGGTGTCAATGATTGTCTTTTGGACAAATGTCAGATCAGCAGTCTTCTCCTGATTGTGTAGCCTAGTGACCCAAACTGAGAGACCATTTTGAAGGCTCAGGAAACCTTTGCAGGTGTTTTGAGTTGATTAGCATGTCACCATATTCTAATTTATTGAGATAGTGAATTGGTGGGTTCCCTTTCATGGGAACTTCGAACTGCGTCCTCTAGGGGTCGCTATGGGGAACGCCTCGTCGTGACCCGTGTCTGAAGCATACATTGAAAAAACAACAAAAACACGTTGGCCAGCGACAGCCCTTGGCGTCACTACCGGTGCGACTTTTAGTATAAATAGGCGCCGGGAGAACACGTCATTTTCTTCTTCGTCTTCATTGACTGTTTTTGTTTGAAGCGTGCATTTCTGTGGTAAGAGCGATCTATATTCCTATCGTTATGGCGAGCACTAGCAAAGCATTTACGGATGTGTGCATCCGTGTGTTTACGTTGTTTAACATCTGATGACACACACAATCAATGCGTTGTTTTGTTTGGGCGAAGATCACGCACGCGATGTCTCCGAGGGGGCAAGCGGCGTGCACTGCGAGCGTTTTTTCCAAGGAAAAAAAAAAAAAAAGCTCCGCTCTCGTTTGTCTCTCTTTTCGAGAAAGAGGGGCAGCCATCTGCTTCCCGCAATCCAGGACCCGCCGCTGCTGAGGCACGGAGGTGAATGAGCTTGTGGGGATCGCAGGTGGACCTGGCCGATGAGTTTGAAGGGGTGTTTCCCTTTCGTGATCGTCGGCTGTTCACGAGAGTGAGCCGCTGGAGGATGAAGTTATTTCATTAACATCGTATGAACCAGGGGCCAGTGCTCTGCTGAGTTCGGCCCAGCAAAAGCAGGAAATGTCTGAAGAGTGCAAAAAAAAGAAGCTGATGCTGAGCCTTCCCAATCCTCCTGCCCTGCGTTTGATGAGCTGCTTGAGGTTATGGATCGCGCCATGGCGAGGCTTTACTTGATGTGAAGTGGGTGAAGAAAGTGACGTCGCGAATATCTCGATGAACGTTATTTTTCTGTCCATAAACCCTCCAGCTCAGGTGAGCTTTCCTTTCTTCCTGTTTTTTCATATAAAGATTTAGAAGGAATGGAAGAGGCCGTTTTTTTTCCTCACGCATCCATCGATTCAAGCATACAAGTTATACCAACATCGAGGCGATGTGCAAAAAGTGGTTATGAGAAGATGCCCCTGTAGAGAGATGCTGGCCAGCTATCTCTCTGTGGGTGAGACGTCCTCTAAGACTCCCTCCTTTACATCTCGCTTGGATGCCAGGGCATATGCAGCAGCAGCTGGTCGGGCTGTCGCTTCATTGCACACGATGGTGATGCTTCAAGCATATCAGGCTGACCGGCTGAAGGGCTGGGATAGAAGTCCAGGTCTGAGCCCAAACGACTCAGGGGTCCTAGCCCGTCTCAGTTTTTGAGGATCAGAGACTGGCTCAGAAGGTTAGTGTCGCGGCTCGCGCTCCTCCCCTGCCCTCGGGTAGGGGTAGGAAGAATCGCTGGTCAAAGGAAGGTGAGTAAAAGACCTAAGGGCGTCAGTGCTTTTGTCCGGATCAGAGGGATACCTCAGTATCTACTCATTTCCTTTGGGGGTCTTACATCTGCCCTTATCTTCACCTTCCTAAATTCCCCTGTAACCACCATCTTTCCACCGGACCGAGGTTAGGTGGGGAATTTCCTGCATTACAGTCTCCTATGCTGGAACTATGATGTTTTTGGTTGGTTCTATGGCTTCATAGTGGCCATCTTACTGATGGTCCGGTCTAGATTCTTTCTCGTGACAGAGCTCCGACGCAGGAACCATGTGGGTGAGTACGATCCATTCTATTTGGTATAGATACTATATATGATGTGCTAATGAACTGGTGGTGTGTGTATACCCTTCGCTATTTTCTTTGCCATGTTTCCGGGGACCTGTGTTGTTTCGTCCCTTTTCTAGGGTATTCCTCACTTGGCACCCTGCTGCTTGTTTCTAACCATGTGTCGACTTGTATGTTTATTTCACTCGCGAATATGTCCAGAAGGTAAGTAAAGCCGGTTCGGCTTCATACTTCCTGGATCATGCCATAACACAGGCTTCTGCTGGAGCCTTCGTGATCATCAGGCCCCCCGCGCGTCACTGCAAAAATTTCCTGGACGTCCGGGCTGGGGTTACGCTTACCCCCCCCCCCCCCCCCCCCCCCCCCCCCCCCCTCATGCTACCCTGACTGGTTTACCGTATCTGGGTCGCCCTGAGGGGTTTTCCCGATCACCAGGATATCCTCTTGAAGCATCACCCCCCTCACCATTGAGGGCTATTGTGAGTATGATGTTAATTAGGCCTTTCCTCTGCCTCCCTGATGCGCTGAGTTTTGGCTAGCTTGCAGTATGCTTACCCTTCTGATTTTACAATCATGCTGCAGGTCGAGCCCCCTCTCTTTGAGAGCTGGGTTTGTGCTCCCTCAGTCTAGGTAAACTATTGCTAGCCGTTCCAGCATTGTAACATGCTGTAGGTCGAGCCCCCTTCTCGACTGAGAATTAGGTGTGTTGCTCCCACAGCTAAGTAAACTATTGCTAGCTGTTCCAGCTTTGGGACATGCTGCAGGTCGAGCCCCATCTCGGATTGAGAACTGAGTGTGTTGCTCCCTCAGCTGAATAATTACTAGCTGTTCCACCATTGGAACATGCAGTAGGTTGAGCTCCCCTCTCATTTGAGAGCTGGGCGTTTGCCCCCCTCAGCTAGAGATTTACTGCTAGCCAATCCAGCATTATAGCCTTAGACATAGCATTTGGGGATACGCTATTTCTATCTATGGGCTGCTCTGTCAGGGTGCCCTGAAACCCTAGAAGGGTATTCAAGTGTTCACGTTGTGCTTTGCGCACTTTCTAAAATCCACGTTGCTGGTAAGTGTGCACGTTATGCTTTGCCCACTTTTCTAAAATCCTGTATGGTAAGAGCTACGCGCAAAGACTTCGTGCTCTTTTTGAGTGGTTTAAAACCCCGGTTCCGCCTTGGGCACCACTCCTCCTATGTATCCTCTGGATACCTACTTAACAGGGTATTGCTACTAAGGATCTGTTGAGACAGTTCCTTCAGCACATACAAAGAGAACGTGCGTTAGCCCCTGTGTGACAGGCCAAGACTTTGTATGATTCTAGGCTCTTGGTCGTATTCCCTTAAAGGAATCTATTTCTGATTCCAAGCCTTGAGCTCTACCCCGGGCCCAGGAGTCTGGCCCTAACAGGTAAGTATTTTTGGGTATGTAGCCTAGGCCTTTGGCCATAGGGAGTAACGTCACTGACAGCCGTCTAACGTCCCAGGGGCGACTCCCATAGCAATATGGTAGAGTTGGTACTTAGTGCTCGCCATGGTTCTGGCTTGCACTCCCCTCAGCATGGTGGCGTGGGTATACCGTTCCCCATAGCGACCCCTAGAGGACGCAGTTCGAAGTTCCCATGAAAGGGAACGTCTCAGTTTATTTATGTAACCATGGTTCCCTGAGTAGGAACGAGACACTGCGTCCTCTAGGTTTCTGGCCATGGTGGTGATGCACGCTTCCAACGAAGAAGTGAGGGTGTAGCCTCCCGGGCCGATTTGATAACTGTAGTCTCCGCACCGTTCTTTGGACGTCATGGCGTTGCCGGCCAACTGTTTGGTGTTTTTTATTCATGTATGCTTCAGACACGGGTCAGACGCTGCTTCCCCATAGCAACCCTAGGGAAGCAGTGGTCCCTCGTTCCTATCTGGAACCATGGTTACTAAGTAACCTAGATGTTTTTGTTAAATGTAGCCAAATCATTCACAATTAAAAGAACCAAAGACTTAAACTACTTGAGTCTTTGTGCATTGAATTTATTTAATACACGGTTTTCACAATTTGAGTTGAATTACTGAAATTAATTAACTTTTCCACGACATTCTAATTTATGAGATGCACCTATATATGGTAAATATTATTCTGCAATCTTTGTATATTTATATATATAGATATATTTATATATAATATATATATATATATATATAAGGCTGTCAGTTTAACATGTTAACTTAATTAATTAGTTATGAAAAAATTACGCGATTAAAATATTTTAATGCAGTTAACGCACTGGCCCCGCCCCCAAACCTGTACGTCATCTTACATTTCATAGTTGACTGTTGACAAATATGATGCAGGACAACTCCATAAATGCAGTTATGCCCAAAAATTCAAGTTATTGGTGCAAAAATGCCCCTGTATGTGTTTGTCTCATTATATCATACGATAAGCGATATCACACGAGCAGCGAGAGTAATCGCGAAAGCAGTATCACATGCTGATTTTGTCCCGACTCCCGAATATCACGAGTTTAAATGTGATTTATACAACAGTTCAGTAAATAAGTTGATATTGTGTTATATTTTAAACACAATATTATGTTTTTGCTCAGTTTTGCAGAGAACATATTACCTTTAAATCCATAGCAGAATTGTTGCGCATCTCAGAACAACACAGCAGTGTTTAGTTTCTGAATGAATCCGCGTTTTGAACGAACTGTGTGAACCTAATGATTTAACGGCCCATTCATAAAGAGAGCAGTTTACTTCCTTTCTGAAGAGCCAGGAAGATGGCGGATCGGGTGCATCACATGTTGTGAGCTCTTGAGAACTGTCCCAGATTTTTACATGTTACACTATCCAATCATTATAATGTGTTCCTTTTGAAGTAACATACAGTATATCAATAACCTGAAAAACAAAAGAAAAGAAGGTGCACCATGTCTACGAAAAAGAATCTTGCTTTATCCCGCAGTAATGAGGCAGTTGGCGGCCATGAGTATGCTACAAGGATGGAAGTTTCCACCGAGAATACTAAAAGAAAAGATCCTTTCTCGCCGGTAAAGAACGCACAAACAGTTAAAAGGAAGGATACGGGGACCGAAGGGAAAGGAGGAATGAATGCAGTCTTAGAAGCAATAAAGCAGCTAACGGATAAGGTGGACACACTAGGTACTCAGCTACAACATAATTCCATCATGTTAACCAACATAGCCAAGGCAGTCGATTTCAATGCGGCCGAAATCAAGGACTGCAAAACTCAGTTACAGTCTTTGGTCCGCGAAGTATCGGCTTTAAAGAAAGATAACGAGGAGTTGATGGAGCGTGTCTTGGAGCTGGAGCGATACAAACGCCGATGGAATCTGAGGATTCGTGGTCTAAAGGAAAAGGATGGTGAAGACATACAGGAGGCCGTTTGTTCAGTTACTGGTGAAAATCTCCCCATCATGGTCCTCGAACATCAACCATATCGTGGACTCAGTTCATCGAATAGGTAGACGTGAAGAAAATAAAACAAGGCATGTCATCATTCAGTTTACTCAGAGAATACACCGAGATGCATTGTGGTGAATGACAAAGGACCACGTGTTCTGCAAAGAGCTTCATCGAAGACCTCTGCAAAGCCGACAGGGAGACCCGAGCTGCACTGTGGCCCAAGATAAAAGAAGCTAGAGATGCAGGAAAGCGTGCGTACTTCCGAGGAGGTGTTGGGTATATAAACGGTAAAAGAATCACTTAGGAGCACATAAGGTATATGAACAAAGGCCTTAGTATTTAAAGCTTGAAATGGCCTTTTGATTTATAGGATTGTTTGGATGGTCTTTTTGCACTGAATGCAGTTTGAAGGGACAGTGCCTGGTTGGGCTTTTGTTTCTCAATTTTTCCAAAGTATAATTGGTTGGACTTAATAATATTTGTTGGCAGTTGCCAATTTTGTTTATGAATAATTTTGTTTTTTTCTTGTATTTCACTTAATGTTAGGGGCTTAAGAGAGAACACTAAGAGAAAGTCATTATTTCTGTTTTGCAAGGGCGAAAAAACACACTTTATTTTGTTGCAGGAAATACACTCCAAACCAGAAGATGAAAGATTTTGGGTAAATCAGTGGGGAGACAAAATCCTTTTTGATCATGGGTCCACTAGATCAGCAGGTGTGGCAGTTTTGTTTTGTAATCCACCCGGTAAATTAGTGACATCTAGATTCAGCAATAATGGTCACTGGATAATCTGTGTCTTGAAAATGGATGACCATCATTTTATTATGGTCAATGTTTATGGTTTTAATAATGTAATTCAAAACAGACAGTTGATTTCAGATGTTTCCAGTGTCACTGTAAACCTTAAACTCATTTATCCGACTGCTAGTATAATTATGGGTGGTGATTTTAACATGGTCAGTGATGAATGCCTTGATAGATATCCCTCCAGACGTAGCCATAGTTCTTCTTATAACCCTGTTTTAACTGATTTTTGTCACACTCACAATTTATTGGATCCTTGGC